>VYXC01006599.1:275106-292534 GCA_013397175.1 Platysteira castanea
TTTTTTTTTTTTTTTTTTTTTTTTTTAGTTCAGGTATAAACCTATTTGTTTATTTATTCCTAACCACTCACTTGCTCTGCAGCCACCAGGCTGAAGAGCCACTCAGGGAATCGTGGTTTAAATTCTCCCTTCCCACATCTGCCAGGCAAAGGCTGCTGTTTCCCTGGCTCCACGCTGAATCCCCGGGGATTTCCAGCTTGCTCCTAGACTGCCCTGCCAGCCCATCCTGATTCCAAGGAACAACCCCAAGGGGTGCAATAAGCACCCGTGGGTCCCCGTGCCGGAGGCCAGGCTTTCAAGCTCACCTTCCTTTAACACCTCATTATTGCAGCTAGCCCAGTTTTAAGGTGAATTAGTGTTTATCTTCCCCCTGTTCCTATTGATCCCATTGTGGAGGGGTGGCTTTGAAGCCAGTTCCCGTCCTTGCCAGGTGCGGAAATGCCATTGTCCCCCTGCCTGCGCCGTGATTAGGGCAGAATGGTGGGAAGGTCATTAAGGGGGATCGCTTCCACTGTCTGCAGTGGGGGGTCGGGAGGGGGGGATGCTTCCTCCCACCTGGAGCTGTCAGAGTCAGGATTCAAGCAGCTGGTTATTTTTTTAATGTGTCTGGGGGTTATTTTTACAGGAATTTTTACATCAGTCCTGATATTTGAAGAGTTGTACCTGGAGGGTGGTTACCAAAAAAAGGAGTGTATTTGACTGGAGCCGGGGTTCCTCCTGGCATGGCAGTGCTGATTTCAGGGAAGGGGTCCCCAAGCCCCCGGCCACACTGTGGAGGAGCAGCTCCCTGAGTTCAGGGAGGTGGGTTTGGTGGTGAGGGGCTGCAGGGCCGTGGTGCTGTGCCTTGGAGCAGGGCCACACAGACCCTGGGGACAGGGCTGCAGGATACGGCCCTGCTCAGGGGCTGGCGAGGCCAAACAACAAAAGAAATTGTTTGTTTCTTTAATGGCTTTGGCCCCAGAGCCCAGCTGGGAAGGGAAAGGTGAGAGGGCACCGTGCGAGATGGGAGAGATAAAACCTGGGGATGACCGGAGGGCAGTGAATGGGCTCTTTCTTTCTCCACCTCTATCTCCTTCTTCATCTCCCAGGCTTTATTCTGGGTCTCCGAGGACTCCCTGGCTAATGACCCTGCTTAGGGACAGGAGGGGCACGGCCCTTCCATGCACCTGCAATGCCAACAGCTGCTCCCCCAGGATGTGTTTGGGGGGGGTGTGGTGTGACTGCACATCACTCCAACACCCAGCCTGGGCTTCCACTCAGGGGATTTGGGCTGCCAGGGGCCTCCACCCCTGCTGGAGCCGGGGCAGGAGTAGGAGGCTCTTGCCATGGTCAGGGGTAGATGGAGTTTTCCAGGGGTGCCAGCACTGGTTCCCTGCATCCCACCAGCTGGGACCACAGTGAGGACAAGTCAAACTTCCCTATCAGCAGGGACAAGCTGAGCCTCACTGACCTTGGGAGGGCTGGGAAGGTGGGGAGCCCACTTGGGGCTGCTGAGACCCCTGTGCCCCAAAGCACAGCCCGATGCAGCCCCAGTGTCAGCCCAGGCTGTGTGATCTGGGGGGAGCTCTCTGCTCTGCACCCCTCTGGGGTGGGGAATGGGGATGGCTGGGGTGACAGCCCCGCTGGGACCCCCACTGCGGAGTGGGTTTCCCTTCCTGAAGCTGCTGGGAGGTGAAGTTTTGCTGTGGGGCTTCATCCCCTGAGTAGAGAACATGGGCTGGGGGTAGCCCTTTGGGGCAGATCCCTTCTCTGTCCATCCCTGGGGAGAACAGCTCATCCCCTTCCTGGGGGGCTGGGAGCTGATCCCCCCCATCTCTGTGTCCATCTCTTGTCTCCACCTGGCCCTCCCAAGGTGGTGGATTTTGAGGGGCAATTTCATACCTACCTAATGAATCTTTTCATTTCCGTGCTCAGCCCTGCCCAGCAGAGCTGGAACAAAGATGGCCCCATGGCCTATTTCTAGTTTGTTCCATCCTCTTCTCCCAGTGAGATCCTGAGGGCGACCGAGGAGAAGGGAAACGCGTGAGGTCTCCATCCCTCGTGGCTGAACCTGCGTGTCCCAGCATCTCATTTCCTCTCCCAGTCCTGCAATTGTATCCCTTCCCTTGAAAATTACCCCTGCAAGACTTGGCCTGGGGACCACCTTAGGATGCCCTGGGGTACCACCTGGGATCCCAGGCCCCTCTGGCCTTCCCCAAGGCCCTGCTGACCCCATCTCCTGCCCTCAGGCTTCTGGCACAGCCCTGAGTGTGAGTTCCTCCGGGAGTGCATCGGACGCTCGCAGGAGCCGGTGGTGGGCACCGTCCGCCTCTCCGTCTTCAAGGGCCAGGTCTACATCCTGGGCAGGGAGTCCCCACGGTCACTCTACAACGAGGAGCTGGTGAGGTGAGCGGGGCTTGGGAGGTCAGGGTGGACAGGAGTGGTGACAGTGAGCGTCCCATCCCGTCCCATCNCACCGTGGGCCCAGCCCAGCATCCGGCGAAGCACGAGCTGTGTTTTCAAGTCAATATTGGTTTTTTCCCCCTCTGGCTTTNAAATACACCCGAATGAGTTTAGATCAGTCGGAGTAAATGTCAAATTATCTTCTCTCTTTCTCTTCTCTGGCTTTTTTTCCCCCCTTCCCTCCCCCTCAAAATCAACAGCTCCTAATAATCCGTCCCAACCCTTCATTATGCCTCGCACTCTCACTTGGAGAGATTAAATGAATAAAGTATTAAAAAAAAAAAAAGGAAAAAAAAAGAGGGAAGAAAAAAAGGGAGGATGGAGGGGGGTTGCATGGAGGAAAAAGAGAGAGGGAGAGAAAAGCAGGGGCACTTATTCTCCCTGCGTCTCCAACCATTTTCCTTTTCTTTTTGATTTCTACATCGCTGGTTTGAAAGCCTTTGAGTGACGGCGTCACAGGAACCCGAGAGAAAGCTGTGAGAGGCAGAGCTGTGTGGAAATGCCTCTGCACAGTAGGTAGAAAGTAACGTAATTATAGAGCAGGTCAGAACCACTCGAATGAGCAAAAATAAAAGCACAGAGGTTTTTCTGTAGCCCGTCAGGGGAGGTAAAATCGTTGTAAACTCTTTTTTTTTTATTATTTTCTTCTTTATTTCCCTCCACTTCCTCCTTTAAGGTTTGTGATTTCTGGGAAATGAGCCGTGTGTTTTGGGGATGTAGGAAACTGTCGGAGTTGGGATTCAGTGGGTGGCTGCTGCCTTGGGAAGGGGATGTGCTCAGTGTTGCACTGAGGATTTGGCTGCCAGGTCCATAAATCCCCACACCAATGTGGGGCTGTCCCTGCCTGGAGTCCTGCTCATGCCCAGGGCAGTGTCTCCTGCCCGGGATCCCATCCCTTTTCTAGAGGCTGCCCTGGGACAGCCATACCTGTAGGATTGCTCTGGAACAGGGTGAACATCCCTGTGTGGTGCCAGAGCACGGGGAGGAAGGGTGCTGATGCACATGAGGGATCAAGGAGGGAAATTTGGGGCAGTGTCTCTGGCAGGGCCTGTGGATCCTGGGGCCAGCTGCTCCTGAGCCATGTGCCCCTTCCCTAGGGGCTGGCAGGGACCCTGACCTGAGCTCCCCGCAGCCACCAGCGGATGAGGGGGCAGCAGCAGCTGAGAGCAGCCAGGTCGGGGATCCCCCACATCTTGCCCCTTCCCAAAGGGCAGCCCCAGTTCCCCCCGGGAATCCCATCACAGTGACGGTGCCTTTCTCTCCGCAGCATGAACGTGCAAGGGGACTACGAGCCCGCCGACGCCACCGGCTTCATCAACATCAACTCGCTGAGGTCTGTGGGGTCGAGCAGGACCCTCCCTGATGGGGGGGAAAAGCCCCCGGCACCCCAGGGCTCTTCCTCTTCCTCACTCAGGCTCTGGGGGTGAACCAAACCCCCTTTGCAAGCTCCCTTTGAACAGTGGGGTGCCACCAGCCCCCCCAGTACCAGCCCTGCTTAATTGCAGCCTTCCCCAGCACAGCAGCCTCGTTATTTTACTTATTTCTCAGACATCCCCCCCAACTCCAGGGCTGTAAACATGCTGCATTTACATAATGGGCTCTTAATTTTTCCATTGCCTGTTAACTGCTTTGTTCTCCCCGATCCTCCGTGTCCCCCCGACTTCTCTAAGATAAATTAATTACATTATCTCGTGGGGGGAAAAAAAAATAATTAAACTGTACAGGCCTTAACAAACGCCTGCTCTTCACGCCCCCTCATTCTGCTTAAATTAATTGAAAGGAAATGTGTGTTATTACTGTTAATTTACAATTAATTTTTTTTTTCTAAATCCCGGTTTCCAGGCTGAAGGAATATCATCGTCTCCAGAGCAAGGTCACCGTAAAGCAGGATGAATAGCAATCAATCGCACGCGAGCTTCCCGCTCCCTTTTCTAATTTCTCTAAGAAGTAGCACTAATTGTGGTGGCAATTTGTAATTGTAACTCGTCTCCCTGGAGCGGAGTGGCGGCGGAGGTGACGGCTTTGTTACGGGGCTGCAAGTGAAATGCAGTCAGGGGAAAAAAAAAAATAAGGTTTGTCCATCGGAGGAGAAGTGGGGAGAGAAATAAACCCCTAGCCACGCGCGGGGTCCGGCATTGAGAGCCGGGCTTTATTCCTGCCTCGTTTGTTTGCTCCTCTGGCCCAGCGCTGCCCCCAGCCCGGCTTTGTGAAGTTGGTAATGGATTAAGTGGCTGCGAAGGACGTGGGGGGTTGGTGGTACCTTGTGGGGAGCGAGGGACGTCGGCGCCGGGCGGCAGGAGTGAGCCGGGTGGTTAAGGGTTAACGGGGTTTGGTCCTTTCTGCGGTGTTTTGGTGAGTGTTAAAGCGCAGACTTGGGAAAGACAAAAATGCAGGAAATATCCCCCGAGGGTGTTGCAGGAGGTGAGGAGGAAAGGAGCGCTCGTCGGGGCCGGGCAGCGCGTCCCTCTCGCACCGCGCCTGGAGGGGTGCGGGTCCCTCTGCTGCCCATGCTCAGGCTGCACATCTGGCCGGGAGGCAAAGACGGCTCAGCGAGGGAAGCCCGGAGCTGTGGTGGAAGCAGAGTGGAAGGAGAGAGGAGAGGAAAGGATTTCCTAACCGTGCAAGCACTCAGGACGTGCTGGCACTCAGCATTGCTGAGACTGGGGAAGGACATGGTTTGGGATATCCCCACACTGGGTGTCCCCAGAGATGCTCCCTGGAGCTGGGGTGCACCCACCACGCTGCTGCCTGTGGTACCCAGAGGAGGGACGGCAGGGAGCTGGGCAGCCCTATCCCAGCTGCAGGAATGTGCTGCTTTCCAACGCATTTCGGGAGCCAAAGCAGAGCTGCCACCAAAAAGGGGCACATTTTAGTAGTCCCCAGGGGACAGCCAGGCCAAGTGGCCATTTGGGGATGTCCAGGTGTGCCCTGCCCACCCTGCTGCCGAGCCAGCAAGTGTGACAAGCTCTGACATCACAGCTGGGAAAATAACATGTTATTTTCCCAGCTGTGATGTGACTTTCCCTGCTATTACTGGTAGCGACCATCTTGGGAGGAGAAAGCAGCAGAAGGCTGTCAGGAGAGGGGAGAGAAATGGTTTTCTGGGCTGGTGAATCCTGTCCAACCCCTTTGGGCTGTGGGGAGGGGGGAGTGCTCTGCAGGGCCACCCCATTCCCTTCATCCCATTGCTGTCAGCAGCAAATCCATGGTACGGGTGCAGCTGCACACGGGGTCCTGCGTGAGCAGTGCCCCAGAGCCCCGCAGTGGGACTGGTGGTCAGCGGGCTGTGCTGACCAGCCACGCTGGCGTGGGTGCCCAGTGTTGAGCCAGCCCTATTCATCCCACAGCAGCCCATTCTCAGGTGGGGAGAAGGGCTTGGAACCTCATCAGGAGCCATCTCCTGGGGAATCATCCACAAAACGCTGGGAACAGAGCTGCTTCCCTCCCGCACACCAGGGACGGGTGCTGTGCTGGCCCTGTGACAACGAGTAGTCCTGGAAGCTGAGAGTTCCCTCCCATGCCCAGCCTTGACTCTGGCAGAGGTCTCCATTGGAAAAGTGGAGTTTGAAAGAACTTGGTGCAATGAGGAGCTGATGTCTTTTATTTGGAATGGGGTGGGGGGGGGGATCCAGACAAAACAACAACAAAACAAAGTGTCTCAGCAGAAGCTTCTTGAGCCTCAAAGCTTGAGAAATGCTGTAAAAGCTCTGTGAGGGCTCACTGGGCCAGCTGGGCCACCAGGGTGCTTAAATCATCACCTGGAAAAGGCCATTTAGCTCCCAGTCCTGGAATATCCTCCAGCACTCACACTGCAGCCCTTTGGAGCCCAGATCCAAGGGGGTCCTGGCTGCCCCTGTCTCTCTGCACCCACTGGAGTGTCCAGTGAGGTTTTTGGCTCAGGGTAGAGGATGCTCTACCATGGCAGCTCCAGCCCCTCAGGAAGCACAGGGATGCTCTCAGAGGCAGTGATGGACATGACAGGTCAGCCTTGGAGGAGCATCGTGTGTCGGCTTCCAGCTGCTGCTTCCAGCTGGGCTGCAAGTGGATTGTGCTGGTAAGGCAGAGCTCAGTGAATTCAAAAAGCCAAGCCAAACCCAGTGTGAGTCTTGGAGAAGGAAAAAGACCTGTCAAAAATCGTGGGATCAAAGGATAGAGGAGACCCAGCAAAGGGCCTGCGCTTCCCCTTGGGGCTGCAGTGATGGGATGCTGCAAGCCAGATACCACATGTTTAATTACATTGCTACCTTAATTGCCATCAGCCCTTCCCGTTCCCAAAGTCTGGTGGTTTCTCATTTTCCCGGTGTTCTTCCACCCTGGTGTGTCTCAGGGAGGTATTTCAGGGGCTGGGACTGCCAGGAGAGAAAAGCAGTGGGCAAGCAGCACTCTGTGAGCACCTCCTGAACCACCTGGAACTCCCCAGCAGAGACATTCTGGGGGGTCTATTTCGGCCTTTCAAGGTGGCAGGCTTGTTTCTGCAACACCCACCTGGCTGTGAGGGCAGTGAACATGGGCTGGGGGCTCCCCATTCCCAGGGCAGAGCTGCACTGGGAAGAGCCCAGAGGGACCCTGGGAAGGGACCTGGGTCACTGCTGGGCTTGGAAGCTCTTCTGTGCATCCCTCACAGCATCACCCATCGCTCCAGCTCAGCCAGCTCTGAGGCAGCCCCTTGCCACCCTCAGGTCCCCGGGGATGCCTTTGGGAAACTGCAGCCCCTCTTTGCACCATGGGTTCTGCCCTGGGGCTGCTCTGCCGCCCTCCCAGGCTCCGGTGAAGGGCTTGTCCAGGGTCACTGCAATCGATATCTCATCTGCAGGCTCGCCTAGCGGAAGTGATGGTATATTGGAACATGGTAATGGGTCTTGTCTAGTGGAAAAGGCTAATCTTCCCCAGCTGTACAGGATCTCCGCAGGTGTCCTCTGGCTCTCCCCGCTGCCACCAGCCCTGCCAAGGAGCAGACTCACTTCTTTAAAGCTGTAGCACTCCAATTTACTGCTCTCCTGGGGAGGGAGAGCTGCCTCCAGCCTGGCCCCATGGGGCACAGAGCTGTGTCTGAGGCTTGCCAGTGAAGGACTGGCACCCCCGGGGTCACCACACAGCACAGCAGCTGTGTGTGCGTCACCACAGCCACAGCAGCTCACACTTGCTGGGTCAAAGAAGAGAAGCTGGTGTGTTCTCCAGAGGTGGCATTTCCCCAGGGAGAGGAGAACGTTGTAGGGATGATACCAGCAGCAATGTGGACCCTCAAAGTGCCACCTGCACGCGTGGTAGGGAGGCAGGGAAAAGCAGAGGTGGCAGCTTTTTTGGCATCACACTTGCCACTTGGTGGGACTCCCCACCTGGAACTTGTCCTGTTTTGCCCATCCCTCAGGATTGCTGCAGAGCCAGGCCTTCCCTTCCCCTTCCCATTGTGTCACACCCAGATGGGCTCTGCAGGGCCACCCCATTCCCTTCATCCCATTGCTTTCAGCAGCAAGTCCATGGTACAAGGGCAGCTGCACTTGGGGTCCTGCATGAGCAGTGCCCCTGGGCTCTGGGCTCTGGGCCCAGGGGCTCCTGGTTTTTTAAGCTGTCCAGCCAGCCCTGGCTACCACATCCTGCTGCATCCTGATGGCATCATGCATTTTCCTGTTTCTCTGGAGGCAGAGGTAATTACCAGGTTTAAGGTTTAATATGCACATGGATTTTAGCATGAATTGCCAAGAACAGCTCACAACAATGCACAGGTGTGGGCAGCACATCCTGGGTGCTCAGGCATGGCCATGGTGTGTGGAGCCCCCAGATGAGGGCTGTAAAATGAGGAGGGCTTGGTGGGGGCCCATCAGAGCCTGAGTGATCATCAGATTCCACAAAAGTTGCCAAAGGTTGTGCTAATCTTGCTGGGGGCAGGGATTTTTCACGCAAAAGATGGTAAGGATAGATGGGTTCTAAGAGAAAATTCTCACAGAGATAGAGCAGCTGTGGGGCTGCTGGGTTTTTGCTTAAAGTTTATTTTGTTGGGCAAAGAAATGGATCACTGAGTCCATGCAAGGAAAAAACATGATGTTTTACAGAAGGGAAGCAGGAAGATCTTGTGTGGTTGAGCCCTGTGGGACTGTGTCCATATCACATCCCTTCCTGGGGCTCCATCTCCTCCCCTCTACGAGGTGTGCAGGAGGGGATCCCAGAGCACTTCTCCCAAAGGAGGGACAGAAAATCCTCTTGTGCTACCCAGTATCACATCATTCTGTGCAGATGGTGCTCCCTAGCCCTGGATGACGTCCCCTCAGCAGGGACATGGGTAGCAACGGTGCACTCTCAGGAAAACCCCAGGATTCCCCATGATGAGTGGTTGGTTCCCATTTTCCTTTGGAGACGTGGCTCCAGTGGTTCCTGGGAGCGCAGAAGGCGCCCTGGGCTCGGCACACAGGTCACAGGGCTGCAGCACTGCACAGCTGTGAAATGTTCCCATCTTTCCAAGGGAAAGCCATCCCCCCGGTGAGGTTGGGAGTCGCCGGTCGTGAGCTTCCCAGGCAAGGGGGAGATGGTCGCCTTTGTAAACCCCTTAACAAGGTGGCTTTGTCTCCCCGTTTAACAAGAAGCTCCCTTGCTCCTTCCCCGGGAGTTTCCCAACGCCGGGTCCCTGAAAGCCAGCTTTATGCTCCGGCCGGGGTGTGCTGCCATGGGGCCGGCGGGGATCAGAGGGACACAGGGGCCCTTCTGCACGCCCCTGACAAAGGCTGCCCCGCGGGGACAGAGCGTCAAAGCTCAGCCGGCTCAGGGAGGGACAAGGGACCCACAGAGGAGGCTGCGGTGTGAGCGCACCGTCCATCTGGTCACTCGATCACGGCAGGCAGCGACCCGGCGATGCTCAGGGAAGGCCAGGGGGGTCCTTCTGCTCTGTCCCTCCGGAGAGGGGGCAGGGGGAGTGGCTGGGAAGGGACAGGTAGGTTTTGTTGGCCGCAGGTAACAGGATCCGCGGCCGTTGGTGCCTTCCTGCCCTCTGCTCCAGCTTCAGCGGGGGGGTGAGACATGGGAGGTTGGGAGTGAGGAGGTGAGGGCTGGAAACTGAGACCTCCATTAAGCAGGGATGCTTTCCCTCATCTGGATGGAAATCGGTTTGGAGAAAGCCTCGAGATGTCTCTGCGCTGGCACCCCACAGCCTTCCAGCCTGGACCAGGCAGGAGCAGCAGCAGGAAGGGACCACTGGGAGTGATCCTCGGCTATGAGGGGCATCCTGGTCGTGGCAGAGGCATTGCCCATCCCCATGTCAGCGTGCAAGCTCCCCTCTCCCACCTCCTCTTCCTGCCCTGGGGGCTTTGCCGGCCTCTGCTTGGTTTGGGAGCTCTTGCCCTTCCCTTGTCCCACCAGTAAGGGCCCTCTCTCGCCTCCCCCCTCCAGCCATCTGCCTCCGAGCCCCCCGCCCAGATTTACTGTCACACGTTAAAACCGCAGCTCAGCGCCAGGGTCAGCGTGTCACGGCGGCCCCTCATCGATTTGTTTTACCTCCCCTTGGCTAAAGCACTTTGGCCCTGGCCCCCTCCATGGCGTGAGGGGCTGCCCAAGGCCCTCAGTTCTCCCCTTGCCCATCCTGGTCCTGCATAGCCGGACGCCGTGGGCAGCGGGGGCCCAGCTGAGCCGCTGATCTCCTGACCCTCCCCGGGGCACCTAATGTGTCTCCCTGGTTTCTCTGGATCAATATTTCTGCAAGAGCAAGGAAGACCCCTCCAGGGAAAGGAGGGGATGAGGGGATCCCGTTTGTTTGCACAGCCCCGTGGCTGGTTTGATGCTTAGCTGGGCTGGGTCATTTCTGGGGGTTGGGAAGGGAGGAAGATCCCAAGTCAGGGGTGCCAGCTCAGACCAGAGATGTTTGGGGTCCTCCTCCTTTCATTTTGTGGGTCTCAAGCTCTGCACTGGGGCACAGTGGCTGGGATGTCTTCGTGTTCAAAACCCGAGGAGCTGGGATGCAAGCCCCTCCACCCAGCAGGTTTGGGGCTGCTTAAGAGGATCTGCTTCTTGCTTGTGGTGTTTGGGCCTGGATGAGGGATTTTTAAACTGTTCTGTTTGGTGCTGGGGGTGTTTTTATAGGAGCCTGGAAGTGACTGTAAAGGACGAACCTCAACTTAATAAGCCCAAGCAGTGAGAGATGTGGCCGGGACATCAGCCTCCAGCCCTTCTTGGAGCACACTGGAGGACGCCCAAGGCATGAGGGTTCTTGCTTTTATGGCTTGGCTCAGGGAATCAAGGCAAAGGACATATGGACAACACTCCAACGCCACCCCACAGGCTCCATCACCCCTGCTGGAGGCAGCATGTCTCCAAAGCCTCTCCTGTCCCACAGCATCACCCCCAGCACCTCCACAGCCATGCCCACGGGTCCCTGTGCCGGCAGCCAGGGCCGATGCCCAACAGCTCGGGCAGCGTGAGGAGAAAGCGGGGGGCTCCTGGCAACTCTGCCTTTTGCTTTCAGCCTCGCCCTCTCGCTATTTATTGGTGACTTTTGTCCTTGGCCAGCTTAGCGGCTGAAAGGGGCTGTATTATATCACATGTAGGCAGCTCCTGGGGGGAGAGGGCCGCGCTTTCTGCAGGAACAAAGCGTGGGTTGGCTAATTCCCCTCTCCTCCCGCGGCACCCGGGTCCCATCTGGTTGACACAGTTTGCTCCAGTGTCTCCTGCTATTAAGCCCCCACTTGCCTGCTTGAATCACTGGCGCTCCCCCCGCCCCTGTACCCTCGGCCCCTTTTTCTTGCTTTATTTTTCATTTTCCCTAAAGCCAGGCAGAACTTGCTCCGTGGAGTGATGTCAGATGTGTGCGAAGCAGACCAATAAAACCTAATGCATCCCCCTCTTTGTCTGCCGGCCTCTCCAGCGCCTCACATTTTCCACTCAGAAAGCCACTTAAAACACATCAGCAACAATCCCTCACAAAACAGCCACTTGTTGGCTAATTGTGCCGAGGACCTGCGCGCGCCGCTTTGCGCTTTCCTGCCAAGGAGGGTCTGATGCTGCCAGGGACCACGGCTCCCCAGTGACCCGGGGGTGATGAGAACCCTCAGCATCCACCAGGATCGGCCCTGGGGGTCTCAGCTGCTCTACAGGGTGTGGTGGGGCAGGGATATGGGATTGGGATGTTTCTATTCCCCACAGCCTTTGGTAGGTCTGGATCGGCTGGAGAGGATGGTCACTGGGCCAGGAGTGGAGCTCTGCTCAGCCCTCACTTTGCAGCAGGAGGGACGAGCAGATGGACCCAGCGGAGCTGCCTGGGCCCTGTTGTACCTCCTAATTCCTTCCTGGGAAGCAAAGCAGGCAGGAAGGCAGCAGGCAGCTGCCGTGGAATGGGAGCTCTGGGGGGGTGAGATGTGTGCCACCCTGCCAGGCTGGTGACTTTTAGCTCNTAGCTGCATTTATTTTCCTTCGGAAAAACTCGGACAGCTTCTCCTGCCGCCACCCCCGGCATCCCTGGGACCGGGACAGGAGCAGCGCGCAGTCAGTCACGGCAGCCCGGTCGGGGGGCGGGGGGAGCTGCCACACCTTTTAGCTTAAAACTACCTCATCACACCCTGGTTTGGGGCTGATTTGAGGCAGGCAAGGAGGTTCAGAAACAGTGCCAGGTAGTGGGAAGGCTCCCTGTGGGCGTTGAGCTGGGCAGGCAGCCCAGAGNGCTTTGCGCTTTCCTGCCAAGGAGGGTCTGATGCTGCCAGGGACCACGGCTCCCCAGTGACCCGGGGGTGAAGGGGACCCTCAGCATCCACCAGGATCGGCCCTGGGGGTCTCAGCTGCTCTATAGGGTGTGGTGGGGCAGGGATATGGGATTGGGATGTTTCTATTCCCCACAGCCTTTGGTGGGTCTGGATCGGCTGGAGAGGATGGTCACTGGGCCAGGAGTGGAGCTCTGCTCAGCCCTCACTTTGCAGCAGGAGGGACGAGCAGATGGACCCAGCGGAGCTGCCTGGGCCCTGTTGTACCTCCTAATTCCTTCCTGGGAAGGAAAGCAGGCAGGAAGGCAGCAGGAGGCTGCCGTGGAATGGGAGCTCTGGGGGGGTGAGATGTGTGCCACCCTGCCAGGCTGGTGACTTTTAGCTCGGTGGCTGTGATTCTGGGCTGATGGCTCTGTGACTGAAGGCTGGAAGAGCTGGCTGCCCCATGCCGATGGGAGAGAGCTTTGTTGCAGCATAGAGGGATGCCAGTGGGTTTCACTGAGGGGGATGGAGATCCAAGTGCCTGCTGGAGGGCAGAGAGGGTGCAAGTGAGAGATGCTTCATGCTGGAGAGGTACCAGAGAGGCTTGGACCTTTGCCTAATGCAGAAGCATCCAAAAATCCCTCCCTACGAATCCTTTGGTCCCTTTGGGATATGGGAAAATCGATCAGAGGGTGGTTAATTTCCCCCTCTGCANCCCACATTCACCTGCTCGGTTAATTGTCCCACGGCAGAGTGGCACAGGGAACGGCACAGAGCGGAGTCCGAGACACCTGCAGGGAGTCGTGCTGCCGCCCGCTCCGGCTCGGGGGCCGGGCTGAGCCTCTGGCACGCTGCCCCAGGGCAGCCAAGCAGCGCGCAGGGAGCCGCGGGCAGCTGCCTCCCATTCCCGTTCCCATTCCCGTTCCCATTCCCGTTCCCATTCCCGTTCCCATTCCCGTACCCATTCCCGTTCCCGTTCCCATTCCCATTCCCATTCCCATTCCCATTCCCGTTCCCATTCCCATTCCCGTTCCCATTCCCATTCCCGTTCCCATTCCCGTTCCCGTTCCCATTCCCATTCCCATTCCCATTCCCATTCCCGTTCCCATTCCCGTTCCCATTCCCTCGCTTTGCTGCCAGACCCGGACACCGCCGCGGGGCCGTGCGGGACCCTGTGGGCTGGTCGGACCCCACACCAACCGCACACCTGGCAGGGAGCGGGTGCTGGGGAAAGAAGGGGTTAAGCTGAGCCAGCGGCGGCAGAAATCAGAGGATTACAGGTTTGTTGCCGGACTGTCCCATCTGTCACCAGCACAAAGACGAGCCCTGTCTCGGGCTGGGCTGTCAGCGAAGAGCCCACCACTACATTAGGACTCCATTAGGGGAGACTGGCGGTGGGAAATGGCAGCTGTCAGGGCACTATCATTTCTCCTGTAATTCCTCCCACTCCTTTCTCAACTGCACTTAAAAAGCAGGTCTACCCACTGGGCCAATTTTGCACTTTCTTCCTCCTGCTGCTCCTCTTCTTTCTTTAAAGCTGCAGCTCCCTGGGCCCCTTTCCTGCAGCCTGCTAGTGCCAGTGCCAGGGCTGCCGGTGCCTGGCTGTGGCATCTCCACAAGGAGAAGGGCTCAGGAGCACTGGCAGCATCCTGGCTATGGAGCCACAGCGATGCCAGCTTGGTCTGCAACAGCACCACTGCCATGGGACTCACTGGCTGCTGACCTTGGCACAGGAAGGAGAGGAGGTGGATCACAATCTCCAAGGATGGGCAGTGTCCTTCCCATCTCCCATCGTCTGGGGCTATCTCTGAGCTGGAGAATGTCTCCCAGTCTGTGCTGCCCTTGTACAAAAGGCTGGCTGCTGATGCAGGGCTGGCCCTGCTCTGCAAAGTGGGACAGGGTGTGCAGGACAGCGGGAGGTGAAAGGGTCTGGGGGCTGTGTGCAGTGGCGTGGGCTGTGTCAGAACAGAGCTCCTTCTTCCAGCCACAAAATCTGTCCAATCTTTCAGCGTTTGGCAGAGACTCCTGGGCCCCACTGCCTGGTACAGCCATGGCCACCTTGGGGTGGGATGATCCTCCGGTGCCAGGTGCCCTCAAATCCTTCTCACCATGACCCAGAGATGAAACCACAGACAATTTCCTGATGCGACATGATCACCTGGAAACTCCCATGACATGCAGAGAGGCAGCTCAGCATGGTGGGGACCATGCTGGGGGTCTCCATGTTCACAGCTGTCCCGGGAATCCCCGGGTCTTCTCACACCCTGGCCTGCCCTCACCGCCTCTCCCACTGGGCCCGGAGCTGCTGTTGTGCTGTCACTCCCTGTGGAGCCTCCTTTTCCAGTGGGGGATCAAAACAAACACTTGTGTGGGGAAGTGCATTGCAGTGGTGCTTGAAATAAATAACTAATTTCTCCCTACATGATCTCAAGGAGCAGGAGAGGCGTGAATAGCAGGGCCCGGTGTCGGGCTGACTGGACTCCCCGGTGCGGTAATTCAGAGGATGACAAACATAAGCCAAAGAAAAATGTTAAAAATGGGCACTTCCCGCAGCCCTGAGCAAAGGAGCTATTGCAGGGTTTGGAAATAACGAAGGCAAAAAGAGGGAGAGAGGGGAATTTTCTCATTGAGACCAAGTGAAGTGCCAAACAAGCTGCTATTATGGTGGCTTTGAGAGGCACAGGGAGGGGGTGGTGGAGAGTAGGGGGAAGGAGAGGAGGGAGGTGGGGGAGAAGAGAGGGAGAGAGGGCTGGAGGAAGGGAGAAGAGTGGGGGCTGTGGGGAAGAAGGGGATGTGAGGAGCCAAAGGAGCAAGGTGACATAGGGGAGATGGAGAGAGGACCAAGGTGTGTGATGGTGGCAGGGCTGCCACACGCCAGCACCCCACCCCTTGCCCTGGGTCCCCAACGTCCCCCCCTCCATGCCCCATCCTCATTCCCAGCCACCTTCTACCCCCCACAACCACCACCACCAAAAGGGAGGAAAAAAAAAAAAAAGAGAAAAAGAGATGGAAAGAAGGAAAACAAAATATCTACAGTTGTCGAGACAAGGGGAGAAAAATAGAGGCAAACATCCATAATTTTCTCTGTGGGGCTTTGCAGTAATTGAGCCATTTGGATAAAAATAAAGGCAGCAGGCCCTTTAGGTAAGAGGAGCTTTTGCAATCCAAGAAGCCTGAATTATGCGTCTTGTATCACTTGAAACCCCCCACCACATCACCCCCCTCCGCCTCCCCTGTGCGACACCAAACCACTTTCCCTTTTCTTCTTCTTCTCCTTTTTTTTTTCTCCTTCCCTCCTCCTTTTTTAAGTACCCTGTCAAACAGCGTCCGACGAGCAGAGAATTTCAGCTGTCACAACTAATTTCAGCGCGTGTGTGTGCGAAGGTGTGTGTGTGTCTCAGGCGGGGGAGCCGGGGGATGGAGGCGTAGAATCACTGCCTTGCTTTTTTTTTTTTTTATTCCTCAAAAGGAAGATTTACATCAGAAATTTGTTTCTGGAAGTGTTTAAGGCCTGTAATTTCCCTCTTTTCAATCGCTGCCTGATGTCTTCTTCTTTCCAGCTCCAGTGCTGAGGCTCGCTGGCACCCTCCCAGCAGCCTGGTCCCTTAGCTGGTCCTGCCCAATGCCAAAGAGGCTCTTCCATCTCTTGCCAGGGCTTGAGGCTTCCAAAATTCAGCTCCCATAGCCCTGAGCACCATGCTGGGTCTGGTAGGGAAGGCTCCAGCTTCTCCCTGCTGGTGTTCCAGCACTGTTAGGCTTCAGGTTTGGTCACCTTTGCAGCCACTTTGAGATTGGCATTAGCTGGGGGGTCACGAGGTGAATCCTGCTCAGAACAGGGCACCCCTGAGAGTCAAGTGGGGCAGTTGGGGTGATCCCCCCACCCAGGATATGCCTGGGGAAAGGGGCAGCTGGGCAGAGGCTGGTGGTGGGTATATTGGGTCTTCCCAGCTGGAGTTCGGAGGGGAAAATTCCCTAAATCCAAAGTCTCTGAGTTGTTTGCAAGAGACGAGGAAGCAAAGCCCTGGAGATGACATGGCTGGAGATGTTCCCTCCATCATGTTCAGAAGATGATGGGATGGCTGTGGTGATAGAGATCATCTCAGGTGATGAGGTGCTCCAGGCCAGGCTGGACGGAGCTCTGAACAACCTGGTGTAGTGGGAGGTGTCCCTGCCCAAGGCAGGGAGGTGGAACCAGATGAGCTTTAACGTCCCCGCAAACCAGTCTGTGATTCTGTGCTTAAAATCATCCCTCCATGGGCTGTGTCCCTTTTCCTAAAATAAATGGACTTTTTGCTTAAGGAAATGATCCCAGCTTCTGAAAGGAGGAAAGGCTGGAGACCAGCCAGCCCACTGGTGTAACAGAGGTGACCAGCAGCACGCTCTGCATCCCAGTAAAGAAGCATGTTCCCTGCCCTTGGAAGGCCACCAGATAATTCCATCAGCCATTGGCTCAGCAATTCCTGCCTACTCATGTAGGCACAAATGAGATGCACAGAACTGGAAAGAGCAAGAACCAGCCGAGGAGGAGCACAGAGCTATGTGGGACATCACTCAGGTTTTGAATTTCATACTCAGGGCTTTGGAAAGCAGGCTGTGGGATCAGTGAACTCTGGACTACTCCAGGCTCAGTGTGCAAACCCTGGTGCTGGCTGGGTGCAGGCAGCATTTTGGGAGGTACCACCCAAAAATGACACTCACAAAAAGCAGCAGGAAGGGCTGTGTAGGGCCCTGCTCAAGGAACAAGCTTTGCATATTTTTTGCATTAATCCTTGACTAACTGGTCCTTGCATCATCCCAGAGTCTCCTGCTGCTCCACTGTGGCAGGAGCAATGTGACTGGGGGCTGGACCAGACCCGGGGGCTCCATAGGGATGCGTGGGCACCTCCCGAGCTCTAGTTGTTGGCAGAGCTCCCCAGAGCATGCCATGCCCAGAAGATTCGTGAAAGGTGTCAGCAACACCATGGCAGTGTCCAACCATGGCCATGTGAGTCAGGAACACGGTCCTCAAACACAGGGACCAAACCAGGCAGGAAACGGGCACTGTGGGAGGTGTTCTAGGGAGGGGTTAGGGGATGGTCCTGGTGGGACACCACAGTCGGGATGGAGGGGATGGCAGGGGCAGGGATGGGATGGCACAGACAGGACAGGATTGCATGAGCAGGTAGAGGATGGCCACAGGTAGGGATGGAATGGCACGGGCAGGGATGGGATGGACCAGGCAGGAGCGGGATGGAATAGGCGGGGATGGGGTGGACCAGGCAGCAGTGGGATGGAAGCGGCGGGGACACGGTAGCGCAGGCAGGGATGGGACAGAGCAGGTGTGGATGGGA
>VYXC01006599.1:292622-352095 GCA_013397175.1 Platysteira castanea
AGGCCGCGGAGCTGAGGCGGGGCAGGGCCGCGACCCCTCTGCCCCTCTGCCCGCCTGCCGGGTGACCAGAGCCCCGGGGCTATGCCCTGGGGAGGCGGCGGGGCTCTGACAGTCGTGGCCGTTGGTGACACGGCAGCAGCGCTGCTGTGCGGGAGGGGGCGGCCCGCAGCCGTCTGGCCCTGGGCACTGGGTGGGTGTGAGCTGGTGCTAATTCGTGCTTCAAACGGGGCCTTGTGCGTGGGCTGAGCGATAGATCAGCCAGAGATCGGCAGCGAAGGTGGGGAAGGGTCTGGTGTTTGTGTCCTGTGAGGAGCGGCTGAGGGAGCTGAGGCCACTCAGCCTGGAGAAGAGGAGGCTCGGGGGGACCTTATCACGATGTACAACTACCTGAAAGGAGGTTGTAGCCAGATGGGGGTCGGGCTCTTCTTCCAGGCAACCAGTGACAGGACAAGAGCACTCAGTCTAAAGCTGTGCCAGAGGAGGTTTAGGTTGGACATTGCGAGGAATTCCTTCACAGAAAGGGTCATTAGACATTGGAATGGGCTGCCCAGGGAGGTGGTGGAGTTACCATCGCTGGAGGTGTTTAAGGGAACACTGAATGTGGCACTCGGTGCCATCATCTGATTGACAAGGTCGTGGTTGGTCATAGGTTGGACTCGATGACCTCAGAGGTCTTTTCCAAGCTAATTGATTCTGTGAATACAAACCTTGGCAGAATGGGAGCTTGGCATTCCCTTCACGGAGAGAGGGAGGGGGGAGTGAGGTGCTCCCCAGAGGAATCTGTGAGCTTACACAGTGCTAAAATGGGAAGTTTCAGTGAAAGTGCCCCGACCTGCAGGAATCAACACCCTCATCTTCAGTACAGGATATTCCAGGTGTTTGTGTGCTCCTTGGTGTGTGGAAAGTGGCTGCAGGACAAGAAGCTGCTGCTCACAGCACAGATGCTGTGGCTGTTCTTCACATCTCCTGTTCCATGTCTGTCGCAGGTGTTTGTTCCATCTCTGAGCAGGTTGCACTTGTGCTTAGTAACTGCACATTAAGGAGCTGTAACACAGCTGAATGCCAGGACCAGAGCCCAACTGATGCTCAAAGATCCTGACTTTATTCTCTCCAGTTTTACAGGCCAGGTGGGAGAAATCCTTCTGTTGCCCAGACTTTGTCATTTCACTGACAAACTTCTGAAGAAACTAAGCTGGACCCTAAGACCTCTCTAGTGCTCTCTGTGGTGGAACTGAGGTGCTCTCCCCTTACTTGCAGCTCACCTGGGAATCAGTGTGGCAGCCAGTCCATGTTCTGTGCAGTCTGCAGTGACCTGCAGAGAGGCACTTGCTGTGTAGATCCACACCCTGCACCTCCCAGGACAGCAGCACCTGCTCTGGGGCCACTGATTTGCTTCTCAGCACAGGTTGGTGGGGTTTGAGCTGCTCCTGGGTGAGCCAGGCCTCGCTTCTTTCATTCCTTGTGAAAGTGCCATGTCCTGGATGTGTGATCTTTGAACACCCAGACAGGGTTATGTGCTTGATGCAGTTAAATTGAGAAGTGTCGCAGCTCTGTTTGTCTTGAGCTGGTTGTCTCTTCCTGAAGGCCTCTCATTGCAAAAACATCTTATTTAAGTATCTGATAATGCTATCATCTGCTAGCAGTTGAATAACCCATTTATGTAAAAGAAAATTAATTATTTGCTGGTGAAGTGCAGCTTGTTGGAATTATTTTGTGGGTGTTTCAAGTGCAGAAGAGGCCATGAAGTTGGTAAGGGGACAGGAGCACCTGCCCTGTGGAGACAGTCTGAGGGAGCTGGGGCTGTTTAGGCTGGAGGAGAGAAGGTTGAATGGGAACATCACTGCATCTTCCAGGGTCTGAAGGGGCTGCAGGGAAGCTGCAGAGGAACTGTACTCCTCATCAGGAACTGTAGTGACAGGACAAGGGGGAATGGGTTCAAACTGAAGTAGGGAGCATTTAGGTTAGATATTAGGAAGACATTATTCCCTGTGGGGGTGGTGAGGCCCTGGCACCGGTTGCTCAGAGAAGCTGTGGCTGTCCCATCCCTGGAAGTGTCCAAGGCCAGGTTGGATGGGGCTTGGAGCAGTGGAATAGTGGAAGGTGTCCCTGCTCATGGCAGGGGGTGGAATGAAATGATCTTTGAGGTCCCTTCCACCCCAACCCCTTCTGTGTTGAATGTGCAGCTGTGTGTACCACTCAGCTCAGTAACAGGTTAAAGTGTGATGCCTTGGAGGATCCTGGGCTCAAACACAGCACTGACTGCAAGTGGATCTGAGTTGGAGCTGCCTGACTGCTGTCATCGTGTTTGTAGGCTGAATCTGAGAGGCCCCAACCCAAGCATGAGGGAAATGGAATAATAAATACTAAATAATTCTGTGTCCTGCCTGTGGTCACTTACTTGATTTTGTTGTTCTTAAGTTCATGATATTGCTGCGATTATTCTGTACATGCTGCGTTTCCATGAGCCTAAAACTTGAGTTAGTCTGAACTGGAAGATTCCAGCAGCACCTTTCTGGCTGTCTTTCACCCTGGAAACGAGTGCATTGGGAAATGTGGGCTCTGCATGTGTTTGTGGGAGCACAGTGTCCTACATTTTTGTGCAGTGAGTTGTTTGCTGCCTGTTGAATATGATTTTTTCCCATTAGTGTTTGTGGGATGAAAAGAGCTGTTGGAGGGCTAAAATATTTTTCCTTCCCCTGTGAAAGTACTTTGATCTAGTTCTGTAGTGGCTGTGTAAGAGAGCAGGTTGTCTTCTCTTGCACACAACTAAATTGTCACTAGTGACTTGTTGCCAAGTGTCACAGAAAATGCTCTTCATTGCTCAGGTGATGGATATTTGCCTCACCACCCAAGCAATCTGTGATGGAACTTCCTGGCTGAGAATCAGGGGGGAATGAAAAGGCAGCTACATCTAATATTTCTCTGGAGGTGATGGCAGAGCTTTCACCAGGGGCGTTTGGTGTTGTATTTGCCTGAGCTGTACTGATCTGGTACAGCTTTTGTTCTGGTTTTGGCCTTTTTGGAGGCCTTTTGCTCTAAGGGAATGAAGCAGCAGAGAAAAGAAATTCAGCCATAGTTCTTACTTTGTGGGTTGGTCATCCCTGGCATGACGTTTGAATCTTTCAAGGTTTTGTGTCGCATGTAAGACCAATAATCAAATTTATTAAACTCAGTTCTCATGAGAGCCATAACATTACAATCAGGCTGTGGAATACGGTGCTTGGTTATGAATATCTAAACAAGGACATAACTTCAGGACAAGGAAGACTTTCCTGATTAAAGGAAAGTAGCTGCATTCCTCAGGACCACTGGGCTGTGAGATGATGTAAAAATAGGAAACCTGGAATATCTTTGAATGAAATTACTTTACATTGCTTTCAGCGTTTGTGCTGGACTTGCCTGGATTTTTTTTTTTAAAATATTTGGGATTTATGAATAACTACTTTTTCAAGGCAGTGCTGGCACTTTGAGCTGCTCTGTCCTGCATCTTCTGCACCACATCTCAAGTGGATTGGTGGCTCTTAGGTGGGGACTGATCTGTTCAACTTCTCCCAGGCAGGGTGGCTTTTCTATGGCATTTTGGGGTGGGGGGGAGAGAGAGAGAAGATGTTTGCTCCTCTTTTGAATTGTGGGATCAGAAAATAAGCAGAGCTGCTTGTACTTTGGACTAAGATGCATTTCTCTCAGACTGTCCTTAAGTTCTGTTCTTACTGACCAAACAGTGTCTTGCTGGGTGTTCTGGGAATGCTCTGGAGAGGAAAGGCTGAGGCTTGGTGAGCCTGTGATGTGCCATGATACCTCAAAAATGGGCAATATCCTGAGACTGACTGGGAGTCAGCAGGCTGTGTGTTTGAAATCCCTTTCTAAATCCCTCTAATTTCTAATTTCCATGGTGACAGAAGGGTCTTGGACAAACTTTTCTTTAGCCCCTTGCAGAGTCCTTTTTCAGATCATCCTCAAATAGATTCAGACTTCGCCAGTTACTCTGCTATTTAGGAAAACCACATGTGACATGAAGCTTAAATGGTTGTGGATGGTTTTATTGCTTTGTGCAGAGCTCTGGAGAAATGTCTGTCACCTCAGCTCAAGTGTTCTGCTGAGTGAATGGGAGGAGCAGCACAAGTACCAGAATAGTCTGAAGGGTCAGATGACAGTGCCTTATTGTTTTTTTATCCTGCCAATACCTAGAATTGGTGATTTTATCTGTTGCTGTTCTTTGCAGGGCACCATGGAGAGGTTTTTCTTAGAAGCTGGACCTGTTCTCTTGAAAGCTGAATTCTGCAGATAGTGGTGTTTGAGTGTGCCTAGCAAAGAAGCTTCATATTTAGAAGTGGTTTTGTATTACTTTGTATTTTGTCATTTTTCTGGCTGTTAAATGTATAGGAGAACAGAAGTGCAAGGTATAGGAGAACTTGCATCCCTCACACAACTTCGTGGATTAATTTGTTTTTCTTGGCTTTGCCATTGCAGTTTGTCACTGGGGCTTGTGTTGTGTCCTTTAAAGTCTTTGTTGGAGAGCTTTATTTTGGGGAATTTAGGTGCAGAAACAGTGATACTTTTTTCCTAGTGTCTTTCAGAGCTTGATAAAATAGATTCATTTGGTTTAAAGGGGGGAAAAGGGAGAGAAAAAACCTAAGGCTGACATAGAGCAGCACAAAAGCAGTGGCTAACAGCAGTACATTACTCAAGGTCATTTAGGCAGATAAGGGCTAGGTCTGCTTACTTTTGCCATGTCCTAATTTTTGTGCTTACCTCCCTGCTGAACCTGTCATGAAAACTTTGGTTTTAAGTTTTTTAAATTTTAAGTTGAACATGAGATGTTAAAATGTATTTTAGCTGCTACATCTACTTTGAAAGCTCAGCTCTTAATTTTGCAGGGTGTTTTTTCCTGCTGTGGTGAGGTGGCACCGTTGTCTGCCTGTAATCCAGTGGCAGCTGGGAGGCTTTAGAGATAAGGGTACAAGTTTAAATAAAGGGGGGGGGGAAGGAAAATATCCTAAAAGCTGATAATGTAAAAATTGCTTTAACATTCTTGCTTTGCCCTTTACTTGGAAGATTCTGTGCCAGGGTGATCAGTGTGTGCTCGGTATGAGCAGGGGTTCACAAAGCTCCCCTGCGTTGGGAGTAGACAGCCTTGGTGCCAGCAAGCTGGTCCTGAACACCCTTGTATTCAGGCTGCCTTCCTTTCCTAAGCCAGCTTCTGCCACCCACAGACTAGTTTTTTTTCTTTTCCTGGGGTGTGTGGTGAGTGATTTCACCTCTAAACGATCATCCATAACTTGTAAGTCATGGTAAATAACTACAGACTGAAAGAGAGTTCATGAAGGGGGTATTAAAATCAAATGTCCCAAAATATGTCAGAGTATGTTGTACATGACACCGTTCCTTTTTGTCTACATTGTAAGTTACTAGATGAAAGCTGTCGATTGCTGTAAAATATATTTAAAAAATTATATTTCAGCAATGAAGTAGTCAGAAAACATCTCTGCTGTTTGTATTTCGTTAAAATTCTCTTCATCCCAAACATAAGGGGAAAATATGCAGGCAAAGGGCTGAATCCGTGAATGCAGTACAACATTTAACAAAAGAGTGAAACATCACCTGGCCCTCCCTCCTGGAGAGGACAAGGTGTGTTAATGCTTTCAGAACCAGCTTGCTGGGGACTTATTGGAGATGTTGATGCACAAAATGCTTGTCATGAAAGCTTCACTACAGGACCACAGCTGGTCTCAGAGGAAGATTTTATTCTCTGGCTCTGACATTTCTGACACAACAAAGTTACTGACTTTCCAAAGGGAGACAGGACAGAATGGTCTATAAGGAGAAAGTGGTCCAAACTTGGAGCCCTTTTTATGCAAGGCATTGAACAGAGTGTTTCCTATTCTCTTCTAAAAGCAGTGCCCTCAATCTTTCAAGATTATTACAAATAGCTTTTTTCAGTTCCCTGTGGTTCTGCATCTTGGGCAGTTGTTTGTTCCACTGCAGCAGAAGGTAGTGTCAACAACCAGAGTTACTGTAGATGTGTTTCAGTTGCAGTGAAACACAAATTTTAGAAATCTTTAGATATATTGGTCATTTAAAACATATCTGTGTAAAATGCTCTTTCATCTGCTCCTGTTGCTTATTCTCTGGTGAAACCCAGTTATGATGGAGTGAGATCAGTCTTTTAGGAAAGATTCTATTCAGTGATTTTCTTTTTGCTAGAAAAGGCAGCAAATGCTGTAGAATACAGTGTACTTTATATCTGTTCTGTAACTACTTTTGTTCTGCACTTGCTTATTACAGCAAGATAGTTTATGTAGGCAAGGGGAGTTGTGCGACTGCAGTTTGCCTGTCCCTACGACGGTGTTAACTGGGCTGCAGCACCCGGGGAATGTGCCTGTGTGTTTCTAGGGTGGGTTCCAGCAGTTAGCTCAGAGAGCAGCTGGAGGAGCTCGTGTTGTCAGCACCCACCTGTACAACTGTCCCCCAAATGTCACTAGAGATGAGCTTAACTTTTCACTTGTATTAAGTGATGTTTAGGTGTGTGTCTCAGTTTATTTGCTTACCTTAGTCCCCTTAGAGTGATACCTGACTGTCTGCTCTTTCCTGTGAATAAACTCCTTGTATCCTGGCTTGGCAGGAATGGCAATGGTTGGAAGCAGAGGCACAGGTAGCATTGGTCATGTTTGTGCTCTCCTGACCACTGCAGGAAATGGAAACTAGTTCTGGATTGATAGTTTACCCACTGACTTATTCCTCACACAGTAAACAAGAGTGATCCAGTCTCTTTGACAGGCAGTTCCCAAACCTGTCCTTGTGCTGTGTGTTTTCACTGTCTCCCTCTGCTCCCCCACGGATGCGTGAGTGTGCATTTCTGTGTGTCTGGATCTGCATGCAGGAGGAAGCACGTGTCCTCCCACACAGCCCTGGTGGTGGCAGCTTCTCCAGGACAAAGTTGGTGGGTTAGTTTGAACCCTCCTCTTAGCTAGATTTGGCTTGTCAGCTATTCACCAAGCAAATACTCCTGAATATAGTGTTCCAGGGAGTAAATATCTACTTATGATCAGGAAGAGGAACTGGGTGAATGTGATCTTAATTAAGCAAATACTAAAAGCAAGCAAAAAATTGTTTGCTTTACAAATGAAGCACCTTGTTACAAATCCACCTATACAGTAAATACCTGAGAGAAGGTTGGACTGAGGTCAATGCTTTATTGGGAGAAAGAGTGTTTAGTTGTGGTGGCTGAAACTTCAGCTATGCTGATAATGCTTTTATCCTGTTTTTATAGATTGCTGCTAAAATTGGAGATATTCCTCACTTGAATAATTCTACAACACTTGTGGACCCGTCAGTCTACGGTTATGGAGTGCAGAAACGGCCCCTGGATGATGGAGGTAAGCTGGCTGTGATTAGTCAGTCTTGTGGATGCAGCTCCTGAAATTCATCTGTGGAGGCAGTTGTCTGTTTTAAGGATGGAAAATGCATCTTTCTGTGTATAGAAATTTTATACAAGATGTCCTGTGCTGTTTACTCTTACCTAGATAGCACAGTGTTCTTAGGCACTAGTGTTAATGTGAAGCAATTCTTTGTTAGTTCGTGACCTTTGGGAATTAGCAAACAAAGTGTGTAATTTAAATCTTGGTCTATGGTAGTTGAGGGAGGGAGGAGGATTTGCTCATCGGGCCTGTACTGGAGCCCACCTATAGAGTACCAGGTGTACACAGTACATGTTCTTCCCTGATGATCCTTATTTTCTGACAGCAGGCAGGGTGTAGGGACAGTATTACATGTGTCCCTTTCCAGCTGTGACAATAGTCACAGCCCAGGAGCTGAGTTGCTGTCAAGTTCTGGTTGCTCTGTACATGAGTTGTAAGGAAAAAAGGTATTTGTGTAAGATGATGCAAGTTGGAAAGAAACTTCCTGTATTAGCTTAGCTTTCTCCATTATTATTTGAGAATTTTAAAATCTCAGAAGAATTTAAAATTGGCCCCAGCCAAAGGATAGTTTATTGCATGGACCATAGCTGGTAATTGTCATAAGTCAATATTGTATGAATTGTTACAGTTTTAAAATAAGCCACTAGTTCCTTATCTTTGGTGGGATCAAGGAAAATGTCAGAACAAGAGTTTTTTAGGTTTTATCAATCTAATGATATGCATTGTTACAAGAAGTGTTTCAACTGCGTTATCTGTTGCTCTATAGATGTGAAGAGCTCACCTTTCCTTGTGAAGAAATAAAAAGCATGGCAATGTCTTCCTTTTGCTGTTTCCTCTGATATTTTTCCTGACACTCGTAGCGCTGCGGGGTGATTCTCTCCCCCGTGGATATGTTCAGGAGTACTGAGGAGATAAGCAAAGCTGCTGCCTAACACTTCATTTTGAAAAGAATTTTCTTCTGTCTGATACAAATGCTGAAAATAACTGGATGTCTGCTTCTCAGTCTGAAAAAACATGCTGGAGCATGGGGAGACGTTTCTTTCATGTGGAGCCTCTGGCTTGCTAATGTTACTGTTTTCTGAACACATGCCACCACCCACTTCTGTTCTCTGCTCTTGACTCTATTTGAGCAACAGGTTGCTGCTGCTCCTTTGGTTTGGGGTTTCAGGAGAGAATGGATTTATCTGGGTGAGCCCCCATGCTTTGTATCTTGGACTGGAGTATCCTTTTGTTGGGAAGCCAGAGGTCTGGCGTCGCTGGTGTGTGCTGGTTCTGCAGGGGAAGGTGCTGGGCTGTCACAGGCTGGGCAGTGTTGGGGAATGCTGAACAGCTCTGAGCTGTGTCTGAGTAGCTTAGGGATGTGGCTGTGTGTGAAAAAGAAGAAAAATAGCCTTCTGGGAACCAGTCATTCACAACATTTATCCTGCTTCTGTCTTTCATTGATTCACCAGACTGAACTGGGAGAGCTGACCTCTTGACAAAATGGGTTTTAGGAACTTAAAACACGTGAAATGGTCGTAGTGCTTTAGTGACAGGTTAGACTTTGTACTTAAACTTGCACTGGCGAGCCCTAGAACTTGGCGAGCCTTGTTTGTGTTGACACAGACCGTGTCAATACAGTAGCAGTCTGGGCTATAAATGTGCATTACTGCTGGTTTCTTGTGCTGTGGTAGATAACTCCATGGAGCGGGCATTGTTCCTTGGAAAGCCTCTCAGAG
This sequence comes from Platysteira castanea, assembly GCA_013397175.1. Taxonomy (NCBI): domain Eukaryota; kingdom Metazoa; phylum Chordata; class Aves; order Passeriformes; genus Platysteira; species Platysteira castanea. Next base: position 301,759 of record VYXC01006599.1, read on the forward strand.
TGGCTATTCCCAACTCCTGGATCCACAGTTGTTCTGCTCGCCCTGTACTCAGCACTGGACCTTGTCTGTCACTGCTTTTAAAGCAGCTCCAATGCTGTGTTTCCCCTTGGGTTGTTCATATATATCTGTATATAACTTTGTCCAACTCCCCTCCCAAAAATGTGATCTGTGAGATCTTCAAGAAATGACTGAAGTAGTATTTTAAAGGGCTGGAATTTGACAAAGAAGGAGGAATTGTCAGGGTAGGGATAAGGGTTGTAGAACTTCTTTCAGCTTGGCTCATGTTGGCTTTTATTTCTAATGGTATTAGTAAGTCCTGTACTGAGATGCAGCTGTGTGTTGAGTTCCCTCCTACAAGTGGGATCCTTCTGTGCTGTTCTTTACCTGCAGCCTGGCAGAGCAGCTTCTGAAGCTCTGGATGCTTCTTGCTGTGTATCTCTTTGTGGTGTGATCCATATCTTAGTCTTGGGCTACCTGCTCTTGCTGCATGTAATTAAATGTCTATAATGCAGCTTTAGCTTTAAACATCTGGAAGATGGAAGTTGCTTTTAATAGAACACTTTAATTAGGAAAACACTTCCTATTTGGATGATTTTTTAGTTCTCTGTTAGCTGCAAACAAGGGGTGTTGGTATTGCATGCCCACACTTTTTTCCATTTTCTTCTTGTCCGTGAACCACAGTTTGGAGATGTTGTCAAGAAGTGATTATGTTACACGTGCTCTAGAAATGTTACAGTGCATGGATTTGGATGCATTCTGCTGCTCTGGACGGGTTGGAAACAAATCTGGTGGGAAATTTACCTCTGTATACTGCATGCTCACAGCTGGGTACAGGTGTCACTGCTTCCTTATCCCCATACAGCTCTTAGAAAATTAATGCTGTTCCTAATACTGCTGAAAAAAATTGTCTCCAGAGGAAGTATTTAAGGTGACAGGAAAACTGTCTGTCTTTCAGGACAATCTAATTCTTCTGTCTGTTTTTGTAAACAGCTGCTGCTGCGGCTGCCTGATGCCAGCTTAGGAAGTGGTCTTAAGACAGGTGTCAGTGCATTGATCAAAACAAATTCAGCGGCTTTTAAAGCATTTCCAGGAAAAACAGATTTGTCATAGTGTTGGAAACCAGGATGTGTGAGTGCTTTTTGCACTTCCCTTAACATAACCCTCATCTGAACTGAGGAGCAGCAGGATCAACCCTGGGAACCTGGCTCACTGGTGTTAGATGGAGCTTGAGACTGATTATTTCTCTTTTCCCTGGCTTCTTTATTTCCCCTTTCTGGAAACAATTTCCCCTTTCTTGAAAGCAATCCTGCAAACAGCTGCAGAGAAGAGATCGTGTTTATTTGTATTGCTCCTGGGAAGTCACAGCTGGCATTTCTGTGGCCACTTGCAGGGGTTAATGTTTCTCAGTGAAGGTGAGCACTAGGGACAGGGGAGTCTGAACTGCAGAGACCTGGTGGCACCTTGCCTGTGGCTGCTGCTGAGGACAGACCCCAGCCCTCCTGTTAAGGGCCAACTGCTGCCCCTGGCCTCCATTCTAATTAATAGGTCCCTCTAATTACCATCACAGATTAATAAATTTGTTTAATGCTAAATAATCTTTAAAGAAGCAGCCTCCTTTTGTTCAAAGGAAGCAGGGATCTAGTCTGCTGCAAAGAGACTGATGGACAGAACATTACCCTTTGTTTGCCCTGCTTTGGACTGCTTTAAAGGAGTGTCCTGTGAGATCCACAGGATTAAGCAGCAGGATTGCAGCTGAAGGCTGGGGCATCCTTTGAGGCTGGGAAAACAAAGGTGAGAGACCTTGGAGAAGCCTCACACCCCCCTCTCTCCACTCCTCTCTCCTCCCCAAGCTCCTGTGGTACATCCATATCTGAAGACGACCCGTTCTGTTGTACTGAAACTTGATTGTAGTAGAACCAAGAGGCTCAAACACGACATGATCCTGCTGTACAGAGTATTTTATTCTTTTCCTCCAACGTGTTTTCAGTGAAAATAGTGGTGGGCAGAAGGGAATTTTATCCTTGTCTTACTTCTGAAGAAAGTCAGTACTGATACTCTTTGACACATCTGCAGCAGCAGTAGGACCAGGGCAAAAGTCCAAATTTCTTGGCAAAAGATGTAGTTTAATACACAAAATGCCACTGTTCAAAATTGTAGCTTTACACATGTCCACTTTTTTAAAAAGCCAGTTTAAGGGAGGCAAAAAACCTCCAAAGATTTGCAGTGAAGTCAGACACAAAAATTATTAGGGTTTGACTATTTAATTAAAGAAAAACCTAGCAATATTTAATGATGGACAATTAGGGTAACTATCTTTGTAGCTTTCTAAAATTTATGATGATCTCATTTGGCTCAAAAGTATGAAAAGCAGCCCTGTTCCACTGCTCTCCAGGAGATGTGTCGCTCTGATTTTATTCTAGCCATGAAGATATTCCTGAAGAGATTGTATATTCCCATCATGCACATTAATTTAGTGGGAGGCACTGCTCTGTTTTATGGGGTGGAAGAAAAATCCGCATTTGTTTTGAGTGTCTGTTAGGTAGAATTCAGTTAAGGTGAAGCGTAAAGCAGAATGAAGAGTTATCAACCAGCAGGTGCCATTAATAGGAGACTGTGCTGATTTTATTCAGTATTTTTCCTTATTTGCAGTAAAATGACTGCAGTTACAGTTAAATTGTACTGAATAGATGTAAAAGGGGGAAATACATATGTGGTTTGTCGGAGTTCAGCCCCTCCCTGGTGTGAAGGGAGACAGTGGGATGGTGCATCAGCTTCTGTATTGTGACTGCCCCAGCCCTGCCTCTCTATTAGGCCCTGTTTTTCAGAGCAAAATGGGCATGTTGGAGAAGGAATGGACCTGTAGGTTGTTGGAACTGGGAGCCACATCATTTTTCTCCCCCCTGCCCAAAACAGAGAAATCATAACTGACTTAAGTAAATCATTTCCATTTCTCTGAATTTGCCTTTGATCTCAGTTTTTTGAGACTTTATTTGTGGACTGTGGAAGGAATGGTCTCTCACATAAGTTATTGTGGCAAAATTTTTTCATACTAATTAGTACAATAAACATGGATTAAGGCTGATATCTCCCTTTGGGGGTGAATGGCTCACTCTGGTTGGATAGTACTCAGAATGGGTTGGAGAGACATTGTTACCTGCATCTGAAGCATTAATTCCGTGATTGATTTAACTTCCTGTGCTCGTACAGGTTTCCCCTCAGAAGTTGTCTTTTTCAAGTGTAGGATTGTGTTACAAAGTGAAGGCTCTTCCCTTCCTTGCGTGAACTTGGGGAGTTGATTATAGGATGTGTATCTGTCTCATAATTTGTGGGCAGCGGCTGCAGCGGAACAGATTGCTAAGAGAGCTGTTCTGGTGAATTGAAATGCGAAGTGGAGATTTAAATACAGCCTTCGCAGAGTTAAAACCACTCTTCCTGGCATCTTGATAATGAGTGGCCTTGGCTGTGGCAACCCCACACTACACCAATACCACCAGACCTACTGCGTGGAGTTGAAATATTCTGAGTGCAGTTTGGAGCAAGATTCTGAGTTTGGTTGTATTTGCTCACCTCTGTGGTAGGAGCTTATCAGCCAGAGCAAATATTCCCCATTACATCACCCACTTTTTTCAACTGTAATATTCATAGTTATCAAATTAGAGCTTTTTGTATTCAGGGTGAGAATATGCAAAGACAAATCTAAGAGAGTCAATAACACAGCAGTTGTCTTATTGCTGAGCTGGGAAGAGTAATAAAATAGATATGCTGTCAATATTTTGGTCCTGAACTATTATGGGGGAATTGACATGTGGCAGAAATACACTGTTGACTCTCTTTGTCTATTTTCTCTGAGTAAAGTGTTTGGCCACAAACTTGATGCATTTTTCTACCGGATTTAGAGAGTGTGGGATGCATCCACTTTCTATCCCTGCCAGCTGATTGCCAATTTATTTCAGGTCAAAGAATGTGCAGCTTACTGCAAGGTAGTTTGAAACAGCATCTTTATTATCACAGCTCACATGTTGGCCAGTTTCATTTGTTTTGTTCCCTGTGCCCTTCAGGCATGCAATATAATCTTTCAACTGGTTGTTAGCACCAAATGGTCTGGTTTTTAGCTGGTTTGCTGCAGGCAAAGTCCAGTAGGAAGCCCAGCAGGGCTCATGTTCCCACTTTGCATGAGTTGGTCTAATGATATTTTCCCTATTAACATTTGGAAGAAAGATCTAATCTGTTGGGCTTGGGGGGGAGAAGTCTGGCTGAGGGTTGTCAGTAGGGAGATAACTTCTAATCATAGATGGACCACCAGCTAACACGGCAGAAATGCCTGGAATGTGTTCAGGAACATGTGTTTTGTTGGGTTGAAACACTGTTTGGGTGCCACGAGGTTACTTAACAGCCCTATTCCTTTAACAGGTCTCCGTGTAAGTGGGCTCCATGGAGCACAGATCAGAGACACAGAGAGAAGTATGTGCCAGCAGTGTCTGACGCTTGGTCTGAGGGAATCTCTGAGGCTGCTTGGCTTTTATTCTTGTTTTTTAATACACACTGGTCTCCTGCAAATTTCTCTCCCTCCTCCTCCCTCCCCGCCTTTTCCCTTTTTTTACTGCTTTGGGCTTAATTTGGGAAGGGGGGAGGTCAGTTGCAGGGATTTGGATTTGGGCAGGCAGGATTTTCTCCCATGACTCTCAGCATGGGGAGACACGGATCAATTCGCTATCCTGTGTTCAGCTGGACACTGGGCTATGGTGTGTGTTGATCAAGAAATCCCCTCCTGTTTTGTACCACATAACGCATTCATTTCAGCCACTGAACCTAAATTACTGTTTTGCTTTTCTTTCTTTTTTGATGAAACGGTAAGAACTCTTTTTCTATAGGGATGAAGTTAGTTTATCCGTGCTAATGCTTTGATTTTTTTCCCTTTTTTCTCTCTCTGCCACAGTAGGTAACCAGTTAGGGGCCCTGGTACATCAAAGGTAAGCAGTGGGTTATGTTTTATTATTTATTGATCAATTCTAATTGTTTATTGATCCACCATCTGTAGCAGTGTTAGGAAGTCAGAGGTTGAGAATGTGGAAAAACTGTCAGCTTGGGTTTTCTCCAGCCTGGGTTGTTTGTTCTGAGAAAAAAAGAGGAGTTGATGTGAAACTTGGATTTGCTCCCTGCAAATCTGCAGGACCAAAAAAAATAAATTCTCTCTCCTTTCCCTTCCCCTGCCCTGGCAGGGGGCAAGAAAGAAAAAGTGAAAAAAGGTCTGGCATTTTGGCAAAAGGTGGAAATATCAAACAGACACAGGTTATTGTTGTTGATATTATTATTTAGTATTGTTGGTGTAATATGACCTGGGATGACTCCTTTGTCAAAGATGAAGGCTGAAGCAAGTATGAGCTGTCATCCAGTATGTCTCAGCATCCAATAAAAATGTAAAATTCGCAGTTTTTCTCAAATCCTGATCTTGAGGAGTTGTCTGTGTTATTTTGAAGGGAAGAACATTTCTAAAGCTGGATTAGCCCGAAGGTGAATAGTAGTACATTTCCATCCTAACCAGCTGTTTGGGGCCTCAGCAGAAAGAACAAACAATGTGCACAAAGGCTATAGAACCTTAAATTTTTAATGGTTAAATTAAGGCTAATGTCTGACTAGAGCAGCCTAGAAAGGTGTGGGCAGTGTTAGTACTTTATCTGCAACTTAGCTAATCAAGTCTAGTGTGTATTTTACAGCTTCCCTAGCTCATCTAAAGCAAAAACATGGGAAGATTTTAATATACCTCACCACAAACCTGCACTGAACTTACTGTGCAAGTGTTTTATTGCTTTTGAGATTGCTGAACAAATTGTATGTAATGCATATTTTCAAATTCCATGTTCATGGTGTTGTGTTTTCTACAAGACAGAAACAGCTAAACAAAAAAACAATCCAAGTTAATTCCTATTTGACTATGGTCAGGTCTTAGGAAAGTGCTTTGTGTGCTCTGTTTTGAGGCAGACACTCTGAAAATGTCCAAAGAGCAATAGGTGTGGAAGTCTTGAGATAACAAGAATTCAGAGGATAATTGAAGACAATTTTTATTAATTCTAAGGAGAAGAATGGTAAGGACAAACAGGCAAAAAAAGCACCAAACCTGTGACTGTCAGAAGGGGGTGTTCATGTCAGGACTGGCTTTGGTTGGTGTCTCCTGGGAGGAGAATATCCAGAAGCACTGGGCAGACACTGCTGCTTGGAAGGTCCAGGCTCAGTGATAAGGAAACTTTTGTTTGTTTGTTTTTGTTAAATCTGTCTGGAGCAAGAATGACAAAAAGAGCTTCTTCCATCAGCTCCATTCAAGATACCAGAGATAGACTGGAAATGGATCCAGCACAGGAGGAATTGTGTGACCATGAGAGGTCCCTCCAAAACAAATGATTTTGACAGTGATGTGCTCTTACGTGTGTGTGCAGAATCCCTGTGCTGAGCCCAGGCTCCATGGTAGGGGTGTAGTTTCTTCCAAATTGTTCTTTGTAATGATTATTTGATGGGGTTTTCTTCCTTTTTTTTTTTTTTTGTTTTGTTTTAGGGCTGTAATAACAGAAGAGTTCAAAGTGCCTGATAAAATGGTTGGATTTAGTAAGTACCTTGGATGCTTTTGATGCTTCTCAATGTGTTTCCTGTGCAGGAGTGCTGTAGATTCTGACACAAGTTTTTGTGCTTATTAGCCTTGGATGAGCCTTGTTTAATGCTGTCTTCACAGAGAACAGAGGATCTGTGTTTAAAATCCAGATGCAAACTTCGCTGAAAAGCTTGGTGTCCCAGTAATAAGAATAAGAATGTTTGCTACAAGTTACTGGGCATTTTAGTGATTTTCTCTTTTGAATTTCCATTAGCACAGTCCATAAACAAGTCAAAAGTGAATTTATTTCCCTACATTGCAACATTTTACTTTGAGTATGCAAAACTGTGAGAGTTGAGGAAGGAAAACAACATTTAAATGTTAAAATATGAGTTGACTAAAAGCAAGTTAAACAGAATTTTAAATTTCTCATATATTTGCTGCAGGGAAATGCAACCAGACGAGTTTTTCCTAGATTTGCATTCGTGGTACTGTTCTCTTTCAAGCTTGATCCTAATTTCTCTCTTCCTCTTAATGATCATTACCCTTGCTTTCAATGGCACCTCCTGCTGATGTGTTACTGCAGTGATTGCATAGACACTTCCACTGCTGGGTCTCTGTGTATCCCTTCCAATTTGATATATGGAGAGTAAAGAGGAAAATAACAGGCCATGGTAATTACCCCATAGTGCGCCAAGTTTTGTCCCCACTCTAAAGACACTCTAAGACTGTAACTCAAATTCCTGCAAAGGAAAGGCTCCCTCCCCTCCTGCCAGACCTCTTCATTTACCAGTCCTGGTGCTACACGTGGAGGATGTTGGCCCTGGGAGAGGGGAGCTCGCAAGCATCACCTCTGTGTTAAATCTCACCCTGGTTCAGGTACGGGGGGATGCTTCCCCACAGCTGAGATGCTTCTTTGGGAGCATCCTGAGCCAGGAATAGCTGTTTGGCTCAACAGCTCGGCTGTTTTTGCAGTCTGGGAAGGGACAAATAGCATATTGGCCCAGTCTGTGCTCTGCGTGTCTTGTGAGACAGCGATGTGTCAGCTCTGAGAGTTAAGGGAGATGGATATTTGTGTTCACTGGGGGTTGATAGAGCATTTCAGGATGTGGCTCTGTCTGAGTGCAGACAGACAAATAGCATGTCCTTGCAAAAATGGCAGTAAAATAGGAATTACAGAGAAACAAGTCTTTGCCTTTTTTAGTACCCCAAATAACTGGCTTATTGGTTCAGGCTGAACAAGATATACTTAAATTACTCTCCCAGCATTACCCAGACTAGTGCCTTATTTCTTTCATACTTATTTCTTTCCATTCCAGTGCAAGACAGGCTTTTTTGTTTTGTTTTTTCCAAGCAAATAGAACAACTTTCAGCAGTGTGTCAGTGTTTTTCTGCTATGATAAATTTGGTCATGCTGTGGATGCTTCTTCTGCAATCCTGGAGTCAAACTGTTCCTTTATAGACAGCTGCAGCAGAGTAAAAGGGGGAAGGTGCTCTGCAGTTTCCAGGAAAAACAGTTTGTTCTGATGCTTGTTGAACTCATTTCAGTAATCGGCAGGGGAGGAGAACAGATCTCACGGATTCAGATAGAGTCTGGCTGCAAAATTCAAATTGCTCCAGGTAAGACTCTTTGTGTGGTGGCTGAACAGGTTTTAATGTCAAAGGGTGTTGTGTCCATTAGATTGCCATGCTCACAGTGTGTTATCACCATTAACATGGGTACAGACAGGCATGGCAGAGCTGTTGTTGGACCCACCTCCCAGCCAGGAGAAAACAAGTTTGTCAGGTGGTTTGGGGAATGGAACAGTGAGGGAACTGGCTTTAACCAACATGGTTCCAGAGCAAATGGGCAATCCATGTTGTGCTTGGACCTGAAGCTGTTGAGTTTTCTCACTTTGCTCAGTGCTGTGGTTTGCCTCTGACTGGTCTGATCAGCTCCAGCTCCTGGCAGAAGACGTTTCAGGAGGGTTGGCAGCAGCTCTCCATACAGCTTGCTTTGCATCATGAAAATGAGACCATTCATCCAAATGGGATCATTTGGTGCCAGTTTGCTTTGGGGAGGACTGGGCTGCAGTGCTGTACAGGGAACTGTTGATCAATGTTATCTGAGTTTTTACCCCTCCCTTTAATTGGTGGGGAAGGCTTTAAAAGAATGCAGACATCCAGTAAATAATTTAAAATATGTTGATCCTGGATGTCTTTGAATTCTGTAGTGTGCTGTGTGCAGGTCAGTGGTGCTTCCATTGGTGCTTCATGGTCACTGAAATAGCTGCCACATTTTTAATTCCACGTATCACAAATTTTCTTCTTGTTTCCTTTGCAGACAGTGGTGGGATGCCCGAGAGGCCCTGTGTACTCACTGGGACACCAGAGAGCATTGAGTGAGTTCTAATTTCATTTCTCTCCTTTTTCCTTCTTTCTCTTCTCCCTAATGCTGTGCTCTGTCAGTGGTGCTACTTGGTTATTAGCCACACCAGCAAATGTTGGCCTAGAGAAACTTGAGGGTCTCTGGAGCATAGAACCTCTTGGTCTGATGCTTTAAACTGTGCACCTCAAAGGCTTTTTTCCACTTGCAGTTTGAATCCTCTGCAGAAATTTCCTTGGAATTCCCCTCCGCAGGGTGAGGTTGCTCTTAGGGCACCTAGGATGCAGTTTTGTAACTGCAGCTTTCCAGCAGACTGAGCTAAGCTGTTGAAGGGCACTTCTCTCCTCCCCTTCGCTTCCCTACTCCTATTGAGATGAGCATCCTTCCAGCTGAAGAAGGGCTGCATGAGGCCTCTAAAGCCTGTGGGTGCCACTCCAGGATACCCTGGAGGTGTTGGTGTTGTTGCAGAGCAGCATGAGGCCCACTGGGTGCTTGTCTCTGCATCGCTGCCAACAAGAAGCAAAGGACTGAACCCAAGTCTTGATTCTGCTCCTTGCATGGTAGAGACACGTGGCCAGCCAGCAGGGATTTCTATCTTTAGACCTATAGAAACTTTAGGGACAGTGTTTCCTCCCTCCCCCTTCCCAGGAGCTGAGTTTGAGACTCTCACAAACCAGTTGAGGACCTCCTGCTGGAACTGGATCCAGGATCCTCAGGCTTACAGGAACACACTTAACATATGGAGCTGCTCTTTCTCTCCCCAGCCTTTGGGTAGGTGGGTTTTTTAAAATCCATCTGGAAATCTTTGAGTTGCGTTTGAAAATACATGGGTGCAAAGACTGTCTCTCTAAAGAGAAGACACTCATCATTCTTCCATTCCTAAAGAGATCTAAGGGTACTTAAATCTCCTTATTCTACCATAATACTGCAAGCAGAGAGCCAGAATAAATATAATGGGCAAACTCACGTTATAGGGCAGGCAGTGTATTCTTGCTAATATTGAAGTGGTTCTCCCCCTTTAGCAGAGGATATTTAAGAACAAGAGCAAAATAGTAAAAAGCTGGGATGAATCTTGAGATGCAGTTGGGGGAAAATGGGGTAGAGGTGTAGTTAAGACTTCGTGGTTCTGAAATAAGCAGTTAAATGTACTCATGTCCAAGGCTGTCTTTAAATAAAATATGAGTAAATTTTAAAAGTGAGACTATTCAATTTGTGAAACAGAACATGGACATGGAATTAAGTGAAATTTAATTTACTTTTGTGGTAAAATTCTTGACAAATTGGTTGTTTGAACTGGTTTTTTCAGGCTACATGTGGAAAAAGAAAATGAAGTAAGGAAACCATTTTAGATGTCAGACTTCTTTAGAGGAAGGGTTTTGTAGGAATGTTTTCATTAGTTATATCCAGTGACAAACTAATAGGGTTAATTTACAAGTGACCCTTTCTCATCTGAAATATGTTGTGTATTAACTGTTGTGGTCTCTATATTGTCACTAAAAGAACTTTGCACAAAATATGAAGGCAGATGAATAAAACCTCCTAAGACTTTTCCAGAATATTTCAAGCAGGCTTCCAGAAATTCCACGTTTTCCCTTTTGTTGTGAGAAAGTCAAGGGCAAGCAGTGCTCTGCTCTGAGTGCAGCCTCAGAGCCCCACCCCCTGAGCTGCCTTGGGGGAATGTCTGCTTGAAGGGATGACTTTGTACTGGTTTTTCAAATCTCTAGAGAGAAGTCAGTCGTCCTTAGGGTGCCTGATATGGCTTGGTGTGAAGTGGAGAGAGGGGAAGATGCTGCATTAGGCTGAACAGGGAACCAGTGAATTTCTTCTGCTTTCAGAAGGGTTGTGGGACAAGGGCAGGAATGGGATGTGCTGGTATAGGAGTCTTCAAGATGAAGGGAAACCCTGTCAGTTACCTCTGACATGCTAAAGGTTTTAGAGAAGGGATCTTTAATCTCCCAAATGCTTCTTTGTGTGTCTCTTCTCACCAGGAGTAGAAGAACCCAGTCTTTCACTGGTGGCTGCCGCAGTATCCCTGCCTCGCTTCGCGGTGTAGCTTCAGCACCTACTGCTTGGAGCAGAGGCTGTGTTAGGACAGTGTTCTGGTGCTGCTGGTAAGAGCAGGTAGAGAAGAGCAAAGCAGTTGCCTGTGACTGATCAGAGAATGGTTAATCCATGGGCTGTGTTAGCATCAGAGCAGTGTGTGTTTTTTTGTCTTGACCGAGAAGGAGAACAGAGCTTGAGTTTTGTTATTGTATATGTGTTAGAAAAGTTAAAACCTAGAGCATCTTCATTCAAAGTAAGCACCCCAAATGCTGTAGTTCAGCTGTTGTCCTTAACTTCGTAAGAGGTCAGAGCATGCTGCTGCTCTTCCTTTTCTCTTCCCCTTTCAAAAATCAAACTGCTTATAAGTAATCATGATAGGGGAAAATAGACATCAAAGAGTTAAAAAAAAAAAAAAGGCAAACATTGTGCTGACTATGGTTTCCTCCATCTTTCCACTTCTCCTCTCCCCGATCGCTTTCCATTCCGATGGTTCCTGGTCTCTTGGTCACGTGGAGCAATGTTGTCTAATGGTTGTTTCCCTCGATTCTTTTCCAAAGACAAGCAAAACGGCTACTGGGGCAGATTGTAGATCGCTGTCGGAACGGACCTGGTTTTCACAACGATGTTGATGGCAACAGTACCATTCAGGAGATTTTGATCCCGGCATCCAAAGTGGGTCTAGTCATCGGCAAAGGAGGTGAAACAATAAAACAGTTGCAGGTGCGCAAGATGCATTTCCTTCAGGGCTCTCTTCCCTACTGCAGCTTCTCTAGATCCACTGGAACAGACTGAAATGGAGAGCCTTGAATGCTCTAACCTTCTCCAGCAGGGACTACTCTTCTGCCTTTGGAGATTGGACTCAAATCCAGTCTTGTGTTACACAATCAGTGTGGCCCCAGCCACACAAGTAGAGGAGTTTTACCAGAACAGTGACAGAAAGCCGTGTGCTGTAGATAACACTCGGTGTGTGCTGTTTAGGAGGGGATCCTTGTAGCCAAGGAAGGGCCATGTCTGCTCTGCAGTATTTTTAATGTCAGCCATGCTGTTGTAGGGTGCTCTGCTTCTCTTTTGTTGCTGGTCTGTGGTAAAGCTGCCGTGTGTCATCTTTTTTTCTCATCCCACCCCTTTCTAATTAAGTGTTGTGTTATGTATAAACTGTTCCTAGATGTTCTTTATTCCTCCATCTGGTTCAAGTTTTTAAAGAATAGAGGGTTTTAGCAAAACATCTAGGTTAAAAATGGAGGGATTTTGAGTGCCCTGATTAGACCTCTGTCATACAGTTTGGAGGCTGGTCACTTAATAACTTTTATATGCAGACAGCTACAGATTTTGGAAAGGGCTGGAAAGTCAGTTATCGAGGAAGAGGGGGTTCTACTTGCAAGGATTTCAGCTATTTGAGAACCTCAGGAGCAGCACAATTTCTGGCAGTCTTTTACACTCTAGGACTGTTCCTGAATTTGTGCATTCTGTAATGGTGCTGGTTTGACCTTCATAATGTTTAGTGTCCAAAATCTAGTCCCTTGTTTTAGGGACTCTGCTTAGAAAAGTGCTCTGTGCTTTTTCTTCAGGAGCGAACAGGTGTGAAAATGATTATGATCCAAGATGGTCCTTTGCCTACTGGAGCAGATAAACCTCTCCGTATTACTGGAGATGCATTTAAAGTACAGGTATGTAACAAAAGTAAAGTGGTTGCCCAAGAGAACTGAGGAGAAATTTAAACCTGAGTGTATTTGTGAGCATCTAATGGAGTCAAATCCAACTGTAAATGCCATAATCTTTCCCGGTTTTGTTTGTTCTATAAGGTTGAGTAGAGCAAGTTAAAACACCAAAGTAGTTTGTTTTACAGCATAACTTAGGAGCTGTCACTCCACATAAATATTGCACATGGGTAGGAGTAGAGATGAGGAGGAGGGTTTGGAGAAAGTAGCTTTGAAAAGCTTTCCAGCCTGTGTGGCAAAAAATGAGAGCTCTGTGTCACTCGAGCAAATGGGTTCTTAGTGACTGACTGAATCACACATCTGAGACAGCAAACCTTTCACAAAACTACCTCAGACAGCCAACCGACGCAGGTAATTAAAAACCAATCCCACAACAACTCCTGAAACCAAGGGGTTTGCTTAATATTGGTACCTCAGTCTCCTCGTGTCAGGGCTCTGCAGATGTGGATGTACCTGCTGTTTGGAGAAAAACCCCCCTCAGCTGGAGACTGCGGGATTGCAGCGTGATGGGAGCGCCTGAATTAGAGCATTAAAGTTTAGCCATGGCATGTTCCACTTCTCAGCAAGTGCCTTTCATACCTTGCTAAGTACTTAAATCTAGCTTAGCATTCCTGTCTCCAATAAAAGTAGTTCTGTTTCATAGGATCTCCCTAATCATAAATTGCTGCAACAGCTGATGTTGCTCAGGGATAGTGTTTGGGTTGTATTTTTCAAAGCTCTTATTGCAAGTTTTAGAGTTAATTTCCCCCCCCCCCGAAATTCTTACTGTGGAGGTATAGCTGTGCAAAAGGAGTTTAATGACAGTCTGGCTACTTTTAACCAAATCATACTATCAGTGCTGCCGCTTCCCAGGTGGCTTCTGCTTTGCAAGATTTGCTGTTGTCACATCTTCCATTCAAGGAAACATGGAGACTGCACAGGCTGGAAGATCTTTGAGGCACTTAAAGCTGAGCATGCTTAGGAAGTGTTTAAGAAGTGTGGTGAATCCTTGGGTTTGGTGGGATTCTGTGGATGCTGCAACAGTGTTTCTTAACTCCCTCAAATCCCTATGAAATCTCTCCATCACCCGTATTCGTCTTGGCATCTCTGAAATGTCTTTGAGTTGTTTCTTTCTGTTAAAAATACCTTGAGGGTGTGGAAAATATGTAAAAACGGAAGGAGAGAGATTCACCACCAAGAGATTCACTTAATTAATCCTCAAGCTTGGAAGTAGAACCAAATGCTTGGGTTTGACATGTAGGCTTTTTTTATTTTGTTGGTGACTACTGTTGGCTAATTTCCAGGGTATACTTTCACTAGCTGGGCTACATGCAGGCTTGTGAATGGCCTTTAGTGCTGCCAGTAGGTAGGAGAAATATTCATCTCAGAAAATGTCTTGCTGGATTGCTGCAGACTTGGGCTTAACTTCTCAGAGTCAGTAAGCTCAGTGCTGCCCAGCAGCCTCCTTAGTATATGCTCTGTAGCTCTTAGTGGACATGATCTCTGCCATGCTACCAACAGCTTCTACCTTACTGTATTGATTTCAGTTCTGTCCAGTAGGAAAGGGCCTTCACTTCCTTTAATTAAAAAAAACCAAGGATATTTTAAAAGTTAAAGGGCCTTTTTGAAAGACTGGAGGAAGCAACTGCACCCAAGAAACTGCCACGTTGTGCACCTGGCAGGTTTTGTCAGACATGGAAGATGCCATCAAGAACAGACTGTGGTAATAGAAGTCCTAAATCAGACTGCTGTTCCGTTCAGCAGATGGAGATCCCTCTGCCTGAAGCCTGAGCATTACCCACCGTGGAGGCCCTAACACCAGGAGGGCAAGCAGAATAATTTGAAGCTAACTGTAACTTCTTTCCCCATGTAGCAAGCGAGGGAAATGGTACTGGAGATCATCCGAGAGAAAGATCAGGCAGACTTCCGAGGCGTACGCAGTGATTTCAGTGCTAGAATGGGAGGAGGCAGCATAGAGGTACGTTTCCTTCACAGTACTCTGCTAACCTCCCTGTGGAATGGGTAGTGGGGGGAGTCATCCAATTGCACTTGTAACCTGTAAGCTGATTTTTAAATGCGTTGTGTTCTTTTGCCAGAAGAATTGAGTCTGGCTCTGCAAAGAGGAGGAGTTCTCGTGGACTCCCAGATGGCACTTTATAATTGTCTTTTTTAAGCTGCATTCTTGTGGTGCAGAGTTCATTTAGTGGGGAAGGAATTTGTGGCCACGTGTTTGGTTTTGTCAAGCAATGCAGTTCTGTAGCCTGGAGCTGCCTAACATGGCCCATCCTCAACGTTAAGAGCATCTCCTTGTAAAATCAGAGTCATTCAGTCTAGTTCTCTGCGCTTTCATACTCCTTTGCCTTTCCCATCAGGTCTCTGTGCCCAGGTTTGCTGTTGGAATTGTGATAGGAAGAAATGGAGAAATGATCAAAAAGATTCAGAATGATGCTGGAGTTAGGATTCAATTTAAACCAGGTTTGTGTGAGGATGGAGAGCCGTTGCTTTCTGACAAGTGTTCCACTTTTGGGTTCCAGCAGCCAGGCTTTCCTCGTTTACCAGGTGCATTGTGTCTCTTTCTGAAACCCATTTAAATATGATGTGCTGCCTCCTCATGCACTTCCTGGTTTTCAGAGAGTAAGATTATGTACAGCTCATTTGCAAACATTAGATGTCACAACAGTCATGTCTTGAGTGGTAGTTATACAGATAAATAAAGTAACAAAGATCTTTTATTTCCTGTTAAAGAATTCTCCTTCAGGACATTAAAGCCTTTGGGGATCAGGAGTTGATTAATTCTGAGTAACTTTCTCTGGGTCCTTGGCTGTCTGATCACCTATCAAAGCTGCCTTTTTCCTCTTAAAATATATCAGTCTCTTTCATGACTTTTTGACATTTGAAAATGTTTCCTTTTGAGTGTTGTTCCCTCTGCAGTGTGGGCTGGGGTTTGTCTTCTGTCAGTCCAGGGAAGAGGGGCTGAAGGTGGAGGGAAGAGGTAGCTCCTGGGATAGTTCTGTGGCGTGAAAATGCTGCCAGCAGTGGCGATGCTGGAAGGAAGCTTTTGTTGGCGAGTGGATGTTTTCTGCTTTTAATTTAGTCTTTGCCACCTCTCTCCACAGATGATGGGATTAGCTCTGAAAGAGTCGCACAGGTCATGGGGCTCCCCGATCGGTGTCAACACGCAGCACACATCATCAGTGAGCTCATCCTCACGGCACAGGTGGGTTCTGGAAGTGGTTTTTGGGAATGTAGGCTGCATGCAGACAGCTGGATGGAGGGATGGAAGCCATCTTCTGAAAAGTAGCAGTGTTCAATTTTCCCCTGGTAGGCCACACGTGCTGCTCCCCAGAGCTGCTAGATTTGAGGTGTGTTTGTTTATGGTGGAAGTTTTTTTAATGTAATGTAAGCTAACTGAGCTGTGGGAAGGTCTTCTATTCCCAGCTCTATGAGGCCTCATTATAGTTCCACACCCATCTCCTGATTAGCTGTTGTTGTTTGGAAACACTGACCTGATGGAATGGAATCCATCAGCATCAGGCAGTGACTGGAGGCTCAGGATAGACAGCAGAGCATTGCCAGTGCTCAGTGGTGCCTCCTCGTCAGACTCCAGGCCTCTGCTCTGGTGGAGGCACAGAAGGTGATGAGTGCTCAGGTATTGTCACTAAGACACACCAGGTTATTGCATTACACAAGAGCAAGTACAAAGATGGTGATGTACTAGGGCAGACTCTGGAAGGAGGTTGTATATTCCCTCTGTATTATGAGAAATTAAAACTTCAGGCCATTTCAGAAACCTGAACATAATTTGTCCAACAAGGTCCGTAATTTGTCCATCTTGATATCTCATCTTGCCCCAATACCTGGTTTGAGTACTCGATTTCATAATTTGCTGTAATAATTCAATTAAATGTTGAGATCTGCCATGATAGCCTTTGACTGCCTCTGGCAGTTGTTTTTGGAGAAATCGCTTACCCAAAATAGATATGTTCTTTAAGTGTCTTTGAACTTAAAAGCTTCCTTTGGAAGTTTTGGAAATTGTGCATTTCTGCTGAGTAATTCCAGCAGGATGACACTTGAAAGGGTTTGAAAGCAACTTTTGTCTGTGTCAGTGCCAAAATAGATTGTGTGCTCTAAAGACAGCCCCCATCACAAACTGAGTCCTTTAGTAGTTGATACTTATTTATAGGTTTATTTCAGCTGATGTAAAGCCATGCATTTAAAAATATAACTATCTTCCCGAATCAGGAAGGCAACTGTAACCTGCATTACTTGGCATTTTTCTAAAGTGCTTCAAAATCTTGAATGTGAAACTGAGGTCCTCAATTCAATGCCATTTTTATGAGGCAGTTTAACTTACCTTGCTTTATTTTGTTTTTAATGTGCATTGGGGCCAGCATAAAAGCACTGATACACGTATTTTGCCTTCTAAGGAACGAGATGGCTTTGGAAGCTTGGCTGTTGCCCGAGGAAGAGGTCGTGGCCGTGGGGACTGGAGTGTTGGAACACCTGGGGGCATGCAGGAAATCACCTACACTGTTCCAGCTGACAAGTGTGGCCTTGTTATAGGCAAAGGTGGGTTTGGTGACTCTAAATAGCCCAGCTTGCAATCCTTCTCTCTCAGGATGGTCATGTTCTTGCTGCCTGACAGTGAACTTTGGGGTTTTCTGTGATTGTAGGTGTTCAGTGCCTGGTGAATGCAGCATAGGAATAAGCTCTAAGCGCTTGTGGTTGTTTTCTTTGTGGTGTTCTCACTCATAATTGTATTCTCCAGGCCCTTGTTCACAAGCTGTAAGAGAGGCTCTTAATGCAGAGCTGTCAAATAAGCTTGTTATAACAAGCAGCTGGCTGAGAAAAGGCAGGTTCATTTGTGGATTCTTTTTACTGAGAATTCGTTTGAAGGACAGTTTATCAGGGACAAGCAGAGCAGTCATTTCATCATGCTGGATTTCTGTGAGTGCTGTGTGAGGAAATGGACGGTCTCTGAGTGTGGTAATAACAGTAGCTGCTTCCAGCCATGTACCTGAAGTGTGTGATGAATGAAGTGAAGTAGGAGGATTTGTCTGCCTTTGTGCTGGCACCTGACCTGGCACAGCAGCCTGGTGCACCTTGTGCCACTTGGCTGAGTGTGTTCACTGCCATGGAGGTCCCTTGGCTGCTTGGACAGTGGACCTCTCCGTGCTAAGGAGATGGATAAGGAGTCATCCTCTCAACCAGGACAACCCCATGATGGTTATAAAACCGAGCATCAGCAGCAGACTCAGTTTGTCAGAGAGCGGGAGCTGCACGTGGGGCAGTGGCAGGACTTAGGGTAGAGCCAGGAGCAGACAAGCTCTCCAGCTCTGAACTGCTGCAATGTGTCTGAGCTATTGCACTGACCTTTTAAAGGCAGTGCTTTATTTTTTTATCTGCTTATTCCAGAAAGAATGACATATGCCTGAACCAGTATTTAAGTAATCACAGTTGGCTTTCAGCCTCAGCAGAGAATAGATGAGGAATAGATAAGCTACAGCAGAAGAGGAGGCAGAGACTTGAGGGCATTGGGCCAAGTTTCAGTGGCTTTGAGTGTTCCGGGCAGGAGGGAGCTTATGGTGAGACTTTTTGTGTCCTCCTTCCCTGCTGCACATCCCTACTGTTCCCTGCCATGTGCCTGTCCCCACAGCACCCTGAGCTCCTGCCCTGTTGCATGGCCAGGGACACGGGCAGGTCAGCCCTGTATCTGCAATTGTTCTCAGATGTTGTTTTTTGCCACAAGCCCGTTGACAAACCTGAAAACTTTATTCAGTATGAAAAACCACCTGCTTTCCCCATTATGCAGAAATTGCAGTGATTATGCTTGTCCTCACTGAACAGTCCAGTTGGCCAAAAGATCAAGCAAAGTAAATTTTACGCCCACGAGTGAGACTTACATGTACAGAAAAATCAAATTATAATGAAACTTTATTGCTGTATCCATTAGTCATCTTTAATAAAGGATCAGAAAAGGTCACTTGTTGTTCAGCAGTGCGCTGAAGTGGAGCATTTGTGACTGCAGAGAGCACTGTGTGCTGAAAAGATAAATGCAGGTAGTGGAGTGAATGTCCCAGCATTCAAGTGCAGGGCCTGGCACAGCCTCGCTGGGGAGTGAAGGGTGGCTTTTTACCTTTGTTTCCACAACAGCAAAATTAGGATTCTTACTTGGCCAGATCAGGAGCTTTCTGGAGTGACTAATTGCTAGTTGTATGGTGATTTGAGTGCTGGTAGCATTGTAATACCGCCTTGTAATCGGTGTTCTCACAGTGCCCGTGCTCTTAGGCTGTTGCAGCCTTCACTTTTGTCAAGTGAGTGATGGCTGTAGCGTTGCCTTTTGGGGTCTGGACCAGCACGGATGTGCTGTGCTCTCCACACACTGATGCAAGACAGGTAATTCTTGTTATTTCCTCCCCCACTGCCCATGGGGCACTGCAGGGCAGAGGGGGTCTTCGTGGGGTTTTCTTGACCAGTTACAAAACGTTTGCTCTCCCTGACAGTTTCTGAGCAGTTTCCAGCTGTTGGGTGTTTTTCCTTGCTGTGATACAGGATGGGGCTGTTGGCCTTCTCTGTAAAATCTGGCTGAGGCCTCTGGGCCATCAGCTTGGTCTCGAGATCAGCACCCAAGCAAAGGGTGGTGACCCAAGTGCCCTGGGCACCCAGGTGTGGTGTGTGATCTGACCTGAGAACTGCTGCTGTGCTCCCAGCTCCACATGACCACTCGAGAAGCAGGAAGAAGAGGGAGGCTGGGAAGTTTCTCAGCTCAATTTCTGCAGCATACGTGATAGGAGATCTAGTGCTCTTTTCTTGTCGACATCTCTCCTTAGCTTGGGAGCGTGAGCTTTTAGGAGCTGGTGGGGCTCCCTGCGGATCCTGCGCGTGGCTTTTTCCTCTAGAGGGTGGGTAGGTGCAGCTTTTCTTTCCCAAAGGCCCTGAGGAAGGGTGGAGGCGAGCGCCATACACATGTCAAACTCTGTCTGTGTTTGGTGGTGCTTGGAAACAGCCGCCGCCTCCCTGGGCCCCCCTGGATTTCCATGATAAATACGGCAATCCTGACAGATACCGCGGCCGGCCTGGCTCTTGTCAGCTCGGCCTTTGAGCACGTTTGATTAATTGCTTTAGGATTTCACGTCCAGCCGGGAGGCCGCTCCTGGATCGCTCCTGCCCCCCATCAGGTGGAAGAATGGAGCGGGATGAATGCTCTATAGACAGCCACCATGTGCCGAGCGGGTCACCTCACCGTGGGGAAGAGAACTCCTTCCGGCACCGGCGGCTGCGTCACGGCATTTGCATGCTCTGAAGGCTGGGCTGGGGGAGCTTGGGTGGGAGGGAGCACTTTGACATGGACCAGGCTGCGGGGTGAAGAGGACAAGGGCACCGAGTCCTTCTGGTGCGGGCGTAGGAGCCTGCAGTCTCCCACCAAACCTGGAGAGGCAGCGAACTTAATTCTGCCGTGTGGTGTAGGAGGGACCTGCTGTAGAAACAGGCCCAACAACCACAGGCTTGGTGCTGAATGCTAAATGGGGCAATGATTTGAAATCTGTATTCTCCTTGCTTCCAGTTTGAGAATGCTTCAATTTTTAATCCCCTTTTGGAAGGAGAAACTAGTCTGCAAGTAGCAACCTCTGGTTGTGCCTCTGTCACCCAGTAAAGAAGTTGTGCCACTCCTTCAAATTGTGTTGCCTGAAAGGGTCCTCTGTTTTCACTAAGCAGATGAAATGGCTGTTGATTCAGATCTCACCTCAATATGTAAAAACCAGAGCTTCAAACAAATCTGCATCAGACAAAAGCATAACGCAAAAAGAAACCCTTCTTGGTTTTGAAACTTCATCTTACTCCTTTCCCATGCTTGACTGAAAATAAGTGGGTTGGCTTTTGGCTGCACAGTACAATCCCTGTTGTCTGCCCAGGGATGTGACATGATTATCTTTTGTTAAATGCATCTTCAAAAATTCATTTAGAAAGAGTTAATTGCCCTTTGGCAACTTTTCCTCCTCCCTTCCCCAAGAAGGCTTTAAAATGTTAAAAAGGTCATGAGTCCATTACAATGAAATGAACAAGTGTCTGCAACATCCACAGTTTGTTTTGAAGTTGTGCTGGATGTATAGAGATGGAAATGTGAGCAAAATTGAGGCGTTTATTTTTGGAGATTCTTCTTAATGAAAACCGAACAAAAGTCTCTGGTTAGTTTCTTTTGTTCTCTGTCCTGCTTGCTGTCTATCCTTTGAGCTGGTGATTTTTTGGTTTTAATTTAAAAGTTGTAAAACCCCTTCCTTCCCCACCCTATAATTTCTCCAGTTGAGTGGAGCTGGTCTGTAAGTTGTGTGAGCTTCCAGAAGAAGAATTGAACCATTGTAACATTGGCTGAGGCTTTTGTTAAGCAAATTTCATGAAGAGACCGGGACCTAGCAGGTCTTGAGGAAATCAGATCCACTTTGACTGGCCCTGCTGCATCCTGCTGGAAGCACTCCTGTGCTCTTGTGCATCCAGATGGCAAACGAGCCAGACATGTTCACTGCATGCACAGCTAACTCTGAAATAGCAGGAGACAGCCTGGAATCGTGTGCTGCCGTGGCTGTGGAGGGATGTGTGGCTGCAGGGTGAATAGGAAGCCTTGTAAGCAGAGGCTGCTTTAAGGCAATAACCTATCAAACAGCACATGTTTGGGAGAAGGCTTTAGTTTTGTTGTGTGGCTGGTGGCTTTTTGCATTAGTGATGGAAAAAAAGAAGAAAAACCAGCACGTTTAGATTGCAGGTGACCTTCATTTCTTGGAGGATTTGAACAGCTGTGCAAAAACAACAGCATCCAGTCAGTGCAGGTGTTGCATCTGTTTTATCCAAGTGTATCCCAGTCATGCTGCATCTTGTTGGGAGCCTGGCAGTGGGCACACAGCGGGGCTTGTGTGTTCTCTGAGCAGCATCATCCTTGACCCCAAAAACTGTTACAGTAGCTCCAGGTTTCAGGTTGTGTTTGTGAGGTAGATTAAAGGAGCAGCATGAGCTCATGTACTGTGGTTTCTTTTGCTGTTGCCATCTTCAGCCCACCTCTCCTGAGGCACACAGAAGGTGGCTGAAGCTGTAATCCATTCCCAGGATCTGGCTTTGATACGGTTTTATGGACAGAGATGCTGGATATCCCTCCTCATGTCATGGCTTTCTTCTCCTCAGGTGGTGAGAACATCAAGAGCATCAACCAGCAGTCGGGAGCGCACGTGGAGCTGCAGAGAAACCCACCCCCGAACACAGACCCCGGCGTACGAATATTCACAATCAGAGGGGTCCCCCAGCAAATCGAGCTCGCTAGACATCTCATAGATGAGAAAGTTGGTGTAAGTTCCGTCTCTGCTCTCTTGCTCTGTCCCTTTCAGACGTGCTGTTGTCACTCTTGGGTACGTGTAGGCCTGGACTCACAGGATGGCACAGAACGCACGTGCTTGCATTATTCAGCTTCAAAACCATTTGCCTCTTAGCAGCTGGCTTGAACTTGATGGCCCTCCAGCATCCATTGGGCTAATTTTTGCTGTGGTCCCAGAAGGATTTGGCTGTTGACATAATCCTGGGTAGTGTATACAGCTTTATGAGAGGGAAGAACACCATTATAAGGTATGAAAAGGCTGTCAAAGGAGATTTTTGAAAGGAAGACAATAGTATCACTGTGTGAGAATGACACAGTCCTGCCAGCATTGTCCTGAAAGTAGAACATTCAACTCCTTGCTCAGTAAGTTCAGGATGACTTATTTTACACTTAATGCAGTGCTGTGGTATTGAAGCTTAATAATGTCAGGCTGCAGTACTACTGAATAGGGAGACTGGTAAAAAAGTATGGAAAATACTGAACTGGAGCATGGCAAAGCTGAAAAGCTGCCTTCATGCTGAATTGCTTGAGAGGAGAAGGCTTGATACCAACCTCAGGATCCACGTGTCCCAGGCTGTCTTCTCTCCTTTCTTACTACTCATAGTAGCTGCCTCCACCTTGTACTTGGAGCTGGCATTAAATATTTGTGGATTCTGTGACAGGGTACCAGCATGGGTGGACCTGGAGGATTTGGTCAAAGTCCGTTCAGCCAAGCACCTGCTACACCTCATCAAAAGTAAGCTGCTGCATCTCCTCACCCATGGGCCAGGGGGAAGGGCTGGGAGCTAGAAAGTGCTGGGAGAAGGGTGGAGGGCCCTGAAGAGGTGGGGTATGAGGGGAGCCTTTTAAAGACTGAGCATTCAGAAGCAAAAGGAAGTGAGCTCAATCCTTTAAGCTTGACTACAGGAAGATTTCATCTATTAAATGATAAAGCAGGTAGGTATTGGCATTTCCAAAGTTCCTGTCTCTAGTGCAGTGAGAGCATGGGAAGAAGCCTGAATTGCATAGAGAGCACAAGGAGTGCTGTTCATTGTGATCTATCTTCACCTTGGCTTCATGAACAGACTGATACCAAGGCAGGACATGTCAGTTCACGCCTGCACAGCTTTCCTTTTGCTCCCATGTTCACCTGTTTGCTCAGCAGCTGCTGACTGTTAAGTGACAACTTCTCTTCTCTGGGCAGCTTCGTGGCTCTGGCCTGGTAAGTATTTTACTTGAGCATGGCTTTTTGTCCTCTGCAGTGGTCCTCAGGCGTTCATGACGCAGGGCTGGGGCAGCACCTACCAGACGTGGCAGCAGCCTGGACAGCAAGTCCCAAGTAAGTGCCAGGACCTGGGTTGGTGTTCCCTTTGCAGTCTCTGCTTTGTGCCTGCAGAAGGCAAGGTTCACCCATGAGGTGCTGTGTGTGAAAGCAGCAGAATGGTTTCCTGAGCAGAAGAGGTGTGTGGAGGCATGTGGTGGTGTTTGAGCTCAGAACAAGCTGAAGGCCATGGAAAACCTTTGCTTTTTATGTGCTTAACTGCTTTTTGCCTCTTTCTGCTCTCTGGGTAGAAACTTGGTCCTTGCTGTCTGTTCCTCTCTAACAAAAACATTCCTGCCTCTATCTCTCTTCTCCCAGGATTCTCCAGGCAAGCTCTTGCCAACCACACTTCCCCCTAACAGGCACACTGTTGGTGCTGAGCCCTCCCATCTCTTTGTTCTTGACCTTATCACTTCTTGCTTATTTTCTTATTTAATTGTTCCTTATCAGCTTTTCTGGCTGTTCAAATTCTGGACTGATGGAATGACTGAGGAAGGGGATGCAGGAAATGGAAGGAAGGTTAGGCAGGGCTCCTGTACTGATCATTTTTTCCTGAAAGCCTCACGAGTCAAAATTGAGCAGTTTGGAATGGGGAGTCACCTTTTCAGAATAATTTAAGTAGTAAATGCTGGTGGTGATGCTGTAGCTGCATCATCCTGTGTCTCCAACAGCCAGAGGAATGGTTTGCCCTAAAGAGAACAGATTCATGTCTGCTTGGTCATCTCAAAGCTCGTGTGGTGGTGGTAATGTCCGAAGGACACTTGCAGTCAGAATTTTTCAAGAAATACGAGTTTTTAAATGGTCTGATCTCATGAAACTAAAGCTAAGCCCCCAAAGGGGGGCAGGGAAGTAATTTTAAAGGGTTTTGATGGCAGATGCTTTTCACTTCTAAGGCTGATTTAGCAATGAAGTAGATAATGAACTTTGGTAAAAATTCCCACTCTTTGAGGTGCCAGAGGTAGAGGAATCATTGGAGGGACAATGCCTGCAATTGCACTTGTGATTCCCTGTAACACTAATCACCTTGGAGTGTTTATGAAATTGTGAATATGTGAAATTTGGAAATCTCAGTGCTGCTTTGTTAACTTGGTGCACTTCTGAAATGTGTGCTGTGGTGGCACATGGGAACCCTGCACAGGAAGTGTGTGTTAAACTCTGGATGAATCCTGCCTCTTAGCAATTATACTCTAGAAATGATGACTTTTCCTTTGAGCTCCAGGGTCTTGGAGAAGGTCAGTAGCTGTTCTGTTTTCAGCACATTAAAATGCAGTGGTGGGTTTCAGTGGACTTCTCTTCTGTACAGGAGTGGAATGGTATGGTACTGAAGAAGAGTATTTTCTCATTAACTTGTTTTACAGGAAAAAAATGGTTACTCTGCTCCTTTCCTTTGCACCCCCAAGGGCTCTGGACTTCACTGGGCTTTGGGAATCAGAGCAGGCAGTGCAGCAGGGAAACCTCCACAAAAAGATTTACTTTTATCTACCACAGAGCCGTCGAATAAATGCTTTCAAAGTTGCATGGCTCTCTGCCTTGCAAGATGCCTTTAGAAACTCACCTTGGTAACTTAACTTCTTCCCCACCTTCCTGAAACATCCCCTCATGCTGACCAGCAGTCGCTGTGGAAAGAAAAATCTCCCTTCCTGCAGCAGATCATGTCTCAGGCTTAACCCTCCTGGCTTTGGAGCCTGGTGTAGGCAGCACAGCCCCCTTGGGCCCCCTGATGACCAATAATGCAGCTCATACCCCAGTGATGACAGTTTTGCACTGTTGGGTTTCAGGTGGCTCCCAAAACCCCTGGAGCTTCCTGCCTTGCCATCGTCCTTCCCCCTGCGTGGCTTTAACCCCACACTGCTGTCCTTTGGAGGCAGGTGTTTTATTTCTGCTCTTGAGCCTGATGGAGAATGTTGGCTCCCTACTTCCATGTGTGCTTAGGATGCTCCCTGTTGCTGTTTGTGGCCAGGCACACTGAAGGCAGGCTGCGTGAGGAGAGGGGACACACACATAATGCTTTAAGAATCTTCACCACTCTCCTCTGCTGCAGCGGTGCCCAGGCAGCCCAGGTGGAGCTCACCAAGGCGTAGGAGGATTATTGTAAGAAATAGGTAAATACCTGCTTTTGCACTTCTTAATTGGAAAGCAGCCATGTGCAGGGTCCCTTGCCCGAGTGCTGCAGCCTGTGTGTCACAGCTCTGTCAGCCCTGTCACAGCGCCGGCGTCCTGGGGACAGCCTCGAGTGCCCTCCTTGTGGGAGGAGGGGCAGACCCCCACCCCCTTACACATGTATTTAGATTTTAATTACTTCCCCCATCCTAAATAAATTAACTGGCTGGGAAAACATTTTGCTGTGAAATGCATTTAGCTGCGTGTCCTTTCAGCCTGCTGCGGACTGTAATTCTCCGAGAAGAAAAGGCATTGAAGGAGGTCCTTTGTTGGCATTAGCAGGTGGACAGTTGAGGCAGCCTTGACCTCTGCCAGAAAAGGTCCTGACTTGTAGCGTTGGTCAAGTCTTTTAACCCGCTTTTATGCCCCTGGACAGGACACTGCTGCCCTGTTCCCTCCACCCACTTCACACTTGCAGTGTATTATTTTCCCCCTTCCCCCCACTTCAAAGCCCCCCTCGGGCCAGGGCCGGGCTGCGCATGGAGCTGGGATGGGATGGGAAGAGCTCTGCTCCACGCGTGTCCTCTGTCCTCGCCTGCTCTCCTTGTCTGCAGTGGTTCGTGCTCCCCACTCCTGCTGTGCCTCTCTGCAGTTCCCAGTTGCTGTTTGCTGTTTGTCCTGTGTCTCACTGAGGGCTCTGTGCTCCCACTGGGATCCAGGGAAGCGTGGGGAGAGCAGATATCCTTCCTCTGTCCCAGCTGGCCGGGCTCTCCCTGCAGGAACACTTAAATGTGCTGGGTTGAAGGTGTCTTAGTGCTTCAGAGATGGGGAGTCTGTGCTAGGTGGAGCCCAGGGTTTGGGATCTGTGAGCAGACACTGGCACTGCTTCCTTTGGAGCAGTGTAGGAGCCTGGAGATGGCACCATGAGCCAGCTGTGGCTGTTTGGGGATGTCGTGACTGCCTCTCCAGTGATGCCAGGGGTGTGTGCTGAGGACAGTGGGGCTGGCTGTGCCCTGTGTGGGGCTCATGGCCCCTTGAGGAGCCGGGAGCAGAGTGGCTGCCCCGGAGCTGTGCAGGTGATGCGCTGGAGACTCGTGTGTGGGCAGGGTGTGTGGATGGGCATTGCCCACAGGGGTCCCTCAGCTCTGCTCCACTGAGGAGAGCAGGGGCAAAGGATGCAGCCCCTGAGAAACAAGCAGGGTGACTCAAAACACAGCCATTCCCTTGGCAGCTCTGTGGAGGTGACAGGTCTCAGCTGTGTCAGGTGTCTCAGCTCTCCTGCACTCAGTGCAAGCAGGCTGAGAGCCCGGGGTGGCTGATTGCAGACCAGGCAGCTCCCAGCCATGTGCTTTGGCTGGAGCAGGTCCCAGCAGGGTGATGTTTGGCTTCAGCCCCTCAGCAGATGAGGTGAGATCAGGAACTCAAGCTTTTCCTCAGCTTCTCCTGAGCTGAAGATGCCCAACGCTGTAGAAAGGTGGAAGCTGAAGTGTCAAGTCTGGGCAACTAGGGTAGGCCCAGGGCCTGTCTAGTGGAAAGGTAGATGTCACTGGCTGGAAACTGTCACCTGTTCCATACTGACGTGCCCCTTGTTGTCATCTTTGCACAGGCCAACAGAGCCAGCAGCAGAACAGCCATCCTGATTACAGCAAAGCATGGGAGGAGTATTTCAAAAAACAGAGTGAGTGAAACAGGCTTATTGGAGATGAATCAGCTCTTGTTATGAGGAGTTAACTCTAATCCAATGACTTGCATCTCCATCCCTGCCATTTTTAGCTTCCAGTCCTTTCCAGGTCCCCTCTGGTGCTGTCCTGTTGGTGATGGTGCACGTAGTGCTCCCACGGAAAGCTCTCGGTTGTGCTATTGCGCCTCGGGAGAGCTGCTCCCGCTGAGCCCCGGTCCCCTCGTGCCCACGCCTGCAGCCAGCCTGCCTGGGGAGCACCAAACACGCAGAGACTGATGCTGGCAAAATCCAGGAAGCTGGAGCTGGGTTGTGAGAGGGCAGGAGGGCTCATGGAAAGTCATGGGCCTGGCTCTCCCCACCGTGTTACAGAGCGCATGATCCCGACCTCTGGACTTGCTTTGAGACGGTGCTGCTGGAGGTTTTGGGCCTTTGAGGATGAGGGGTGTGCAGGCTGTCAGCCTGTCCCGGTAGCTGCAGGAACGCTCTGGGTGCTTTCTGCCTGCTCTTGGCTTGTCCCTCGCAGTCCAGCTTGGAGCCCGTCCTGCCGTCCCACGCAGCGGAGCCGGTGTCGCTCTGTCAGGTGTCTGCAGCAGCTGGAAGGGGGCTGGCTCCTCTTAGGAGATCCTAAGCCTGGGCTTGGACTTCTGAAATTGCTTATCTCTCCCTTTTTTCTTCCTTCCCTCCAGGTCATGCTGCCAGTGCTGCTTCTCAGGCAAGTTCCCAGCCGGACTACACGATGGCTTGGGCAGAGTATTACCGACAGCAGGCTGCCTACTACGGGCAGACACTAGGGCAGGCTCAGGCCCACAGCCAGGTCTGTATTCACCTTCCCCGAACCACTCTGCTCCTTCTCTTGGGGAATTGGGTATATTTGCCTTGCCCTGGTGTGGGGACTCTCCTTCAGGTTCACATGGTGAAGCAGAGATGTTTTGTGGCTGAGGAAGTGATCACAGAAGTGTTACCTCAACATGAGAGTGTTATTTTCCTGTACAGGGTGGGTGAGAGGTTTTTGGGAGAGGACTGGGAGGTTATTTGTTTCTCCTGGGAACCTTTCCTTATAGCTGTAGTTATTCCCAGGCAGTTGTTTGACTTGGGGGAATTAAAGTAAAAGGAACGATGAGGCCAGGCTGGTGAGGCCGCACAGCACTGGCACATCCCAGGACTGTGAGTGCCGGCTTTGCCTTTTCTCGTGCTGGGACAGGAGCTGTGTGCTCACCAGCTCCCTGTCCTGAAAGAGACCAAAACTGTTGAAAAATGCTTCTGAGTGCAATCTCCCCTTAGCTGTCACTCAGCCCACCAGAGAGCTGTCTGAGATTTATCCTGATCACACTCGGTGCTTTCCCGAGCACCGCTCTGCGGAGCAAACAATGCGGCAAAAAGCAAAGCACCAGGGGCACCTTGCAGTGGTCTGACACTTGTCCCCAGTGCTCCACATTTAGCCCTGGCTCCCGGGAGCAGAGGCTGCTGTGGATGTGGCCCCCAGCAGCTGCTCTCCCCTGCGCTCCCGGCTCACACGGGCGAGGTGGAGCCGGGTGCCGGCGCTCACCGCGGGCGCTGGCCAAGTGTGACCTGGACGCGGTGATAAAAGGGCTTCTCTTCATTCCTCCCCAAGCCTGCCCTGCTCAAAAGAGGGATCTTGTTTGGTGAGGGGCAGGAGAGCTCTGGCACAGCGTTAGGGCAGAGGGCTCTGGTGGCAGCTCGGAGCATCCTTTGAGCTCTGTTTCGCACTCAGCTGCAGTGGGGACAGACCTGTGTTGGGGGAGGAGGGCTCGGCAGCTTTGATAATTTGCTGCTGTTCAGTAACTTTCCCTTTTCTCCCCTCTCTCTTTCCAGGAGCAGTAGAACAAGGTCCTCGTGGCAATTTTTTTCCCTTGGAATCGTTGTGGAAGAAAACCTTTTTGTAACAGAGGTTTCTAGATTTGCAACATTTTGATGAAGACTTTTCTGTTTGTGAAACACTAGCTGTAGGATAATCTATACTGAACTTTTCTAAGAATCAGGAACAATTAGTAATGTACTAAATGTATGGACACGCTGGTAATTTTGTCTCCAAATTTATATTAAAAAAAAACCTCCGGGATTCTTTTTGGAGAGAAGCCAGAGAATTTGCAGGCACCAAAACGCACCCCAGAGCTGTGACATTTCAACATGTGGGTTTTTTGTGTGTTTTTTTTTTCTTTTAATTTTCGATCTTTTCTGTTGGAACAGAAAGAGTGGCTTGGAAGTCTTAGGTGGTATGTAACAAATCTTAAAAAGAAAAAAAAAATTTAAACAGTATTTAAATATTCTTAAATATGTAAATTCATTAAATGTTTTACTTCTAATTTCTTGTACCTTGGCTGTCTTTGATTTTATTGCATTTTTAAAAAACTGAACTATGATATGTATTGTAATTAATGATATGATTTCTGTATTTGAAACAGTTACTGTTTGCAAGTTCGGGGGGGCATTTTGTAGGGTTTGTATAATTTCTAGAGTCTAAAGGGGTAATAT
This sequence comes from Platysteira castanea, assembly GCA_013397175.1. Taxonomy (NCBI): domain Eukaryota; kingdom Metazoa; phylum Chordata; class Aves; order Passeriformes; genus Platysteira; species Platysteira castanea. Next base: position 331,376 of record VYXC01006599.1, read on the forward strand.
AAAAATGTGTTAATTTTTTTTAGCAGTACATTTTTTCATGTCTCCATTGCTAGTTGCATTTATGTATCTAAGACCTCCAAGCTTGTTAAAAAAAGAAAAAAAAAAAAAGAAAAGAAAAAAACTTCTTCTATGCTCTCAGAAATATAAATACTGTTATTTTTAATATTAAAATGAATCTGCTATTAGTACCTTTAACAAACACTGTGGAACATAAAACCATATAAAAGGTAGTAACTATTTTTTAATTCCAAGGTGTTTTTTGCTTTTTTGTTTCTTTTAAATATTTTCTTATCTAATATTTGTCAAATTACCTAGAGAAATAAATGAATCTAGTATTAACCACAGTATGCGCTAAATAATTTTGATTTAATAAAAGGGATAATATGATTTCTGATGTTTACTGTAGTGTTTCTTGTACAGATAACAGTGTATTTTTAAAGGAAAAACGGAATTGAAGCTATTTTTTCTTGCATTTTTAATTGCCCTGCGGGACATTCCGTTTTTAAATGTACTGAATTTACTGTTCTTGGGTTCTTTCCTTATTTTTCCTTATGCTTGAAATGTCTAACTATAAAGAACCGCGATTGGATAATATTGAGCATGGTGTTTAAAGAAAAAAAGTGTTCTTTTTATTTGACTGACAGTTGCATTTTACACTCTATATAATAAAATTTCCACAAGGTGTCTTGTGGGCGAAGTATTTCCCGTCTGTTGGCCTCCGTTGTTCCCTCCCCGCAGATCCCGGCCCCTTGCGCCGCGTCCTGGGGAGTTTGGGGTGGTCACTGAGGGCAGCATCAGCGTTAGTTCTGGAGAGACTCTGTCACTGTCACCTCCTCCTGCTGCTGTGACTCTGAGGATTCCCGGGAAGTTTCTGTGACTGTCGCTGTTGGGGCCAGAAGGGTTCGTGTGAACACCTGGAAGTTTCCTCTGCAGCCCTGTAGTGGTTTTATTGCTGAGGAGTTGGCAGCCCCTGGTTTTAATACTCTGAACTTGTTGCTCTTCCCCAGCTTTGTGGCCGAATCCATGCAGGATCCATCCCTGCAAGGGGGTCACCGGAGCAGCACTGACTGGGAGAGGGATGGGAGGGACGTGGCTCCAGCCATTATCAGATGTGTTAAGGGCATTAATTAACCTTTAGTTGTGCCCAGGCCAAGTTTGCCAAATAACTGGAGCACCTTTCTTGTAAAATGTGAGTTCTGAGCTCCTCCAACCTAAGGCAGCTCCGTGCCCTGCTCCCAGGCAGCCGGGGGTTTACGACGGGGGAAGGGAGGAAAGAAGATCCCATCTGCAAAGCCGGGAGCGGGAGGCACATTGAGAGCCGGAAGAAAAGGAGATGTAGCATCTCTAAATATACCTCCAGAGAATCAAGAGAGACATTGAAAGATGGGATAGTAAAAGCCACTTGGAAAGAGGGGAGAGGGGGGAAAAAATGGCTAGAGGAGGGCATAAAGGCTGCTGATGGGAATTGGGAGCGGGCATTACCGAGAAGACTTCCTTCTAATTCATCTTCCAAGCTCTGTGCCAAAACAGCATTTGGCATGGTTCACAGGGAGCAATTGTGTGATAATGAACCCTAAGGTGTCCCTTAATTGAAGACTGAGGATTACAGATTGTGCCAATAGTCGTAAATGGCGCAGGATTGTGGGAGGATGCATTTTCTTAAATGTATCTGTAAGTACAGATGAGTGAGTCTCCCCAGTGAAATGCCCGTACTATAAATTATGGAAATATCTCTTTCTGATGCAACCTTTTATTGAGGGGGTGGGGCAGCAGCACAAGAAATAGTTTGCAAGCCTTTGAAATTTGGCCTGTCATTAAGATGGTGCCTGCAAAGCTGGGGTTTCATCAGCAGTCTGGTGTCCTGGAAGGATGAAGTGCTTGAAACGTTCCCAAGTTCACCAATTTGTTTTCCATTATTGCTGCCTGCTTCAGGCAGGGAGGCCACGGATGTTGAATTGTTGTGAGTCCATGATGGGCTAGAGAGGGGCAGGGTTTGAGGCAGAGATGCCTTGGCACTTCATGAGGAGCTGGTGGCCTCTGGGTTCCTCCAAACCCTCCTCCAGCCCTGCTGCCTTCCTGGCCTCTGTCCATCCAGGGGGTCCTGGGACTGCTCTGATGGTCAGTCCCACCCCAGGGCTGGACAGGCCCCCTCACCTTTCACTCTGGGCTCTGCAGGCAGGTTCTCGTGTGCCCTGGCTCAAGTATGTGGTGCAGCCCAGAAGCTGCTGTGGTGCCTTCAAAGCCAAGTCTTGGTGTCCAGGAGAGGAACTGAATCTCTTGCTCAGCTCTGGGCAAATTTAACCCCCTGTAATGTGGGTTAAGCCCTGGCTGCACTGGGTTTTGAGGCAGGGAGGGTTTGTCTGTCCCTTTGGCAGGAACTGGATGCTGCGTGGAGCAGGAGCAGTTCCTGAGGGCTGTGCAGGAGCTGCCAGGTGGGACACATTTGGGACTTTGGGGTCCATGAAGGGCAATGGGTGTGGTGCAGCATTTTCCTCCTCACAGGGAGCCAGAGCCCAGCACGGGGCCATGCCAGGACGGTATCCTGAGGGGCAGTGAGGTGATCCCATGAGAAGACCTTCAGTTTGGGGAAGGCTCAGCCTCCCGAATGTGACATTTGGGAAGAGGGGGTCTGGAGTCAGTGGTCATTCCAGGTGAGTGCCCCAGCAGGAGGTGCCCAGCCCCTGTTCTTCCCTACCTTTGACAAAGAGTGCTCCTTCCCTCAGTCCCTTTCCGGAGTCCTTGGCTCAGGCACACGATTGCTCTGCTCCCCCCAGGATTAGTCCATCTCCGTTCTATCCAGCAGCACAGCTTTGCTGGGGGTGTGTGGGTGTCTGGACCGTGTCCCACAGGACCCCCCAAGTCGGCAGCACCCACCCCCCTCTGCAGGCAGAGCCCGAATCCTGAGCAGACATTTACTGCGGTCCTTCTGCAAACCCCTTCTGAGCAGCAGCCCTGAAAACCCCATAATTAAAGCACCTCACTGGGTCCAGGCTGACCCTGATGCTCTCCCGTGCTCTGTATTCAGTGAGCCTGAGCAGGAGAGGCTCTTGTAGGAGTAGGAGACTTTGAGATAGTCTAAAATAATTTCTTTAATTTTGCATGATTTGAAAGCAAACTACATTATGGCCATTGCGAGTTAGACTGAAATGACTGTTGAAAGAGACAAGAAGATGTGGGACTTTTTTTTTCCCTTCTCCAAGTATTAAATATTTAATTGCATTAAAGGAATGGTGTATTTACAGTAATGGGCAGCGCGGGCAGAGCGAGAGCTCCTGGTGTTTAACACGGAGCTTTCCAACAGGATGTGGGTGTTCACACGGTCCCACCTGCACTGCTGCTTCTCCCCTAAACCCACCTGGTTCCTCCCACTCTCCGGGGGATTTTCAGGGCTATTGGTGTTTGTAGGATTGTGGCACAGGGCGAGGAATTGGGATTTTGCAATGTCAGTGTATCCTGTCAAGCAGCACGTGGGTCTTTATTTCATGCAGGGAGCTGTTTATCCTTCTGTTGGCTGGTTTGGAGGTTTTTTCACTGGATTTGCTGTGTGTAGCAGCAGTGCAGGGTGTCCCTGGCAGACAGTGCTTCTCTGCTCTCATAATGCTGGAAAAGACACAAAAGAAACTTTCCAGAACTTTTAGTGATGGAAATGAGCAGAAATTGGTGTTATGTGATGTTGATGAGTTGAAAGAACCACAGCTCCGTGGTCTGCTGGCAGGAGGAGACAGTGTCCCCCAGAGCCGAGGGCAGCAGGGGGGCAGCGAGGCCCATCCTTGTCTGGGTGGCTCCTCAGTGGGTGCTGGGGATGGAGGAAGATTCCAGAGGAGAACCAGCCACCTCTGGGATGAAGGATTTGCGGCAGTGGATGCCCAGGTCTGCCCTGTCACTTCCTTCCAGGTCTGGGGCACCACATTTAAGGCAGGTGACCCAAAAGAGCATCTCTGGGGTGATGTGGGGGCAGGTACCAACAGGCCCCCAGATTATCTTCCCACCCCTTATCACTTGAGGAAATCCTATTTCAAAGCCGCTCTAATGAAGCCTCTGATCTTTGCAGAGCCCGGTTTGCTCCCCTTTAATCCCAGCCGGGCCGGGCTGCAGGTGCCCGGTCCCGGGGATTAGACGGTCCCTGCCCTTTGTGGGAGCCGTCACACAGGGCGGCCGTGCCCCGGGAGCCACACGGGGCTCCTTGTCCGGACCATTCGCCAGAAAATGTTAAACTTTGCTGCCGCGGAGTCATTACACGGGGAGGCTGGAGCTGCTGCTCTGTTTGTTTTGGGGGAAATAGGGCTGGTGAAGGGCAGGAGCGGCGGGAGGACTCCACAGCTCCACGCCGGGGTCACCTGTCTGCCGGGCAGCCCCGTTCCCGTCACCCGTCCCTGTCCTCCGCCTCGTCGGTGCCACCTCCCCCAAGGTGCCAGGGCTCGTCCGGCCCCGCGGCCCCGGCCCTGGGGACGCTGCCCAGCCGTGGACAGAGAAGCTGTGGCTGGGTGCTGCGATCCGGATCCTGCCCAGCCTTAGCTGCCCTCTCCCACAGCCGGCTCCCGCAATTCCCCCGGTGCAGCCCGTGGGTTTGGAGAGGCACGGCCGGCGTGGCCCTGGCTGTGGGGAGCAGAGCAGGGGGTGCAGTGGGGCTCGTCCCCACACACATCCCCACACACTGTCCCGGCTGATGTCTCAGCGCAGTCACCACCCCGGGTCACAGCTGGATCGGAGCTGATGCTGCAGGAGGGATGGGATGCGGGACAGACGCCGGCGGGATGCGGGAGAGACATCGGTGGGATGCGACGGTCCCATCGCCAGGTCACTGCCAGAAGGGAGGAAAAGGCGCAGAGATTTTCCTGTCTTTGTACTCCACAACCCCCCTCTCTCCCCCCGGCTTCCCCGTGCCACTGGCCCCTGTTGCCGAGCCGCGGCACCGCGGAGGTGGCCGAGGAGTCGCCATCGCGATTCGCCACAACCGTGTTCCCTTTCGAGGCCGCTTGAGCTCGGACGCAGCTGGGAAGGTGGTTTTCTTCCCCTTGCTCTTACGTGCCGTGACACCTTCGCCGAAATAATCCTGGAAATAATACTTAAAAGAAAGGAAAAAAAAAACGCAAGAAAGCGAGCGAGAGCGGAGGGGAGAGCACTCAGCATCTCCTCTCGGCTCCGCGGCCTCCCGCAGAGTGAAATGGAGGCAAATAATGCCCTAAAGCTCCTTCCCCGAGCAGTGCAATCAGCTCCGAGGGGCTGCCGTGCCCAGTGCCGGAGCGTTTGCCGGGGCAGTCACGGTTTCACCGCACCAAACCCTCCCTGCCCGATCCGCTGGGCACCGCCGAGGGGCCGGCACTGCTCGGGGGCTCCCGAACCTTCCCCGCTGCTCCCGGCGCTCTCGGAGGGCAGCAGGGCCAGATCAGCAGTGCGCGGTTTGGGGCCGTTCATGGAACAAGGGGCCGCTCAGCTGCATCCATGGATGTGGCACCCTGGGGACGGTCACTCTCTTCCTTTTTGCCCCTGGGGAGGCGGCAGCGCATCTCCCTCACCACGCACCTGCATGTGTCCTGTGGTGGCACAGGGATGGGGGATGCTGGGGCCGCCCGAAGCAAGGGGTGCACCCATGGGGACCCCTTCTGGCCCATGATGAAGCTCCCCGAGTGATGATGCAGGGGTGCTGCTTGGGGTGGGTGAAGGCGCAGGTGGGAAGTCTCATCCCATAGAGGTAGCATGCGAAGGATTCACCGGACCCCTCAGCCCAGGCTCACCCTGGGCACTGCCTCATCCTCCTGTGCTCCCTGCTCCGCTGGTGGGAGCGTTCCCGGGCGCAGGTAACATTTGGGCACATTCCCATAACCGAGTGTCACCAACTGCTGCGGCAGCAGGGCCGGAGCCCCTCTCCAGTGCTGCTGTTTGCTTTGCAGCCTCCTTAGCCCCCATTGAGGCTTTTCAGCTCCAGCCCCTTCAGGGGGTTTAAGTAGGTAAAACCTGAGGAAGAGGCTATTTTCCTCCCTCCCTTTTGAGCCCTGCCTTGTGCCCAAAAGGCCCCCTTGTTTCACGCGTGCCAGTCACCTGGCTGGGCCCCCAGCCCCTTTCTCTCCTAGCCTTCCTTTTCTTTCTCCTTTCTCTCTTTTGACTTTTCCAGGAGCCCTCGCTCTCCAAACGAGCTTCAGATTGGATCCAGATTGAGGTCCCTTTGTCTTTCAAGGGTTGTACTAAGCTAATTAAATGTGATCCCAACAAATAAACGCAGATCTCCCCATTACATTCAGGCCTGCCTTTCAGGCAGCACCGGGCGGCCCCTCGCCCCCGCCCGCTCCGCACAGGGTCCCCCTCATTGAGTCCTGGCCATTGAAAGCACTGCCAGGATTTCTTTTGTGCCGGGGGTCTCCGAGCCCTTTTTCCATCAGAAAAGACCCCCAAACAGCAGCTCGGCCTTTGTGAGTTTGCAAGCAAACGCCAAAGAAAAGCCCCCTGAATGCTTTAATAAATGACACATTTAGCAACTTCGGAGGCGCCTGGCTCCTGCGGCAGCCGCAGGGGTGCGATGATCCCTCCTGCCCCTGCTCCCGCAGGGTTGCGATGATCTCTCCTGCCCCCCTTTCCCTCCGGCTCCCGGGGCATTTGCAGCCCGTGGAGGCGCAGGGGTTGCGGCCGGAGCAGCTGACCGCCTCGGCTCCCAGCCCGGCTCTCCGCCGCCCCCCTTTCCCGGCGCTCGGGGGGCGCACGGAGCAGGTGATGGGGTCGGCCGGGCCGCCCTGCGCCGGCACTGGGCACCGGGACACCGGGCAGCGGGCAGGGCGCGGCGGGGCAGCCGGGGCCAGGCGGCTTTTGAACTCGGACCCCATGGTCCCTTCGCCTCGTATTAGCGCTGGCAAATCCAAAATCGTTTTTAATGACACATACCACCCCCCCCTACCCCACCCCGGATCGGGGGCTGCGCTGGACTTCTCTCAGCTCAACTAATATCTTTTTAATGACTTTGGGAGGGGGCAGAACCCGGCTCTGCCCTAGAGCCTGGTTTGCTCCAAACAGATGTTGGAGCAGAGGAAGGGGGATGCTCTTCCCTGCCAGGGACTTTCTTCTAAAGTTCAAACGAGAGGGGAGCTTTCAATCACCGCTAAAAATGTATTTCTCCCCATTGAACAATGGGCTCCTTTCTGCGCCCGGGGGGACTGGGCTGCGATCGCGTTTCTGCTGCCGGAGAGGAGAAACCTCCGGTGTTAGGGAAAGAAAAACTCAGCTTCGAAAAGGGCTCTCCCCTTCGCCGGTTATTTTCGTAGCTTTGCATCCCTCCTGCATTCACCCTCTACGGAAAAAAAAATAAAAAAAATAAAAATAATACAAAATTGTACTAACGAAGCACTAATCCTCCTTCCGCGCTGCAGCCCTCCCGCGCCGCACAGGAGCCGCCGCAGATCTTTGCAGTGAAGCCAGGCAGTCAGTGCGGGGTTTGAGGAAAGAATCGCGGCTGCACCGGCCCGGGGCAGCGGCGGCTCCATCCCCGCATCCCGGCTCCATCCCCGGCGGCCCCACAAGAGTTAAATTTTAAAGCAAATCAAATTCCCATTGGCCACTGTATATTATCTCAGCAGTCTTCATTTGATACCTCTTTAATACAGAAAGGAGCTTTTCAAGCCCCTTTTCTCTCTTTTCTCCCCGCCACTCTTTAAGAGCAATAAATGTTCAACTGCAATAACTATAAATCAATCTCCGCTCTGTTCAAATCCTATTCATGCGAAGGGGTGGAAGAGGGGAGAGAGCTCCCCCCTCCCCCCCACCCCCCAAAAAGCAGCTGCTGGGCTCTAATCTCCTTTCTTGCACTGTCATTCACCCTCATTTTTCCTCCATCACCCCATCCCTGCAATCTTTTCTTGTTTTGCTTTTCTTTTCTCTCTTTGCTGCATTATGATCCCATGTCTCCCCTCATCAGACCCCAACCTTGTCCAGATCCTGACCATCCCCTTGTAGGCTGTGAAAGAAAAGAAGAGTCCATGGATGTCAAATTGGTCTCAAAAAGACCATGAAAGATTGATTTGCTCCACTTTTCTTCTGCCTGACATTATTTCTGAGGGTCCTGAATGGGAAACCAGAAAGTCTGGGACTGGAATAAAGATGTTCTCTCTGTAAGGGGGAGACGGGGGGGAAAAATGCCCATTTACTCCTGGCCCATCAACCCTGCAAAACAGAGCAAAAGAAAAGAGGACTGTGGCTATTCAGAGTCAGACCAATATGTACACCTCCCAACAATATGCCAATATACTGAGGGCTTCTCTATTAACACCCATGAATATTAAAGTGCTCACTAAACGCTCAGAAGGAACTTTGGGAATATACACATGAAAATACAAGCAGCATTGTGCGGGGCTCAGAACAATGGGGCGGCGATAATGGCCCTTCTCTATTAACAGCCATGAATATTAAACTTGTTTCCTCTTAAATGTTAAAAAGGAGGGATAGCTGCGATATTAAAAAAGAGAAATGAGGAGCGGGGGTGGGGGGGGACACACACAGCAACGCACCTTCCTAGGACCGGGAAGAAGCTTTGGGAAACAGCTGGGGATATTTAAAACCACGCAGAAAATCGAAGAATTTTTTTTCCACCTTTTTCTATCACTGCCCCCCGCACCGCCGAGCCTCCGCAGCCGGGAACGGGGTTCAGTGTAGTCCGCACCGGAGCCGCAGGGGGTTCAAGAGCATCTATTATTTTTTGTCCCGGGATAACTTGAAGGTTGAAGGGTTTTCCTGGGGAAAGAAAAAAAAAAAGAAAAAAGCAATCCGAGGGCAGGCTTGCCTCGGCGGCTGAAGGGAGCCGGTGTTGGGAACCTTTCCACCTGATGCGTTATGTTTAGCAAGGCTGAAATCTTCTGACGGCTGCTCTAGCTAAAGTCCAGAAAAACAAAATAAACTTATTTTTTACGCTTATTAAACCCCAAACCAATGCCTGGCAGGTTGTTAACCTCCCCTTTCCAGGACAGCGCTGCCTCTCGCCGGGCAAAGACCCGAAGTAAGCGCAGGTTTGGGTGGGTTCCTGACATCTGCGTTGCTTCTTGATTGGATTAATAGAAATAATTGCACATGGGTTTTAGCATCATTTCACCCAGGCCAAAAGACACTCCACAGCTTCACCCTATAAGACACCCACCCAGGGGATAGGGTGGGGGTTTGGGCTGTGCTTGGTTGATGCTCCGGGCACGGTGAGGCTCGGCGGGGCTTCCCGGGACCCTGGGGTGCGGGAACCGACCTCTGAGCGCCTGAGGATTTTGGGGGCCCAGCCTTCTTCCCCCAGCCCTTTACAGCCCCTCGTCCCCATGAAAATCAAAAGAACAAGGCTAAGGAGAGGGCTCTAAGCTCCGACACAGCAGGACTGGGTTTAAATCCGGGAAAGATTAACCCTTTGCTGAGCCGGCAAAGCTCGGGCCCGGAGAGAGCGTCGGGTTTGGGGGCACCGCTCTGATGCCACCTTGCTGGGGAGCAGAGGTGGCTGCGGAGCTCCTGGGCTCGGCAGGGCGGGGATGGGCTCCGTGGCTGGCCGAGGAATGTCTTCGGGTGCGGGGACGGGGGCGATGCGGCGGCAGAGCCCCTGAGATACTGCAGCCTCCCTCGGGTTCGGGGTTCGGCCCTGGGGAGACACTGCAGGACACAGTTGCTATTGCAGGGAGACAGGGGATCCACGAGCTGTCCCCGACCCTCCGCTGGGCAGAATTCTCACGGGGATGTGGGGCTGGGGACTGGCCGGGCTGGCGGCGGCAGCCGGGTGAGCTCTGTCCTGGGGTCAAGCGGGGACCAACCCCGGGAGCGCGTCCCACCCGCCCCGTGCTTGGGGACCCTCTCCCGGGATTTGGGGGAGCAGCGCCGGAGCCTCCCGGTGCTGCCGGTCCCGGCCGGGAAAGCCGGGGATGCGGGGGGCAGCGGGGAGCCGAACACGGTTGGGCCCAACTGCGGGAGCTTCGGCCCGTTCCCCCGGGGCCTCGAGGGCCGAACGCCGGAGAGCACCGGGAGCTGTCGGGCTTGGGGCCGCCAATTTCGTTATGACGCTCAACGGCCCCAAAGCGCAGTGTTTCAGTCCCAAAACGAGAGCGGGGGCCAGGTGGGCAGCGAGACCATGCCCGAGGGAGAGTCCCGTCCGTGGGACACCGGCGGGGACATTTCTGCCCGTTCCGTTGCTGTTCTGCCGTGCCCGGGGGCAGGTGCCCGGGTTTGGGTTTGCCCGGGCCGGGAGGTGCGGGGCGCCGAGCCGGTGCCTGTGTGTGTGTATATGTGTGTATACGTGTGTGTATATGTGTATGTGTGTGTGTGTGTGTGCGCTCGCCGTGTCCCTCCCTCCCTCCAGCCACCCCACCCCCGGGAGGGGAGGGAAGGAGGAGATGGGAGGGGGGGGCTCCGACGGCTCGCCTCGCTCCGGCAGCCCCAGTCTCTCCGCCAACGTCAGGGAGGTCATTAATAACCAATTAGGAGGGTCAATGAAGCTCATATATAGCCGGGCGGGAGCCGCCNGTCCTCAAGCCCGGGCTGAAGCCGCAGGGGCTCTCGCTGGCCGAGGTGATCACCTCCGACATCCTGCACAGCTTCCTCTACGGCCGCTGGAGAAACGTCCTGGGCGAGCAGCTCTTCGAGGAGAAGAGCAGCCCCAAGACCGCCTTCACGGCCGAAGTCCTGGCTCAGTCCTTCTCCGGAGGTGAGTGACCCCCCCGGACCCTCCCCGATCCCCCCGGTTTCCCCAATCGGCCCCGGGCCAGCTCCCGGTGGCCGGCGGCGGGATGCGGTCCCGGCGCCCCGCTCTCCCCAGGCGTGGGACTGGGAAAAAGGGCTTTAAATTCATTTGGTTAACTTGGGCTTGACCTGAGAAAGTTCCCACTTAAACCGCGGGCTGGGGGGGCCGGGGCCGTCCCGCATTCAGCCGCCCGGGACAATATCTTTTCTCTCGCCCCGGCATCGCCGGGGCGTCCCGGCTCCCTTTTCCCCCTCTCGGATTTCTGTTCCTCTCTTAATTTACCATGAAGGCTAATTCCATTTCCATTCACGATATGTCAACCATCTCATCTCCCCATTTTGTAAGAGGAATTCCTGGGCCCTTTTAAACAAGCCCTCGCGCCCTTCAGGCACAATGTACCGCTACAGCATTCCTAAAGGACTAATGAATTTAGAATTAGCAATTTCTTTCTAGTTGAGTTTAATGAATGCAGATCACTTTAACAGCATGACAAATTGCTGGATGGGCCGAAATAGACACCATTTAACCTCCTTTCCCAGCCCCGCTCCCTCGCCCAGCCCGGGATGCTTTTCCCAGGTACCTCCTCAATGCCCCGGGGGAACCTTGTACCGCTTTGTGGGAGCCCGGTTGGGCGTTTAAAAGGCTCAGCCCCGGGGTCTGGGCTGGGGCCGGAGTTGGGAGGGGTCCCCGCCGCCCCCGGTCTCCCCCCTCTCCCCCACCTCGGTCCCTTTCTGAGCTGTCTCCCCCCTCGCAGAGGTGCAGAAGCTCTCCAGCCTGGTGCTGCCGTCGGAAGTGATAATCGCCCAGAGCTCCATTCCCGGGGAAGGGCTCGGCATCTTCTCCAAGACCTGGATCAAGGCTGGCACCGAGATGGGGCCGTTCACGGGCAGGGTGATCTCTCCCGAGCATGTGGACCTGTGCAAGAACAACAACCTCATGTGGGAGGTAACGACCCCCTCTGAACCCCGAGCACGGAGTGGTTTGGCGAGAAGCAGGGACGGGTGCTGGGGCTCTGTCCCGTGCTTGCACACCACCGGGCACCATCCTCGTGCCTCAGTTTCCCCGTTCATGCAAATATCTGGGCAGGTGGGTTTACGAACACCTTGCAGGAGAAGAATGAGGTTTCCTCAGCCCTTGGGTGCAGCCAGCCCACAGAGGAGCCCCGAAATGCTGTTGCTCGTGTCTCATGCAGCCGGATCACACCCTGCCCTGCCCATCCCTGTCCTGGCAGAATACCCGACTGGTTGCTGCCCACACTGGCCACAGTGGGCAAAAACAGCTCTGCCCTGTCCCCTGCTCCCTGCTTTGCCCCAGCTCTGGTGAGGTTAAACCCAGTTGAAACTATGGGGATTGGGGGAATCTGAGATGCCAGGACATCGTGCTCTAATGCTCAACCAATAGAGAGGGTTTTCCTGGTTGTTTGTTTGACTCAGACTTGCACTTCTCAATTATTGTTAATTATTATAATTTTATGCCTAAGACAAACTTGCCTCATCTTTCCTGCATCCCTGCAAAGCATCTTTCCAGGCTTGGCAGGCACCTTTCCCCTCCACCCAGGGATTCTCCTGCTCCCACGGAAGCTGCAGGATGCTGAACAGCCCCTTCCTCTGGGGCTGAGCTGCTAGTGGGGCTCTGATGAGAGAGGAGATTGAGGAAGGGAGCTGGGTTATCCAGGGGGATAGGGGCTGGCAGGACCAGGCATGCCAGTGAGAGCAGAGCACATTTCTCAGCCCCGCTGCAGAAGCACAGTCCAGCACCACGAGCAGGAAGGGTTCAGCATCCCCAGCTGCTGTCAGGGTCTCAGCCCCGAGGCTGTGCTGGCTTTGAGCTTGTCCCTGTCCAGGGGCTTTATCCCAGGGGCAGGAGGTGGAGGGTCTCAGCCTGCTGTGGGCAGCATCACTATCAAGTGCTCTCCCCCCTCGCAGGTGTTCAACGAGGACGGCACGGTGCGGTACTTCATCGACGCCAGCCAGGAGGATCACCGCAGCTGGATGACCTACATCAAATGTGCTCGGAACGAGCAGGAGCAGAACCTCGAGGTGGTCCAGATTGGGAACAGCATCTTCTACAAGGCCATTGAGGTAAGTGGGGCTGAAGGGCAGATGGGCATCTGCAATAGAGGAGCAGGGTGGTGGGATCCCCCACCCTATAGACTTTTCCTCCCTTGTTCTTTGGGCTGTTGGTGGGGTGTCTGTGGAAGGACATGGCAGCTTTTCCATCCTTGGCACTCAGATCCACCAGGAGAGGTAGAAACCACAGGGAAGGGCCATTGCATGGGCTTCAGAGAGTAGTAAAGATCCCTTCTCCTCTCTGTCCCCTTTCTGTGGGCTCATGGAGTCATGTGTGTTGAACAGAGGGAGAATAGATCTTTGTTTGGGGTGTAAAGTATGTAAAGAACTGCAATTCTGGCCCAGATGGGGCTTTGGACAAGGATGGGGTTAGATGCTCTATTGAAAAAGCAGGATCTTGAGCAGAACCTGCTTCTTTATAGCAGGGTAAAATCTGGGGGGTCCTGTGAAACCCAGGTCCCGAGTGCAGGCTGAACTTGGCTCTGCACTGCTTTGCCTGGGCATCACACTCGGGCTGTGCGGGGAGCAGGGAGCCACGGAGAGGCAGGGAGTGGTGCTGGTGCAGCTGTGCCTTGGGCTTCACACTGTGGGGAAGGGACTCTTCCTGCCCCCCTCGTGCTCCTGTATGAAGTGAAGAAAAAACCCCGCATGGCACAGGAGCAGGTGCAGGGTCCCAGGGATGGCAAGGCTGCCTTTCAGTGGGGTGATGGCTGAAGGGCGCTCACAGCTCCCTGCAGCAGACTCTGGGATGGTGGGTGTCTGGCTCCCCAGCATTAGTGATGACACGTGCATACAAATCACACAGTGCCAGAGCAAGGTGATGGTGGGGACCAGCCCTGCTTGTGTGCAGTGTCCCCATTAACCAATGCTATTGCAGGTGGAGAAAGGTGGTGGCTTGGGGAGATGTCCCTGTGCAGCAGCTTTGGCTTAAAGTGTCACAAGAGTGGACATGTCCCAGTCCATCCCAGACCAGCACTGTGGGATTGTCCCCCTCCAGTATTGGGTTCAGAGTCTCACCTGAGGAGCGTTTGCAGCTGGGATATGGTCTCAGCTGGGAATAACCATGAGTGCCTGCTGGTTTCGTGGGCACAGGCAGCTCTCCGGATCTATCCAGGCTCCTGCACCGGCTTACAGAGGAGCACAAACTCAAATGCTCCATGGTACAGGACCACAGCCCAATCCTGAGCTGAGAGAGCAGCAGGGCTGGGTTAGGGATTGCTGCAGTGGGGTGGGAAAGGTGAATGGGTGGGTAGGAAGAGGATCAGATATTCTCTCCTACTGCAGGAGAGTCCCGTGTGCCCCTTGGGCTCTGCCACCTTTCCCAAAAGCTCCACGCACTTCCCTGCTGTTTTCATGCTGGACACCCTTTCATAGGCTTCAGCTGTTTCCAGTTTTAAGACCTGATATTCCTGTGGGCAGCTGTGCCTGTTGTGACAGCACCTTAAGTGCTTTTTATTACTGTTCTTAAATTATGCAAGTAAGTAAAATAATTCCAGGCAGCTGTGGTGTAATTAGGAACACAGCTGCGGTTTTTACACCTTGTGCAGGCACAGACGAGGGGGTGGGTGAGCAAATATTTCAGTATAGCCATGATCCATCTGTGGGCTTGTTCCTGAGGCTGAAGCAGTGAGCAGTGGAGCCGGATGAGTTTAATTCCCTTGGCACAAGCAGTGAATTAGGGATGCTGAGAGTGCTGAACCCCAAGTGGTGCGTGGGAGGAGGTGGGGGTGAAGGGTGCCTGCTGTCACACTGCTCCCCAAGCTCAGCAGGGCACGCACACACCGACCTGAACTTAGTGCTGTGCTGCCCAGCACCACAGGTGTCCAGGTGTAGCCACTGTCACCCTCCATCTCCTACCAGCCCTGGTGGCTTCCCCGCCTCGTGTCCCCCGGTACAGCCTCCTGCCCATGCCCGCTGTATCCCGGCCACAGTGGGCACAGGGAGCTGCCTTGTTCCTATTGCTCTGCACCCACCTCTGCTGCACCAGGGCTCCAGCAAAGCATCTCTTTGGATGCCTTTCTCACCTGCCTGCAAAAAAATCAGATTTATTTGGTGCTTTTTTTCCCTATTTGCCTTTAGTATTTTAATGCATTTTGCCCGTTCCTGCCCTTATTTCCTGATTTGTTTTTCCCATCCTCTTTCTCAGCAGTACCAAGTTGCTGCTGCTGGAAAATAAACTGAGGGCAGAAAATTTTGGCCTTTGATCTGAAGGCCACAAGACTTCTGGGGGGCAATTTGAATTTTCTTTGCATGTATGCACATGGGTGATCACCTGCTGCTGATGTGGCTGCAGCAGCTTCAGCAGAATAAAATACACACACATACACACCTATGCAGATTGTTTTATCTTTTCAGCAATATTTTATTTGCTTGTATTAAAAATGACTAATTTTCTGTTAAGAGAAAATAACACCAAGAAGCAGCATCATCAGTTTGGGATGCAAAAGGATATCGGCTTCCCCTGCCTCACAAATTCCTCCTCTGCAGCCCCAGGGAGGTCTTTATGCAGATGGACAAAGATACAAAGTCAAATTCCTATTGATTTCAGATGCTTAAAATTCAATGTATTTTCAGTGTTGAGGTGATTGAACTTAGGATCTGTGTTTCACGTGGATGTTGTTTTACTTGGATCTAACATGCTCAGCGTACAGAAAACCGTCCTCCAAAACGCAGAATGTTCCTATTTCTAAATTAGGTTCTTAACAGTAGGGACTGCCAGGGAAAATCTGTATTTTTTTATAAAGTGATGTTGTTATTAGTGTTGTTTGAACTGGTCTAAGAGGATCCATCTTCCCAGCCATGGCTGCTGCCCACGGGGAACCTTGAGCGGCGTTTCCTGGCCGCTTGCCCTGGCTGTGCAGGAACATGGCAGCAACAGCAGGGACAGGAGAAGTGCCATCACTTCAGGGAAATGGGAGCGTGGATGATGCAAAACCCCTGCCCTGGTCCTGTAGCTGTCCTTGGGCTCTTGCAGGCACCGCAGCTTTGGTGTGGGATGTCAGCAGCGTTTCACACCCGAGCCATGGTCTCTCATAGCAGCCCCGAGCTCTCCTCTGCTCCACGGGCTGATTGAGCCCTTTGCTGGTGGATCTGCATTTCCATTTTCTAAAATCAGCCCCAGCAGAGGTGGGTGGGAGATGCTGCCTGTGCCCTGCAGCAGGAGGCTGCTGATGATTCCGTCCTAAGACAAAATGCTCTGCTGGAGCCCTGAGCTGGCCCTCCATGTCCCAGGTCCCTGCTTTGGTCTCTGTCACTAGTGCTGGTTGTGGCTCCACAAATGGTTTATTTCTCCATGTCTCTGTGTTCCACCCTGTCCTGGTCTCCCCGAGCAGCTGGGACCTCTGGGTCCTGCACTCCAGAGACCCCAGATCTGTCCCTGTGCTCTGTAGCTGCATATTTGTCCATCACCCTGTTTGTGTCCCAGCTTGGGAGAGAGTCTGGAGTGGGTTTGTGCTGGTGCTGGGTGGTGCTGAACTGTGCCATCACCTTCAGTGCTGCGTCCTGGGCTGTTCTGTGCCTGCCTGGGGGTACTGGGCACTTCTGGCAGGTCCCAGATGGCAGCAGGGTCTCACAGAAATGGGGCACAGCCAGGGTAGATCTGAATGGATCAGTGCAGGGATGGATGTTCATCGCCCCCCTCAACAACCCTGTCTTTATCTCTCTTTCTAGATGATTCCTCCAGACCAAGAGCTGCTGGTCTGGTACGGGAACTCCCACAACACCTTCCTGGGCATCCCAGGTGTGCCAGGGCTGGAAGAGGAGCAGAAGAAGAACAAACATGGTAGGTAACATCAGAAAGAGCCAAGGGTGCAACATCCCTGCCTGTTCACCCTGTGCCCAGCTCTGAGTCCGCAGGGTGGGCACGAGGCAGGGACATCCCAGGGGTATGTCAGACGTCCCAGTTCTCTGTGGACAAGCACAGGCACTATCAGATGATCCATACAGCTTGAGCAGGCCCTCAGTAATTTGGGGGGATGCCTCCAGGCCAGTTTGCCCATGGCTGTTGCTTGTGGGGTGTCTGGCAGTGGTTGCCTGACCCAGCCAAGCAGGGAGGAGCAGCACAGGGTGTGAGTGGAAGGCAGCCCCAACACTCCGTGAAACACCAAGTTAATGCATCTTCTACAGCCTCACTCTGCATTTAGGGGACCTTAATCACCAACATAGGAGGCTTTTCTCTCCTTGGGCTTTCGCTCTCTGCTTGTCTCAGTGGCTCCCCAAGGTGCTTCCCTGTGGCACAGCAGAGCTCAGGCTGTGTTTGGAGCCACTTCTGTACTCCCTGACCCTACTCCCTACTCAGAGAGCCATGTCTGAGACCAGCAGAGCGAGGGGAGAAGCTGGGACCAGTGCAGGGGCTGGACAGCATGGCTGGGGGTTCCTGAGAGTGCCTGCACCCACCCCCTCCAGCTCTGCTGCAGCCCAGGCAGGGGAAATCTGGTTTTGTGTCCATCTGTAAGGGATCCACTCAGCTCAGCTTGAATGTTCCCCTTACCTAAACCTGGGTGAGCCCATTCCCAGCACTGGCTGCATCCCAAAATCCTAAGAGCCAGCCAGGATGCCAGTCTGCCCAAGATAGCTGACCTCAGCAGCAGAGAGCCAGCGAGAGGGCCCTGGGGACTTTCTGGGGCACCCAGCGCCCCAGGGACTTGGGGTGGGGTGAGCTGCTGGGCTGGAGAGCAGTGCCTGACTGTCGCCTGTCATCCCCAGAGGATTTCCACGCGGTGGAGACGGGGGCCAGCACGACGGGGCGCATGCGCTGCGTCATCTGCCACCGCGGCTTCAACTCCCGCAGCAACCTGCGCTCCCACATGCGCATCCACACCCTGGACAAGCCCTTCGTGTGCCGCTTCTGCAACCGCCGCTTCAGCCAGTCCTCCACCCTCCGCAACCACGTCCGCTTGCACACGGGCGAGCGGCCCTACAAGTGCCAGGTTTGCCAAAGTGCCTATTCCCAGCTCGCGGGGCTGCGGGCACACCAGAAAAGCGCCCGCCACCGGCCCCCCAACGCCTCCCTGCAGGCGCACTCGCCCGCCCTGCCCGTGCCCCATCCCGCCTCCCTGGCCCATCACATCCCCACCATGGTGCTGTGAAGCCCCGGTGGCAGAAGGATTTGGGACAGCAAAGACTGATGCTGAGACATGCAATGAACTGGAGGGGCGGCCCTTGGCTGAGCTGGGGGACAGAGGCAGAGCTCCTTTGTGTCTCGGAGAGGTGTTGGGCTGTTTTTGGGCATCACTGACTGTGGAGGTTCGGCAGGAGGGGAACCCCCAGCTCTGCAGCTGAGTTGTGCTGGATCATCCCCAGGGAGAAGTGGCACAGGGTGGGCTGGTGGCCTCTGGGGTTGGCAGGGGACAAGGGATGCACCAGGATGTCCTGTGCGGGTTTGCCAGGGCACTGGGGAAGGACTGGGGCAGCTGAAAAGCTGGGCCTAGGTGAGTCATGCCTTGGTTTTACAGATAAATCGGTGGACAGAAAAATTGCTCTTATCCCTCCTCCTCTGCTCTAGCAGACACATGCCCCATTGAAAAGCTGGCACAGACCTGATGCAGCCACCCCTGTCACGCCTGTTCACCCCAGGAGGGGCTTTGGCCCCCGGTGGCTCCTCCAAGGGACACCTTTCCCTCCTTGGGAGCTCGAGTTAGTGAACGTTTGCATTTTCCCCCACGTGAGCCCCCTCTGCCTGCCCTGCTCCTGCCCAAGCCCTGCACTGGGGTCTGTCAGCGCTCCAAGCGATGCCGTGGGCAGAGGGACAGGCCACGTGCCACGGGGACACCGTGCCAGCTGGGAATGCCCATACACAGGCAGGTTTTGCGGGGATCCTGAGCTCTGCCGGGCTGCGCCTGTTCCAGCCCTGGCAGCACTTCTCCCCATTCCTTTCCCAGCTGCGAAGGAATATTTTGGTTGGAACTGCTACTGCCCTCTGGGGACAGAGAAAACCTGTCCCCGGGCCAGCTCTGTCCCCAAGGACAATTCTAAGCGCCCTCTGGAGTCCCCACACTCCGGAGGAGGGCTGTGTATCATAAATCTTAAAAGAAGGTATTCTAATATTAATTATAAGTCTAAGATGTATAAAGTTCTCACAAACCGTGTTTCACTTCCAGAAGAAAATAAACAAAAACAAAACAAAAGAAAAAACCCCAAACAACTGTCACTTTAACTTTGTAAATATTTATGTAAACATTATTTACAAGACTTTGATATTATATATTATTTGATTGTATATGTACACAGTGTAAATACATTTGTACCTCTCTTGTATTCTAAATAAAAATTACTTGGAACATTTATCATTTAGAAGAGGGATAGCATGGAGAGCTTTATATTATGTGCCAGGGGAAAGATGTGGGCATTGGGATGAGTGGAGGTCTTAATTAACACAATAATCTGTGAGTGAGATGTGGTGTCATCTGTTGGACCAAGAAGTGCATGTGGAAGGGGGAAAAACCCCAGGTTTTGGCTAAAGAAGCCCCCTTTTTAAGTCTGGAGTAAGCACTTACTGGGGTAAGTGCTTGCTCCAGAGCAGGTGGTATCTACTGATTCCACCCTGCCAGTCCCTCTTCTTGTGGACTTGTACAGTCCCTCTTTGAAGCCACAGCTATTGATATCCTTTGATACGTTCCATGAATTAGTGCCCATGTTTTGGCTGTGATGGGATACAGGTGTAAGCCCTGTTGGAAGGAAGCGACGCATTTGCTGACGGTCATCGCTGGCTGCTTTTCCTCTGGTATTTCCTCCGCAGCTCTGAGAGCCGAACCGGTGCTTGAATTAAATGGATAAAACTTTTCCACGGACATATCAGTTCCTGCTGGCACAGCTCCGCCAAGGGAAACGGGTCAGTCCCGAGTCCCGAGTCCCGCGGGGATGTTTAAGTCAAGCGTGAGAACCGGCCAGCTGGGGAGGGCATCAGACGATTGCCCTCAGGGGGACACCTTGTGTGAGGGCACCCCAAACTGGGGGTGCTGCTCCCGCCCTGACCCACAGCGCTGCAGCCCGGCCCGGGCTGTGGGGCCCGGTGAGCCCCGAGGGAGGCCCGTGGGTCCCCCCGGTTTGCCGGGCGGGCTCTGGGGGAGCGGGTCACTGCCGGGGGCTGCCCGAAGAGCGCCGCCCCCTGCCCACACTAAAGATGGCCGCGGCCCCCCTTGGGCCCCAACGGGGCGAAGCCCACGGGTCCCTCCCCTGCCAGGAACAAACATGGCTGCCCAGGCACCGCCCCCGCCGCCCTCACCCAAGATGGCGGCGCCCGGGCCCTCAGGCGCGCCCTCGCCAGCAGCCAACATGCCCGGCGGAAGGCGCGTGCGGCGGGGCCAAGATGGCGGCGGTCACCATGAGGCTGCCGGCGGTCCGCGCGCCCCTGGACTCCAGCGCGGCCCGGGGCGGCGAGAAGCACCTGGTGGCACCGGGGGACACGATCACCACGGACACGGGATATATGAGGTGCGGGCAGCGCGGAGGGGGGGCGGCGGCGGCGACGTGGCGCGGCTTCGGGGTGTCCTTAGGTAGCCCCGCTCTCTTCCCAGGGGCCACGGTACTTATGTGGAGGACGACAAGCTGATCGCCTCGGTGGCCGGCGTGGTGGAGAGGGTGAACAAGCTGGTGTGTGTCAGGGCGCTGANGGCGGGTGCGGGCCGGCGGCGGGGCCTGGCTCGGCAGGGGGAGGTGTGTGACCGCCGCTCTTTCTCCCAGGTACAACGGCGAGATCGGCGACATCGTGGTCGGGAGGATTACGGAGGTAAAGCCCCGTGTTTGCCGCGGTGCCGAGGAGGAGGAGGGTGGCTTTGGCTCAGTCCGACCCTAGGCGTTTCCCGGGCTCTTAAAAAACACTGATACACATCAGTGTCCCTGCTCAGGGTACTGGGAGCGCGTGGATTTTAACCGGGATGAGGCTGGAAGAAACCAGCAGAGCTGTCCCATCCTGCAGCTTGGTGAGCTGCAGTTCGCATTCAGTTTTTGAGTGTGTACCAATAGGTTTTGGG
>VYXC01006599.1:352524-442086 GCA_013397175.1 Platysteira castanea
ACGACGCCCGCGGAGAGGGAATATATGGGGGGCGGGCAGCGCGGAGGGGGGGCGGCGGCGGCGACGTGGCGCGGCTTCGGGGTGTCCTTAGGTAGCCCCGCTCTCTTCCCAGGGGCCACGGTACTTATGTGGAGGACGACAAGCTGATCGCCTCGGTGGCCGGCGTGGTGGAGAGGGTGAACAAGCTGGTGTGTGTCAGGGCGCTGAAGGCCAGGTGAGCGCGGCCGTGGCGGGTGCGGGNGGCCGGCGGCGGGGCCTGGCTCGGCAGGGGGAGGTGTGTGACCGCCGCTCTTTCTCCCAGGTACAACGGCGAGATCGGCGACATCGTGGTCGGGAGGATTACGGAGGTAAAGCCCCGTGTTTGCCGCGGTGCCGAGGAGGAGGAGGGTGGCTTTGGCTCAGTCCGACCCTAGGCGTTTCCCGGGCTCTTAAAAAACACTGATACACATCAGTGTCCCTGCTCAGGGTACTGGGAGCGCGTGGATTTTAACCGGGATGAGGCTGGAAGAAACCAGCAGAGCTGTCCCATCCTGCAGCTTGGTGAGCTGCAGTTCGCATTCAGTTTTTGAGTGTGTACCAATAGGTTTTGGGGTTTTTTTTCCCCTCAGGTTCAGCAGAAGCGATGGAAAGTGGAAACGAATTCCAGGCTGGATTCAGTCCTGTTGCTGTCGTCTATAAATTTACCTGGTGGGGAGCTGGTGAGTGCAGCTGGTTGTGTTTTACCAGCGCTTTTACCTTTATCTGAAGGTCCCCCACAATGAGCTCTTGATGAGTGTTTTCTCATTCTGGGCTACATGTAACTTTTCTTGTGATGTTTCAGAGAAGGAAATCAGCAGAAGATGAGCTTGCAATGAGGGACTACCTGCAGGAAGGGGATCTCATCAGTGTATCCTTCTGCTGCTCTCATTGACAGAACAGCCAAGGGCATGGGAAGAACAGGCAGAGCTCAGCTGGCCTGGCTGGGGGTAAGAGCTGTGCCGGGGTGGCACTAGGCAGCCTTAGGGACCCTGTGTTCCTTAAGTGGCACCAACAGGCAGAGGTCCAGTCTATATTTTCCGATGGGGCTGTATCGCTGCACACCCGGAGCCTGAAATACGGGAAGGTGAGTTGTTCCAATGCCCTTGATCCTGGCGTAATTCTGCACCAGCTGACTTATATACGACCTTTTGGAGGCTTTTTTAAGAAGAGAGCTCTGGAGTAGAGCAGGATGTTGTTATAACCCATTCCTGCAGTATAGGAAGACTTTCAGCTCCTGCATGGGAGCACCAAGCAGAATTTCCCTGAAGCAGAGGAGGTGTCCTTGAGTTGCCCTTTGAGCCACTGCTCTCCCTGTCCGCAGTTCCAGCCTGCTAGTCCTGTTTCCCCCACTAGCCACTTGGCAATTAAATCCTGGGGAGAAATCTCCTCACTCCCCTTCTGCTGGCCGTTGCCCCTGTGAGTTGTTTCTCTCCCCAGGGCTCTATTTTAGGCTTTATGCAGTTGGCATTTATCTCTGGTTTTGTGCATTGAAATAAGACAAGGGGCCATTGGAGCGCAGGCTGCAGTTTGGGATTACCAGACCAAAGGTATTAGCACTTAAAAGATGAAAGGGAAGTGTGCTTATTGCACAAAAGGTGAAGGATAGTGATTGGATTACAAGGGAAAGTGTTTTGCTGAATTGGGCCTCTGACTCCTCATTTTTCTGCAGGGATGGTTGATGTGTAGTTACAATCAAGATATTATTAACATTTGTGCTAAGCACTTAGAGTATGCTTCATCTTCAAAGGGCTGCACAGGCATTAGCTAATCCTCCCAGCACTCCCAGAGCAGGCCGGTTTTATATTCACTGTTTCACAGGAAAAGGTGTTAAAACAGAGTGGTTCCTAGGCCAGGAGTGGAGGGAGTGTGTGTCAGTGACACGGTGTGATCTGTGGTGGCTCATGATGTCTCTCACGCTGAGCCTCATGGTCTCCTCTCCAGCTTGCCCAGGGTGTGCTGGTTCAGGTCTCTCCCTCCCTTGTGAAACGCCAGAAGACTCATTTCCATGACCTGCCCTGTGGTGCATCTGTGATCCTCGGCAACAACGGCTTCATCTGGATCTATCCAACTCCGGAGCAGAAGGATGACGAGGCTGGAGGCTACACCAGCAACTTGGAGGTGAGTGTTCAGGGAAGGTGAGCCTTCTCTTACCAGTGATGGTTTTTAGTCTGACATAGTCAGAGGCACATGAGTAACCTGAGACTTTCAGGATCTTGTGTTAGGTTCACAGCAAGGCTTTTTTACTTGCATTATTTCCCTGTACATTCATCCCTTTTCCTCTGTCCTTCCTCAGCCAGTTCCCTTGTCTGACCGGGAGGTGATCTCACGGCTCCGAAACTGCATCGTGGCTCTGGTTACTCACAAGATGATGCTCTTTGACACCAGCATCCTGTACTGCTATGAAGCATCCCTTCCTCATCAGGTACAGGAACCAGTGGTGTTTATTCCACACTGAGGGGAGCGAACAGAAGGGCTGCATCAGCTGCTGCTGCAGTCAGAGTTTCCTTTTGACTTTCCAAAGCATCCTGTAGTGACAGTATGAACTCTCCCCTTCTGCGTAACATAAGTTGCCTTGCACACTTTCAGGGATTGTTTGAAGGGTTCTGCTTCTGGCAGAGTCTAACTATTCCTACAGAGAGATCAGTCCCTTTTTTTGATAGATGTTGTGTATTCCTCGCTGGGATTATGGACCCTTTAATTCCTGTAAAAACACTGTTAAATTTGGCATTGTGTCAGGGTACAGTGCATTTTATGAAGCAATGAAAAAAGTAAATGTCATGTATTGTACAGAGAGCAGTCTCATGTTTTGAATCCACATCCTGCCCTGCTGGAAGGCTGCCTCCATTTGACCTCTTGCTGTACGGCTTTTCACTGTGATTCCTGCCATCGCAATCACGGGGAATTCTCTTCCCATAAATAAATGAGATCTGAATTGTCTTCTGCTTTCATTCCCAATTAGGTGTTCTTTTGAAGTATAATTGTGTTTAAGTCATCTCTGCCCTTCCCAAATACAGTGTGTGTCCTTCAGGGAAGATGAGGAGGGTTAGTAGCCACTCCTTTGATTTTCTCTGATCTCTGTAAGAGTTCCTGAC
The DNA here is from genome assembly GCA_013397175.1 of Platysteira castanea. NCBI lineage: Eukaryota > Metazoa > Chordata > Aves > Passeriformes > Platysteira > Platysteira castanea. The sequence continues at coordinate 355,635 of VYXC01006599.1, forward strand.
TGGCAAAGTTGATTTTGCACTGGACCCTCTGCCATAGGTCTTTTTTCACCACAACCCTCTAAACTCCCTTGCTGGTCGCTGCCATGTATCAGGGACCTTTGTCTCCCCACAGAGTGTGCACAAGTAGTAGTTGCTTCCTGGTGCTAATACTGCTCTTCTTTCCACTGCAGATCAAGGACATTCTCAAACCAGAGGTGACGGAGGAGATTGTTCTGGAAGCTCGACAGAGGTTGCTGGATTTGGAGGGATAGGGCACATGGCCAGAAGCAGTCATTTGAAATCCCAGCATGGCAGCTTTGATTCTCAGTATTACATGTTTTTTTCAGTGTTCTAGTCCCCAACATTCATTCCACACTTCAGAAACCACCGAAATTCCTCACTCATAGGATATCTCCTGTGTCCTTTTAGTACAAAGTAGTACTTAAGTACCATAGCCTTTAGTGCAATGGCCTGAGAAATTGATATCTGACCTTTATAAAGATGCAGATGCAACTGGGACATGTCTCCTAGCACCTGTTGCTGTGTCTAGTGCTCCAGAACTTTGTGCAGAATGACAGAGAGGAAGGGATACATTTTGTGATGTTTCTCTTTCCCCAAAAGATGATTTGGATTTTAATTTACTTGTGATACAGATCTGCCAGTCTGTCCCCTGACTGAGAGCCCTTCTTTTTAAGAATGTAGATCCAGGCACAGGCGTTTAGAGAACAGGAGTATCAACACCCTTGCTAACCAAGTTTGGGTCTGGCTGTTCATGGCTTGAATGTCTCAGGGGTATGAGATGGGATGTGGCTGTTGCTGTCCATATGAGCCAGGAGCTGTGGACAAGCAGTTTCCTGGTTTGTGTGTATCCTGCTGGTCTATTTTTTTACGCCTGACGTGGTGAGCTCCTCTTCTGAGGAGGCACCAGTATTGTTTTGTATTAAGTATTTTACATTTCAATAAATTTTTTGAAACAAAACAGTCCTTCAGCAGTGTGTGCCTTGGCTTGTTTTTGGTCTAGCTTGAGAGCTATGGTTGGCCCAAGTTTCCTTGTGCCAGGACACTTGGAATGGTTACACTGTCTTATCTCCCCTTCAGCTGCTGCCCTTCATTCCAGCAGGACCTGACCTTTCCAGTGCTTACCGGGTTCCTCTGTAAGGACTGCCTGGTGGTGCTCACAGTGGCTTTCCAAGCACTGCCTCCCTGCAGGATCCCTGGGAGAGGTGAGTCAAGCAGGGGTGACTGGGGGATGACAGGGAGCCCAGTATCACACTGGTGAAGATCTTCAGGCCAGTGTTAGAGGTGCACATGTTGAGCCAGGTGTTGGCAGTCAGTCATGTTCTCTGTGCAGAATGTGATGCTTCCCCTGAAGCATCCTCTCAGCTCCAGGTGCTATATTAGAGCTGTCAAATTATATATATATTGTATCTATTTGTATTGCAAATGTTGGAATTCTTGCACCACAGCACTGTAATTCTTAAAAAAAATGATAAAACTTCTGCCCCAATTGTCCCTGAAAACAATTGCACGTTGCAAATTCGCACTCTTGCCTCAGGCACAAGGGAAAATCCTTTCGTGGCAACTAGAAATTCCCTTTGCTGTTGTACCCCCAGCTCGGGCTGCTTTCCCTGTGGTCCCGAGCAGGCACTAGATGGCACCTTTGGATCGCGTTTGTGGCACTTCCCTTCGCCAGCAGCTCCGCCTCGCTGCCCTGCCAAACAGCAGGGCCTGGACGGCTGCCACCAGCGCTGCTGCCCAAATCCTAAAGCATAATGGGGCTAAGGACAAGCAAGGACATGGCTAATCCGTTCTGCTGCTGCACAACTGCCCATGCTGCCTCTGAAAATAGTACTGAACTTGGGGGTATTGCTGGAATGCTCCACACAAGACCCGGGAATTGTTATTTTTGAGTTTTAAGAGGATTCCCTAATAAGTGTTGCAACAATCACATCCTCAGGATAATTTGGGAAGTTTGAAAACCAAAGCTTGATGGTGACTTTCAGGTCTCTATGAGACTGCTGGTAGCCGCATAACCCACACGGGCATGGACAAGATTGGTTCAAAAAGGCTAAAAAAGTTTTAGCAGTCTGCATCTTTTACTTAGAAAAGTACTTCCCTCCCTCCTCCCCTTACTCAGTTGCTGTAGTTTAGCAGCTGTTTATCTTATTACCATATGGGGAGATTCAGGGATTTCTGCTGAAAAACAACTCAAGATCTGGACTGCTTCAGTTCTGAGCTTTCTGGTTCTTCCTGCCTGCTGCAGCATTCCCGATACTTCGGCATTAATGATGTGTTAAATGGGGGAGGTATGTGACTCACCCAGTTCCCTTATTCCTGAATACCTGGCATTTTTGTTTTTAAACCCAAGAACACCAGCTGGTGAGGTTTGGTTATGGATCTTTTCTGATGGGGGGAACCAAAGGTCTCAGTATTTTCCCCTATGACCATGAGGGGAAATTTATCAGTAATTACTGATCTTTCCACATTCAGCCAGTGCTGTGACAAGACCTAAATTCTGTAAAAAAGCTTCAGCAAGGTAATTGCTGGCAGTTCCTGCAACCCCATCCAGCACAGCTCTGCAAACCAGCAGGTAACAACAAGCCAGCAACAGCAGTGTCCCTTTGAATTCTTGAAATAGTCTGGGATTTTGCTGGGCATCTTCTAAACAGGAAGGGTGAAAAGGAAGAAACTATGGCTTCTCTGGTTTAAGAAAAAAAAAAAAGGTAGTTGAAAGCAGGGTGGGAAAAACCTAGTAAGTGTTCATTTTTATATGGGGAACTAAAAGGCCCGTGCAGGCATAAAAACAGCTCAGACCAACTTGATTTCTTTGTTCACCAGTGTCTGACAGTTTGTGGAGCCACTGTAGCACCTCCTGTGCTGCTTACTCCAGGGTTAATACATGGTGCAGATGTGCTCAGAAGTTGAGTTCTAGTTCCCTTGCTGGTGAGTGTTGCCTGTAGGAATGAGAACACAACATCACTCATCTGCAAAAATAATTTTCTTGTTTCTTGGTGCCAGTGTTCATGTACTAATAGGAAGAATTCCTTTACTCCTAGGAATAACCACTGGGATTTTAAATTTGTGCTAATGGGTTATTAATCCAATTACTGCTGCTTATTGCATTACTTGTGTATCATCTGTGCACAGTTTTGCTGTTCAGCTGAGAATGGTACAAATAAAAAGCTTTGAGCAGACCTGAGAAGAGACTGAAATCCCACTGAGATTAGAGACATCTTGAAACGGTTGTCTCGGGTTCCTGAGGACTGTTAATTAACATGCTAAGTTTTATTATTTGGTGAAGAGGGTGAAGCTTTTAAGATATTGTTATGGAGAAAATGTCACTGCAGCTGTTGGGTGAAGTATACCACACTTAATGCGAGGTAAACAGAAAAAGTACTGAAGTATCTCTTAGGAAAAAAATAAATCATAGGTTGTACACAGCCTTGATTGAAAAAACACTCTAGCTTTTTTTTTTATTTATTTACTCTGGATTCACACAAGTTTTCTGTCCCTGTCTTCTCTAACAATTTCTGAATCTACTGGGCAACTTCCAGCTTTAACATGACAACCATGTTCACAAAAACTGGCAGCAGGGCTGGGGGCAGAAAATGCAACACCCTTCAGGAAGGGGAAGAAGGCAGGTAGCTTGCTATGACATTTGGGAGTGACCAGCTGACTCATCTCCCTGTGCATTGTCCCACATTAACTACAGCAGTGCTCTGGGAAACAGGAAATGCTTTTGGAGAAACTGCTGAGTGGAAAGAGGCTGGGAACTGCTGGCCAAGAACCTGCCTCACTTTGCTGCTTATGCTTGCACAGCATCAGAAGGAGTGACTGCCTGCTGGCCTGAATGATAAACTCACCTGGTCTGTTAAATAAAAAGTAACTGCACTCATCTGCACAGATCTCAGGCGAGCCAGGGAAGAGCATATTTACAGCCTGTACTGTCCACTGCACATCCCTGGAAGTGTTCAGGGACAAGTTGGATGGGGCTTGGAGCAACCTGATCCAGTGGAAGATGTCCCTGCCCGTGGCAGGGGGGTGGAACATGATGGTCTTTAGGGTCCCTTCCAACCCAAACAGTTTTGTGATTCTACTAAGTCCTCCATATTTGCAATTACTTTTGCTTAATTTGGTGAAGGTTTCCTGAGTATCGTGGACCCATGGTTGTCTTCTGGAGTTTACTCTGCTTCAGCCCTGCCATGGTAGGAGAGATTATCCAGTCAGACACGGAAGAGAATAACTTTTTCAGTGAAGAATGGTTGGTACTGGGTTTTGTTACAAGTTTCTCTTGGGCTGCTTGGCCTGTGCTGACAGACAGCTTCATTTCCTCACTTTCCTTCAATCCATGGGAGCCGAGCGGGGGGTTAGATCATCTCGGTGAGAGGCTGATCTCCGTCACTGAGATAAACCTGGAGAAATTCCGCAGAGTTCAAGAGATGTGACCCTGGATTTGTCTCAGCATGATGTACCAGAATTTCTCTCTCCTGTGTGTGTGTGTGCAGCATAAACAGCCTCAGTACCTGCAAATTGAGCCACTGATGGAGAAATCCAGCAGAAATGGTTTGAGCTCAGTCTCCTGACTAAGAATTAGTGATGTAGGAGCAACCTGGCACAGCAGAGGTGAGGATCCTGCAAGGCTGTATGAAGTGCTACATTTTGGATGCTATTGTTAGAAGATGAAAAATACAGGTCTGCCAGAGACCTTGAATATGGCGTAGGAGACATGGAGTGTGTTTGGATTTGTCACAAGGGAGGAGTCAGTATAAACAAGCCGCTCTGTGTCCAGATGGTTGCCCTGAGCAGGAGGCTACAGCACAGAATTGCAATTGTGTGTTCTCCTGTTGTCGAGTGGGAGCAACCACAGACCTTTGACCAAAACACCCTGACCTCCAGCTGCTGCCTTGACCCTCTTCTATCCCCAGGGTGAACTGGAGAACGTATGAAAAACTAAATATCTTCAGCACCACTGTCACTCTTCAGCTCAGGGAACTCTCAGTGCATGCTGAAGAATTCAGGAGTTTACCTCCATCTTAGTACCAAATGGTGCACAAAAATAGTGCAGTAAAATACTTTTTTTAATTGTCACATTCACTGGCCTCTTTGGCTGGTTTTGGTATTGAGTTCTGTGTGTGCTGACAGCATTAATAAGGAAGTGAAGTCCTTTGTGCAAGCAGAGTGACAGATTCCTGGCTATGGAAAAGCTGATGGCTGTGCACACGGCTGATCCAGTAAGGATCTCTTCTTCCCCGTCCATCTCTGCAAGCATCCAGGGTCCAGAGCTGGCCAGAGGCTGTGAGACCCCTGCAGAGTCAGATCTGTTGGAAAACAACTTGGGTGGCCTTATGTAAAGAGGTTGGGGATTTCACATGAGCTTTTGGGGCCTTGTCTGGCTTCACTTTTCCTCACCTTCCCCTTCATGCTCTTTCCATCCACCTCTCCTTCTCCTTAGACTCCTTCATGGCACCCTCATGAGTTCACTTTGGAGACACTTTCATGTCCCCCAGCCCCATTCCCTCCTCTCCCCGCTCGCTGCCTCCTCATGGCTCATCTTACCCCCCACCCCTGCTCAGTCCCTCACTCCCCTCAGAGGTTTTTTTCACAGAATCACAGATTAGTTGGGGTTGGAAAGGGACTTCTGGAAAGGGACTTCTGGAGATCATCCTGTCCAACCCCCCCACCAGGGCAGGGTCACCTGGAGCAGGAACACCTGAAACAGGAACGTGCCCAGGTGGGTTTGGAATGTCTCCAGAGAGGGAGACTCCACGGCCTCCCTGGGCACCTGTTCCAGAGCTCTGCCACCCCAACCTAAAGAAGTTCTTCCTCATGGTGAGGGGAAACTTCTCGTGTTTTAGTTTATGGCCACTGCTCCTCATCCTGTCACCAGGCACCACTGAAGGGAGTCTGGCACCATCCTCAGACACGCCGTGGAGATATTTACATGGATTGATGAAATCCCCTCTCAGCCTCCTCTTCTCCAGACTGACCCGGCCCAGCTCCCGCAGTGTCTCCTCATGAGACAGATGCTCCAGCCCCCAAATCCTCTCTCAGCCCTCTGCACAACCCCCTCCAGCAGCTCCTTGTCCATCTCGCCCTGAGGAGCCCAGCACCGGGCACAGCACTCCAGACGTGCCTCNGCCTGAGGCAGCGGGCACGGGGCGCCGGCCCGGCCGCCCCAGCGCTGCTCCGACGCTGCCATGGCCCCGCCGGGCCGGCCGGCCCCGAGGTAGCGGCGCTGGAAGGAGCCGAAGCCCGGTGACCGAGGAGCCCCCGCCCCATCCCCGCACCCCAGGGAGCCTGCGGAGCCCACCCGGAGCTGCTGCTGCTTCGCCTGGAGAGCTGACATGGTTCCAGCGCACCTGACCCTGCTGGGCTTCAGCGATACTTGAAGCCAAATCCGTGGCTCTTTGGCCTTTGCTAACTCAATGCTATGCAAAAGAAAAGGAGGAAAAAAAAAGAAACCTTGACACTGGTTGTGGTGGGAATGGCTGTTTCCTGCCCTGGGTGAGCCTATGTGTGGTTTCTTGCTTGCGAGACGAACTAATTCTCCTTTACCCGGTGGAAGACACACTGCAGATGGCAACCTGAAACTTTGGTAATGCTTGGTCATTGCTGAGCGGTTGGAACTTTTACTCGGTTCTTTTTTTCGCATAAAGTCACCTAAGGAGCCTTGTTGCTGTCTTCAGGAGCATTGAAGGAATTTGTCTGTCTTAATTCTTCACCTCAAGTGACTTTATCCCGCCGTGAGTGCGGCCCGTGCACCCACCTAAATACCTTCTCCTTCAAAACTCCTTCCCAGCCTGGAAGATCAGGGATCACAGACTTCTTCAAAAACTTCTCGTCCTGAAAAAGGCTGCCCATAGTTACTTTATGGGGCAGCAGCCTGGAAAAGTTCTTGGGGACCAAAGGAGGCCAAGTCTGCCTGCCCTGCACTTCATCAAAGGAGCAGGGAAGAAGGAGTCATCGAGGCATGCGGGCCCACACTGCAACGTCTTCGTGGAACATGGTGAGAAGTTTCTATTGGTATTTGGTTTAATTTTGGTTTGCTGAGCTAGGTACAATATGGATTTATTCAAGACCACGGAGCAGATACAGACATGTACTTTATGGCAGTCTTGTTTTCTTTCCCTTCCTGCTTAATGCAAATCTTCTGTGATTGTTTATTAAGAAAATACTTGGGTCGGATTGCTTGAAACTGAGGAGAGGTTATTGTAGAGCTAAAGGTGAAAGGCAAGGAAGTAACGTTTTAACAATGTACAAGTATCTCATTTCTGCCTTGGTTATGTTCTGGTTGGCAGTCTGGGAAAGTGTTTGATCCTTTCTGAATTGTCTGTGTCATAGTACAGACCAGTCTCAGCCAGTGGTGATGCTGTGGTCAGTGACAGGTGTTCTTTAATTATCTTTACCGAAGAGACTTGGCTACTTGGAAGGGAAAAAAAACCCTTATTTTGGAAAGTTTGTGAACTTACTGCTGTTGTGAAAGAGTTTCTTGGTGCATTTGGAGCACCTTTGCTTAGTGGTTTCTCATAGCTGGTTGAACCTTCATCCTGTGCTGTGATGGATTGAAGTGTTAGAGGCCAAAAATTTGGGGTAGCACAACCCTGTCACTTGCTGCAAAGTATGAGGGGAGTTCAGAATTGTAGAAAAGAAGCCAGATGAAAAACTCAGTGGGACTCAGAGGTAGATTTGGTGACTGCATCAAATGTTTTCTTCCTTAAACAAAAAAAAAAAATCTCCAAAACCCACCCCCCAACCCCAAATAACAAAAAACAAACAAAAAATGACCCTGCAAACAAAGAAATTGTAAACTGAAGGCATCTCTGCAGAAGTGAGGTGCAGAAATGCATTGTTTTGCTGAAACTCTTTGGAGTAATCCTTGCATTTGCACAACACTTTTAAAATTCTAATGTTCTTTGAGATGACGTGCTGCTGTCTTTGGCTGGAGAATGTGATTTTGACAAATCTTCTGCAACAGTTTTGTCCTGCGGAGGAAGTTTATCAGTGAACAAAACAAAACTGCATCTGTAATCATCATATAACTAAAAATTGAAATATTTGCTGTGTCTGAGAACAGAATCTAGTTACAGGAAAAGTTTTGATTTGTTCTTATTTTTAAGGGCTTTGCTTTCAAACTTTTTCTTATTCTGTGTTTCTAGAAGGGCCCAAGAAATTCTCTGCAGTGTTCAACAAACACACAGAGATCCCATGTTTGTACTGCTCTGCTGAAATACTGTTTTGAGTTACTTCAGTGTTTTATTTTCCCCTACAATCTTTGTGCACTGAGGAACTTGAGGTAATTAAAGGAAGGTCAGAGAATATAAGGGCTGACTTGGTCCTCTGATGTTAAACCTGCTGCTGGATTTTTCCTAGCTCTCAGTCCTGTGACATACCCACTCCTCCACCCCCAGTTTGGTTCCTGCTTTTCCTACTTTGGACAGAGTTTCAAGGTCAGATGAGATACAGCCAGAGCACTAGCTGCGAGCAATACAATATTCTTAGTCCCTTTGGTGTTTTGCTGTAGCAGAAGAGCCAGAAATGCTCCTTTTTGATCATCTAACAGCAATAGGCAGATGGTAGCTTCTTGCCAGTGTGACCTGAGGTCAGCAGATCCCAGCACATTCACGAGGAAAAATGGCATCTCTAATGTCCGTGTGCCATATGCCCACGAGAGACCTTGGCGTCTTGATTTAGAAAAGAATAAACTTGAAAGAGGACATCAGGGCTAGGACATCTGTTAAGAGAACTGCAAAAGATCAGCCTCGCTTATACACACGAGGAAAAGTTTCTTCCTTTAAATGGATGAAAAGGTTCTTCCAAGTCCTGGCAGTAGAAGGCAGTACCACCGTTGTTTATTGAGCTCTCTTTTGAGTTTGGGCTGCTCCTGTCCTGAAAAATGCTATATTAAAATGTCTGGACAAATTAAGAGGGGAACAAAGTTCATTTTAGAAAGTTTTTCCTTTTCCTCTCAGTAATTTGTCTTTGAAATACATCAACTGAGATACTTTATAATTAATGAACAGATCAGTAGTTTAATGCCTTCAGGCCTATTCAGATATTGTGCCATGGGCTGCAGTTCATAAAAATAAGATTGGTGTTTTTTCCGGGCTTAAATGCTTGCATATTTGCCTTGCAATACTGTCATTATTCAGTTTCTTCTAAGCTCCAGACACTGTATCTGGTTTCTCTGTCACACTGTGGGAACTAGTTTGTCCCAGGAAAATCATGTTTCTGGCTTTTCATAACTGAGAAATGCTTAAGGAGAAATTCCATAGTGGGCCACTTAACCCCCTAGAGACAGGTGAATTCTTAAATGTACTTGTCTGAAGTTCTTGTATATTAAAGCCCATGATAAAACAAACAAAAGAAGTGGAACTTTTGGCAGCAGGGCTCTCCTTTTAGGGTTGTGTTTTTATAAAGGTATTCCTGATCCTGTTTTGGTGAGACCACTGCCTGCAAAGTTCCACTGAGGCTCATTCAGCAGGCACTTAATGGAAGATCTGGATTGCTTCAGATTTTAGCTGAGAGGGTTAGTGAATATTATCAGATACTAACTGTGTCAGGCAAAGTACCTTTCAGGAGAGTAATTCCATTTCTCGGTCGTCGCGCTCTCCGTAGCACCCAAAGCAACACATCGAGAGGCTCCTGAAAAGCCAGGGAGGCAACTGGCCAGAAATCAGCTCTGCTGGTGCTCAGATGTTCTGTGAGAATAATGCAGAGAGGCTCTAAATTTTGTCATGAGCTGACAATTGAGGAGTGCCTTAAGGGGAAAAAAGTAATCTATGGGCAAGTTTTGGGCTTCTCCCTTTGTGCTGTTACTTTCCCCACGGAGGGTGTTCTACAAGCTGGAGTTCATGCTCGTGTCGTTACCCGGGGCAGCAGAGTAGCCCTTGCTGGGATTTTACAAATTTCACCCTGCAGATTACTCCAGCTCACAGTTTGCTTGCAAGCTTGAACTTGAGAGGAATTATAAAGGCAAAGTTTGCTTCTTCCTCTCTGCTTTTCTTGGTGAGAATTGGGTCTATAGTCACTGCTTTTTGGGGATATCCAGCTGAGAAAAAACTGTGGTCAGTAGATGATTAATGGGAAAGACTTTGTCAGTTCATCTTGAAATTTGCACACTAGTGTATCTTGTGCCTTTCCAGAACGTTAATTTTGGCAAAACTCAAACTTCTGAAAGACAGGTGTGTTCCCACAGGGCTCAGCTCTGACCCTGGAGAAGGCAGGAGTTGACTGGAGTGACTGGCAAACACCACACCTTCCCTGACTGTCTTGTGGAGGTGTTGCTGTGCTGAATGATGAGCAGATTCCCTGAAGCAGCTTGGTAGAACAGTATCTCCAAGCAAGAGCAGCACTTGGAGGCTTAAAAAATGAACTCTAATCATTACACGTGTGATACTGAGGGGAGGAAGAGACTGATAAAGCACTCAGACAAAAATGTACTTTTCATATTCTTTCATAGTGATAAAATGTAGTCTTAGAGTTTCTCTTCCAGCAGGTGAGTGATAGGGAAGCTTAAATGAGCTGTTTACCTCACTGTAAAGATAGATAAACTGCAAAACTGGATCCATTTTTCTTATACCTTTAGTGCTGAATATAGCTGAAGTCAGCCAACTACAGTCTCTGTCATACTAGATCTGAACTCTTTTTCTTACAAGGGTGCTGAAAGTTCTACTGCTTTAATTAGAAAGCAATTGTGCAAAATGGATCCATAGCACCAGCTTGCCACAGCTGCCAGTTGGAGATGTGCCCTACACAGTTCACTGTGAGGAAAAATCCCAACAATTAAAAGTACCATTTCCTACATTATTGATTAAAAATAAATTTTAAGGGTCTTTATGTTTAATAATCTATCTTATTTTATGCTGTTAAATTTCATGTTTCAAGTGTTTGAATTGTGAAAATGGATGAATTACATTATAATCAGTTCCAACCACATCCTGGACTCATCCCACAGTGATGGGATGGAGAGGCAAGGGAAGAGATTCTCCCCCCTCTACTCAACTGTGCCGAGACCCCACCTGCAGTGCTGTCTCCAGCTCTGGGGTCTCCAGCACGGGAAGGACATGGACCTGTTGGAAAGAGTCCAGAGAAGGCCATGGAGATGCTCCAGGGGCTGGAGCTCCTCTGCTCTGGAGACAGCTGGGAGAGCTGGGGATGTTCAGAGCCTCAGAGAATGCTCCAGGGAGACCTTACAGCCCCTTCCAGTGCTTAAACATTCTCCAAGAGAACTGGAGAGGGACTTTGGACAAGGGCCTGGAGTGACAGGAGAAGGGGAAATGGCTGCAAACTGACAGAGGGTAGATGAGACATTCAGAAGAAATTCTGCCCTGTGAGGGTGGTGCAGCCCTGGCACAGGGTGCCCAGAGAAGCTGTGGCTGCCCCATCCCTGGAAGTGTCCTAGGCTAGGCTGGATGGGGCTCTGAGCAGTCTGAGGTAGTGGAAGGTGTCCCTGCCCATGGCAGGGTTTTGGAACAAGATGATCTTCAAGGTCTGATTTTTGTACTCATTATCCTTTATCCTACAGGTGAGGTCAATATGTCTTCCTTATATGCAATATACATTTATTAGCTAGTCAATTGCCCATACATGGAAATGGTTTAAATGAGATTCCTTCCATACTAGAACTGTTTCTTCAAACCCATGTACTTAAACCCTCTGCATTTATCTCTTTCCATTGTACCTCAGGGCATTTTCATACTCTCTCTGCTTCACCAGCTGCAAAGCCTGAGACTTCAAAGAAACTGCTCTACTACTCCGGACTCCACTTTAGACCATTCACCTGAAATTGGATTGTTAGCACTGGCCTAATTGGAAGCCATTTTTTAGAGTCTGCCTTTAGTATTTCAGGTCTTCATTCTGAACTGACAAAACTTTCTTCATTGTTAGGCTGGAGATTTGGCAGCTCCCAAATTTCAATTTCTATCTCTATTAGGAGAGACTTATCCCCAGCTTTTGGGATCATTGCTTCTGTATCCAACTTCACTGTGCCTCAGTATTAGCCTGGTTAATGCTGACATCTGCTGCCTGCCGAATGCAGATTTGTTTACTGCCTCTGACTATATCCCTTTTCATCATAAAAATCACTTGCTGTATTTTTTCCTGCTCCAATTATCAAATACCACTAGGTTTTGCTAAGAAGCTCCTCCACAAAACTTGATCTGTGGTTGGAATGTGTTTGCAAAGAGGCCTAAGGCTTTCTAAACTGCTTTTCCACAGACTGAGGTGGATGATGATGATGATGGGGAAAGGCTAATCCCTTTCCTGGGCCAAAGCAGTTCTGTTTTCTGCACTGACTAATCTTTGATAACTTGCCATATTTAAGCAGTTGATCTCCTTCAGGACAAATAGGTAGCAGTTGCTCGTATGCTAGGCTTTCATTAACAGATTATGCTAGTTCTGCTTTCTTATTTACAATTTTTAATAGGAAGGCTATGGTAGGAAATCAGGACAGGGAAGCAAGAGAAAGCTGCAGGGTGTTAGAATAGAAATCTTTCCTTGCAGGCGATCATCTCTTTCATCACACTTCAACATTTACCATCAAACTCGCAGTATTTTACATTGGAAAGTTTAAATCTTAATCTTGAAAGTGAGGAGTTGACACAGTCCTGTTGCTGAGAATTGAGAATCGTGAGTTTCATCCCTGCACTGTAACCAGTGCCTTGGCAGGTGCCAGATGAGGAGTGCTCTTAGCTGACGCCAGGCAGGGGGGATGCAGGGCTGCAGGAGTTAGTCCAGCTCTTAACGCCCAGCTGATACCAGTGTTGTGTTCAGTTAAGGTTCATAGCACCCTGCCTTCAGTTTCGGGCCCTGTTTGGAGTATTTTAGCATCCCCAGGACATCCCTGCAGCTCCATCAGTGTACTTGATCCACCCCGTAAAGTTCAAAACCTGCATGACCGTGGTACTGTGTGGGTGGACATTGGGTTGTGTTGCAGGTGCCATCTCTCTCAGCTGTATAAAACACTCTGATTTGCATTCACATGGCCTGAAGGAAGTGTTTGAAACACTAGCGACCTTCTGGAGTTATTGTTGCAGTTGGACTTGGCTTTCCTTTTTCTTTGTCAGGGGGAAGGGGCTGCCTTCTTTCTGCTGTGTCTGTTGAGAGCCGTGTGAGGAGCACCAGTGTCTGCCTCCAGCAGCGTTCAGTTCAGCCATGCTGTGCCATTCTTGTGAGAACTAGTTAGTCTCCTTATAAAAGGTCTGTTGTGAATCCCAGAAGTCCATTGCTGTAGGAATATCCAGAGCAGTTCCGGCAGAAGCAAGAGGGACTCTTGCTTCTTTGCTTCCGTGACTCTCTTATCAGTCAGCTCTTACTCTGCTCTATGTTGATTGAAGATCGATTTAAACAATCTGTAGAGGTTATTAATCTGCTTGCCAGAGTGTCTGTTTAATTGGTTTAAGGAGGATTCTTGGGCAAAAAGGTAATGAACATTCAATTTTAGTGAGTAAAGCTGCCTAAGGCAATGTCTTTCCTTAGTTCTTAACTGCATTAGTTCTTACTTAGATCTTAGTTCTTTGGTCTTTCTTTAAACTTCTGTGTTTAATGCGAGTGTTGCACTTAGATATTAACCATAAATTTTTGTGAAATCGCTGGAAGTTTCATCATGCTAGTGGCAAAATTTGATATAATTCTGCTAAAATGGTGTGTTGTGCTCTGGGAGGAGTCCCTTTCCACACATCTCCTTGTAATACTGGGGCAAGTGTGTCCTGAATATCAGCTTGCTTTAGTTTTCACTTAAGTACTTCCTGAAATTAGTGTTGAAATTAGATTTAGGGGGTTTTTTGTGTGTTGTTTTTCTTTTTTCCCAGCATTTTTTCCTGGCTGTTACCAGCTGGGTTGTGAAAAGCAGGAGCTTGCTTTTATGCAGAGTGATTGCTGCTAATTTACATGGACGTGAGCGAGCTCATCATTCTTTCATGAGTGAGGAGACTGCCTGATTTATGTTGTGTCATCTCTGAGCACTGTTTTTACCTAATGAATAGAGTTTCACAGCAGATTATTAATCATTAAGACTTTGATTTCATTGTGTGTATTAAAGAATCAATATTGCTACACGTTGCCTGCCTTGAGAAGCTGCTTATCCATTAGTGCCGCTTTTCTAAGGCATTCTGGTGCATTTATCATTTCGGCTGACTTCAGTTCCTACCTTATTCCTGCCACATCTTCCCAGGGCCTGAGCTGTGTCCAGTCTGCCTCTGTAGATTCCTCCTTTGAAGTGCTGTCTGAGCAGCAGCAAATGTTGTTTGGTCCAGTCCCTCCTTAGAGCTCATGAAACAGTAAAAGGCTCAACCTTCCTCTGCTGTGGTTTGCACTCCACATGTGCATCAAAGAGGGAGCGATGGCCTCAGAAACTGGGAATAATGTGTGATGAAGACTGTATTGAATTACATACTCTGCTGCCTGTTAAATGCCTGGGTCTTGGATGGCAAGGCTTGCTGGAGGACAGGATTCCCCCGTTCGCTGACCTGCTGTTTGTTCCCTGTCCAGTGTCCATCTCTGTTGGAAGTACAGAGTGACCTGGGCATGTTCCCTGTCATGCTGACGCTGTAGAGGAGGAAATTTCACTTGCTCTGTGCATCCAGAATCTACCAAAACACACACGCGTGAGCTCTGTCAGGTTTTGTAGTGACCCCAGTGAGCTGATCTCCTGCCAATCCACACCTGGGGGAACTGATGGCTATTTCACGGCCTTTTTTTTTTTTGTGTGTGTGTTCCCAGAATAAACAAAGTTGTTTTTCCAGAGGCTGAATGTGTGAATGGTAGTGGGATAAAGACATGGAAACTTTAAATAGGAAGTTCTTTGGGCTTTCAGGAAATGTTTGCTCTGTCATTCGTGTTCAAGTTGCCCAAATTCAAAGGCTGCTTGTTAGGTTCTGCCTCATATAATGTACCTGGTGAAGGGCTGTTCCCAAGTTCTCAGTTCCTGGCCTGACCACAGAGGGTTATCACAGGGCTGTTATGCAGTAAACACAACTGCTTTCACTTGGATTTTTGTGAATAAAATGATTTCATTAATTTAAAGTGTTTAAAATTATTTACTTTATTAAAATTTAAGGTTTATTACAAAGGTGTAAAGCAAATGAAGTTGTCATTTGGGGCACTGGCCACCAGATGTCTTCTGTGACTCTTCACTAACTTGCTCTGATTAAAACAATCTCTGCAGTGAGAAGTGTCTTGGAAATAAGCAAAAGTTTAATGGTGAGAACCAGGGTCAGAAGTGACAGCCGTGGATTTCAGAAGTAGTGGCTGTCAAATCTTTTTAGATACTATTAGACCCTGTAATCTTTGTGTGCTTGCTTGCTGATAAAAAAAAAGGTTGGTACGTGGTTTGCTTTCACTGTTAATGGGAAAATCTTGCTCCCTCATCTCCTCAAGCTCCATTTCAGCCCATTCTTTGTTTCAAAAAAAAAAATAGTTTTCAGTTCTGCATTCCTTTTCACTTATTGATATCGTCTGCATTTGATCTAATTCCCCTACTTCTTTCGTTATGCTGCACTGACTTTTTAAAAATACAAATACTTTCCTAATGTTAATATTAAATATTAGATTCCTCTCGGTTTAAAAATTGATTTGGTAAATCCTCTTGTAGCATTGAGTTCAACATTTGTGAACGTGAGCTTTTTCTGGCAAGGATGCTCAGGGAATATCTGGAATCAAATTCAGCCTGTGACAGTTATTTACACAGTTGGTGTTGTCTGAATGTCAGAATTGCTCTCACAGAGCTAATTGTGGAATTAAATTGTTATGAAGTCATAACAATGCTTACAAAAGCAAAGCTGTAATCTAGTAATACTCTATTTTACTCAAATCTCTTTTGGGTGGGAGAATTTTATAATAATGAAGATGATTTAGTGTATCTAGCAAAATAGTTTAAGCTATAAATATGTATGTGTGAAAGGGGTTTTATTTTTATTATTTTCACTGGCTCAAAGTTCTTTTCATTCCTTATATAAGTCTGACAACACATAATGGTCATTTAAAAACTACATCCCATTTTAGCCTGAATAACTGGAACAGCTATTAGAGCTATTGTTGTCTGGCTACACCTCATGTTTGCAAATAACTTAGGAAAGCTCAAATGAAAAATTTTGAGTGAATGCCAAGCTGTTATTTTTTCTTTAATATATTTAGCTGGATGGATAAGAAGCTGCATTTAAAAGTCTCTGCAATCAACCCTTTACTTCTTACGAGACTTATTGATGGATTGCACTAAATGTGTTTGCTATGTACATTCATTTTTTTTTTTTCTCTCAACGTGCAGCTATTTAATAGAAAATAGATGTCCTTTACGGGAAATGAACTGGAGGGAAGACAAAGCTCTTCCCATCATTTGATACTGTTGATGTTCATACAGAAGCTGCAGTTTCCCTGGGCTCTGCAGATTGTCTGTTGTGTCTAAATAGTGCCTCCCACGCGGAGGTTTGGATGTCGAGGTGCTATCATGTTTCAGGTGTTAAGTAGTAATTATTGATATGAGGTGATCACATAAGACAGTGTAAGTGTTGCTCAACCTTTCAAATTCCATGTCATTAGGAAAAAAAAAGTGTTGGGGAAACTTCAGTCTAATTTAGCTCTCACTGTGAGAACTGCTGGTGGGTTTTACCTTGCTCTTGCTGAAAGGTGGGGATAGAAAAGGCTTTTGATGACCATGGGTACACCGCCAGGTGTGGTGTGGGTAGTTGTGCTTGCTAAATACAGCTTGGAGACATAATCTGGGAGTTAATTTAGGACTTGCTGCAGCAGTGGGTCTGGAGAGGGCCAAATCCTGAAGGCTGTGGCTGGTTGGCAAAACACACTCAGCTACCTCTTAAGCAGGTAATATTTTGAGCCAAGTAAAAGGATGAGTTAGAATAATAAAGGTTGGATTTTCGGAGGCAAATGCTAGCTTAAAATGCTAATATAATCATCTTGGTGACTGCAGTTTTGCCTCTGCAAAGCAAAGGCAGTGCATGACATTTCCTTGAAGACCTGCCACAGTGTTGATAAGCCGACCTCTCCTGAGAGGAATCATGAACTTCACTGAGCAGCAGTGTGGCTTTGTAATTGTGGTTAAAAACACAGGATTTGAAAAACATTAAATGAAAATAGATCAGTGCTGCATTTATTATCAGGTAAGAATTCAAAGAACCGTGAAATGTTAACTTGAAATATTTGCATTCCACTCATAGGAATAAGTAGCACAAATCCAGTGAGGTGTTTTTGTTCTAACTGTTAATTTGGGTTACTTTTCCCCAGAAAAGTGAGTATTGCATCGTGTTGGCCATGTCCACATCATTTAGTCCTGCATAACTACAGAGGTATTAGAAACACCGACGTGAGAGACACAGACACCAACAGAGCAGTTGCTTTCCAGCTCAGACATCTCTGTCATCTGCAGTCTTCCCAAATTAGGAAGTGGTGGGCTTCAGCAGGACTCTGGAGCAGGATGATGTGGAGCCCCTGGAATGAGCCATGGCCGGGGACAGTCTTGAATCAGCCGGTGCTGGGGGTGCCTCGTCACCCCGGTGCCCCTGAGTCACGGCGGCAGCGGCGGAACTTGGTCTGCCGGGAGATACAGGGTGGATGTTGTGGCTGGACTGGGGAGATGGCTGGTCAGCCACTTCTGAAATAACCACGGTGTGGTAGCCAAAGTGCTTGGTTGGGCTGAAATATTTTGGCCATTCTACCTTTAAATTGCTCCATGGATGTCACAGTTTTTAAAAGTCCAGATGTAGAAGGACAGCAGCTCTTCTGTGGTTATGAGGCTTTCATCTGCTGAAGCTGTATTTCAGAAAGTTGATGTGCTGCTTGTGAAATGCTCCCCTAAGGCAAACAAGCCCTTTGGGGAGGGGGACTGAGGGCTGGAGTGAATCAGACAGGCATTTTACATTTCAATTATTAATATAGTACTTTTTATGATTCTCAAATTGGAATTGCTAGCAGCTGAATTTTAAAAATGTACTAACTTCTAAAATTTTTAGGAGTAAAACTAACCCTGTGCAAGTAAAGGTGCTGTGTTCTACTCCAAGACCTCTTTACTACAGTCTTACGCAATCACACTTGGATTTGAATTCTCTTTATCTTGCTGCAGTGTGTTCTGTTTGTATCCGTGTCAGCCATGTGGAGGCTTCCATTTGTGCAGGATCCATAAGGGATGAGTCCAGGGGAGCTCTGCAGCCTCCTCTGGGGAGTAAGATCTTACCTGAGAGGACTCACTCTCAAAAGGTAATTGCAGGATGCATTCCTGACTTGTAACCAAATTCTGATTTATTTAAAATGGATCCAAATAAGCAGTGCTATTAAAAATTATTATCACAAGGACGCCGAATGCAAAGCTGAACAAAGGGATTTCTTTAGACTACAACAAATTGGATTAGAGTATGTTGGACACTTCCCCTTGTGCCCCTCTCCCCATCAAAAAAAGTGTTTAAAAAAACCAATCTGAGTGCAATACTTTGGGCAAAAAAGGGGTGGAGGAGGAGGTCTGTGGGAGAGCTTTTGCTACGAAGTTCTATCAGTGCACCTACACCTTGACTCTGTGTTGTGGTGGGGCTGAGCTGTATGAATGCAGCTGGAGCCAGGGATGTTGGAATTCACCTCCTCATGTCGTGCAGCACTTCTGACTCCTCTGGAGTACAAATCACCCGTCCTGACTCTTGATTTCAGAGGCTGACACGTCAATCTGAGCATCCAAGGTTTGTGGCTGTGGTGAGGGAATTGCTTTTAGCCTGGGATCATACCTGGGATGTTTTATGAAGCTTTGGCTTGAGGAGCTGGCCTTGCCAGGGGTTGGCCTGGGGGTGTTTTATGAGATGCACAAGTAAAAGCAGATAGCAGGGATGGGGGAGGAGAGCCATGGAAATGTTCACAGCTTCTCCGGGGCTCTTCTGCTGCTTCCTGCTGCGGGGGCGGCTGCGAGCCAGCCTGGGTGACAGAGCTCCTGTTACTGTGAGACCGCAGATAAACCACGACAGGGACCTTGGATCCTGCTTTCCCTTGTGCCACCTCCACTCCTCCTCCCACATCTGGCTCTTGCACGCAGTCGCGATGTGCTACCAAAAGCAGACAAAAGCAGCGCAAAGAAAAGCAGCTTTTTCTTTGCTCCTGACATCAGTGTTATGTTGCAAAGAATAATTGAGATTTTTTTCAATAATTTCTCTTCAGTGCTGGGATTGTCCTTGGATACGTAAAATGTGTATTTTCAGGCTGGGTGATTGAGGTTTGTGTAGGGAGTGATTCCAGGGATGCACTGGTGCTGAGGCAGATGAAATGCTGTGTTATTCCTTGCACAGCATTCCTTGCAGCAGGGAACAGCATCACGGGTAGTTAACAAGTACCTGCTTGGATTGTGCCTAAGTCAAAACCAGGTCCTTTATCTTTATGTTCTTTATCATCATAAAGTTGCAACTTCTTGCTCTATAACCCATGTAAATCGGTAATAAGATTTCTTCATAGGAGGGGAAGAGGGTTAAAAGTGTGGAAGTGCTTGAAGGTCCTCAGAGATGGAATAGTTTGTGTTTGCTGGTTTAAATTGGAAGCTCTGCCTTTTGTACAGGTATTGATGCCAAAATGGAATGCTGTGCACGTTTATGTGGCTTTGATTTATTCATTGGAGTGGGGGAAGATTAAACTCTTCCTGGATAACACTCTCTAGTAGATGCCTATCCTACACCCACCCAAATTTGATCCTTCAAAATCTGTGTTGTATATCCCCTGGTATTTCACTCATCTTGTAACTGTTCACCTTTTGTCTTCCAGTGTGCTAAAGCTGATTATTTTTATTTGTTTTGATTATTTTGGGGTTGTTTATTGTTGGTTTTCTTTGTCTCTATCAAATTGTTGCTTTTTCTCCTGCAGAAACAGCTGTCCATTTTCAAATTGGATGCTCTTGCAGGTTGAGTGATTGCTTTGTATTGTGTAAGACTATGGAAATCCTGCTGTTGAGCTGAAGCAACTGAAATCCTTGTTTAGAAAAGGAAGTAATAATTTCTTACTGCCTGCTTGAAAAGCTGTTGGCCTGCTCCTGCAGGTGACCTGCCAAGGATTTAAGAAAGAAAAATTGGATTTTATCCTTTTTCCCCCCTGGTTTAAAGATGGTTAAAGCTGGCATGAAAAATGGTGGTTTTCTGAGAGGGGCTTTGTCTGCCCAAAGCAGCAAAACAGAGCAAACCTAATCTTGTTTTTCTTCTCAGGTCAGCTTTTAAGTTCTTGGATATATTAGCTTGCTTTTGAAAACAGTCTTTCTTTCTTTCTGCCCCTTTAAGTAAAGGGAGATGGCTGCTTTGCCTACTCAAATTGATATTTTGGCATCTTTCTATACTTGTTCCTTCTTGCTGCATTTTGGGAAGAAGATCCTTAGAGATTGGCGATGTCCTTTTTGGGACAGCTGGACTTGAAAGGCCGGTGGCACTCGGATAAGGTGACAGCCAGACATCCCTGACATCCCTGCTCTCCTCTCCCACAGCCTGTGACCCTTGAGCTATTGATCACTGCTTTTGTAATTAAACGTGCAAGTTGATGTAACTCCTGAACAGCCTGATGGTAGAAAACACTCTTGCAGTCTCTAAGGTGCAAAATACCACCTCCAACAGCTCAGTGGAACCAGAAAATCAGACTTGTTCTTGGGAAACTTTTAGCTTTCTTGAAGAGATGGATCAAAGTTTGTAGCCAAACTCATCTTTATGTCTGGATCCCTCAGTCTGAACGAAGCCTGAAGGATTATGTGGACAGGAGGCTGTTGAGAGTTATAACAAGAAGCTTTGTTTTGAAAACCTGTGTTTTTCTCCTACACTGCAATTACAGGGGATGGGGCTTAGATTTCCACTTTGTTCTCGCCAGTTGTCGAGGCCTGACCTGCAGCTTGCCAGGAGGCTGGCGGTGTGATCGCAGCACTGTGGAGCAGGACAGACACTCAGGACTTCCAGTTCAGACACTTTTTCTCATCCAGCCTGCAGATTTTTATCTCTTTTAACAAACAGTTGAAGAAATTGAAGAAACAATGCACAGGTTCACGTCTCAGCAATTTCTCTTCTTCCATGAACCCTGACCAACACAGCGATGGGAAAGAAGAAACATAATTGTAGCAAAGTGTTATGTGTGTCTCCTTCGTTCTGCAAAGCCTGTATTTTAGGGAAAATTGTATTGCTGGACTCAATAGTCCAGAAACATTGTTCTTCCATTTACTCTACATTCTCTTTCCTACAAATATTATTTTCATAAGATGCAGTCTGAATTAATGCCTTTTTTTAATATGTCTTTTTTGTGTCGTAAAATAACCGTTCCAGCTGAGATTGAGTTCATCCTTCAGCATCCATATTCAAAGGAAAAGTCTTAAGGTTTATCAAAAAGCTAAAGCTGGAGGAGGCCATCTTGCCTTCATGATCCTTCGGGCTTTGAGATTTTGGTTCGGAGCACTTGGTATTTTTTTTACGTTATGTCTGGGGACATTTTATCATCCTCCTCTTTCCTGTTCCAAGCAATTACCATTTATTTTATCTTCAAGCAGCAGCCTGTGGCAATAAATTTTAGGAAATTCCTTCCCGCCCTTTATTAAGCCCTACATAATAGCTTCCACTACTCACTCATACATTCATTAGGAAGAATTAAACGAGTGCTGGCGCCCATTAGCAGAGCATTTAATAACCTCTCCAAGGGAAGGTGCAGCAGATTGGAATAAATGAACAGGAGCAAAAACAAATGAAATAACTTCATAGAATATGCTCAACTAATTCGTTCTTAAGAAAACTACTTATTTACATGAACGTAGCACTTCAGAAGGTGTGGTTTGAAACCCCTGGCAGAAGAGTCCCCGAAGATCTACGGGCAGTGACAGTGAGAGCGTGGCTGTGGTGCCTGGGGGAAGAGTTCTGGCCATTTTAGGGACAGAAAAGGCATTTTCGTGTGTCCTGCCCACTTCCCCAGCTGCTGATGCTGTCAGCAAGGCTGATGGCTGTGCTTATGGACTGCAGGGAGGACATCTGTCCTGTAGGAACTGGGCCATAACTAATAGCTCATCTCATCTGGTAGCAGCCACACCGCAGTCCTTGGATGGCTGTGATGGCTGATCCCTGCCAGGATGGGCAGTGGGAAAAACACAGACTTTGTACCAGTAAGGAAATTACCCCTCCTCCACTGGTGCATTGTTTTAAAGAAGATTCACGCTCAGCTAACAGTTGGCATGGGAAGGATCAGAGTCTGAATACCCCTAAGTGGCTTTTCCAGAATAAAGATAATACTGGAGGAATTGCTGTAGGGAATTTCCTTAGGAAATCTCAACTTGTAGAGCACCGGGACTACAGATAGGCCTGGAGTTGCACATTACAGGAAGAGTTTTGCCACTAGTTCTAGTACTTTCCATTATTTGACAGGATTTTAATTTTTACGTGTATGGTCTGATCCATGCAGATGAGGGGAAGTTGCCGGGACTCGCGTGGATCCAGGTGTTCCTTTGCTGGATATGCATTTCCTCTTGTCTTGGTGGAAAACAAACAGAGCTTTAGGATCTGCTCCTGGGTGTAACTCGTGATAGCTCCGAACCCTGGTGTAAAACAAACACTGTGCCCACGGTGGGCTTGCAGTGTCACAGTAAGTGTCTCTCAGCCGTGCTCGGCAGCCTTTCCTCCTCCAGGATCTGATACTGACACGTTGTTTTCACACACTTCAAAGCTCCAGACTGATTTTCTCTTGAAAAAAAGAGAAAAATTCTAGTAAATAAACCAAATGAAAACTCTACAGTAGCAGTTTTTATGGCTAACATTTCATAACGGCATTGCTGACAACCTTAATTTCATTTTGCTGTTACCTGTTTTGGAGACAAAAATGTCATTGTTCAAATGTAATTCAGGTCTTGTAGATGACAGATTTTTTTTAGATTTTCTGTTGTTGAGTTATTTCCGTAGTCATTTCTGATCTCATTTGAGGAGCTCAACGAGTTGAGAATGGTGACACAGTAATTGCTGTTATTGAACCAGAGATGCAGTTTAAGACTTTTACCTGGATCACTACATTTGATTGATATTTTAATTTGTTTTTCTGGCAGATGAAAGATAATGAGAATCAGTTTGCAGTTGGAAATATTTGCACTGGAGAATTCCTAATTTTTTTTTAATTATTGCTTTTCCCCTGCTTATAGTACATGTGCAAGTTTCCTGTCTGAGACTCTTCATTATATTTCAAGCATCAACAGTATCTGAATGGAAGGAATCTGCACAAATCATTTCAATATGCTGCTAATACACTCAGAATATCTTTTTCTAGTCTCTGTGCTGGATAATAGCTCGGATAACAGCTTTCAGACACGTAAATAACATTGCAGAGATGGTGCAGACTCTTTAATGGATAAACGTATTTATGAACCTGGTTATTTGCAGTGCTTTTTAAATGGGCTTGATCACCCTTCGTCTGAGGGAAGAAGTAACTCGGGTAGATTTTGAGCAGATTGGTTTTGGCTCTGTCTCCTGCTGTGATAGGTGGACAATGAAGTGTTACTCAGAGCAGGACTGAGCCTGCAGAAGAGCAGGGTGAAATGCTGCTGATGAGCTGATTTATTCCTGTGGGGTCACTCCCCTGCTAGTAAATAGCAGCGTTGGTAATTCTTGCTATTTTCTTGCAAGTTTGCAATGTTTCCTAGTTGAGCCCTGGCTGCTGGATAGAGGCAGTAAAAGCACTGATCACAACTCTCCAGCAGCGCTCCCTCCATCTCCAGCTTTTCCTTCTCCCCCACTGCTTTCCTTGTGGTGCCAGTTGGTGGTACTGGAGGAGATCTCTTTCCATTTTAATTACTCTGGAAGCTTTTGTCCCGGATTCGAGAAACTCCCTTAAAGGCGTAGATTGCAAATGGTTGCCCTCATGCTAATATAAGCTAAAAATTGTAATAATATCTTTATTGCCTTGGAACAATTCCCTGATGCTTCCGTCCTCTCGAGCAGCAGAAGCCATTCAGCGCTGTGACATTTGATCAGGAGTTCAGGCGGAGCAGCAGCTTGCTAATGGATTTCTGATTGTTCTCCTGGTCCATTCTCCTGATGAATGGTGCTCTGGCAGTCTGGGGAGCTGATAGAAAGACTTTGCCATCATGTCATTACCTGGGAGAGGACAAGAGCAAGTTTCCTCTCCTGTCCCCACGGCTTGTTCTCCTGCTCAGTTAGAGAGATACAGAGGAGCCGGCTCCCTGTTTGAGGCAGAAATTAGTTTTACAGCTTATATTAGAACTTTCCTGGGCGGCTGGTGGAACCCCTGTTTGCTCTGGGGAGGCTTGAGCAGGCTTTCCTACGGCTGTTTCACCCTGTGAATGCCTTAAAGCAGTGCTGTTGCAGAGCTGCCTGATGTGGGAGGTGCGTTTTGGGTAGGGGCGTTTCTCTGCCTCCTGGACAAAACACCTTTTTATGCCAGACCTCTCCATTTCAGGCCAGGGAAGCCACATCTGCCTGGGGTCAGCATGCAGGGGTCCCCCTGCAGAACTGCCTTCAATAGGGCTTTTATGCAAGGAGCTCTTAAATGTGCTGTGACTGTGTTGGTTTAATAACTCAGGGCATATGGGTTTGGGATGTCTACTTGAGGGCTTGTGAGTGCTAGTGGGAAAGTTCAGGGTGATCTCTTTTTTTCAGTTGTTACAGGACAACAAATATCTTGAACATGAAATAACACTGTAGAAATAAAATTTTATTCTTAAGAATGATGGATTAAAATGTTTTCATTGACTTAAAATCAGCATTTGTGGCCCCTTTACCATCCCCAAGAACTTAAACCAGCTCATTCCTTTCCCTTGAAGGATTGATTCCCTTCTGACAACTCCCAGAGAGCTATGAAAGTGAATTTGGGGCTTTGTAATTAAGATATCTTGAGTTATTTCTGATTTGTCAACATGACTGATGAAAGGGGTTATGCATTTCTTTTCCTTTCACTGATACACTCTTACACGTGGAGGCATTTTGGGGGTTCTGTGGGTGTCAGTCTGCGGGGTGCCAGCCTGCAGACTTCACTGCTGGAGCAGTGACACGGCTCTGCCTGGGGAGATCCCCCTCGGGCTGTGCACCCACGTGTTTCGTTTTCTGGAAAACTCCAGGCTAATTCTGGCTGGGGTGTTGAGCCTGTTGAAGATAGCTGGTGATAAACGGTGCTGTAACAGACCTACATAATAAACATTAATAATGCCTTGCAGGATGTTTTATTCCCATGAATCTGAGAAATACCTGCTGAGTGATCTAGCTCATACTTCAGTAGATATTCCTCCCCCTCCCAGTTTTACAAAAAGTAACTAATGAATTGTTGGCTTAGCTCAGTTTTGTGGCTTAGAAGTTCAGGCTGTGCATTTCTTTCCGTCACAATCTCATTATATCCCACAGCTGCCTCTGGCCTAGTTCAGATAAACAGTATTAACTTGTATTTAACCCCAAACTGTGGGCATAGGCTGTGCTGCCTTCCCCTTGCACAGGTGAGTTGTACCAAGGTAAATCCTGTCCCTGCAGGCAGCTGTCCCTAGGGAGAGCTGATGGGCACTACAGGAGTGACCAGTGATCCATGGGTTTTCAGGAGCAATTTTGATTGGACTCATCTTCCTGTGAGGAGAACATCATTTTCTCAGGACATGCTGTCTTTTGGTAGGATTTTGAAATGGTGCTCCCATAGTTCTAAGAAGCTTTTAAGCAAGATCTTCCTGCTTCTCTAGGAAGGAGGAGGCCAGTTTATCCTCCTCTCTTTCTATTACTCACTTGTTTTGACTGGTATTATTGCTCTTCCTGACTTGTTTTCCTGTTTCCATGATCTTTCTGCCTCTTTGATTTCCTGCAAATCTAGTAGAGCTCACGGATCAGTTTCAAAGCCATCAAATACGGACCTCCTGGGCTCCTCACAGGAGCACCAATGTTCACGCCACAATACCTGACGGTGTCACATTGCCCAGTCCCGTCCCTGCTGAGATGTGCAGCTGGAGCTCCCCTCTCTGCCCTTTTGTTTGACTCCTCCATAAAAGCAAGTTGATTATTTCAACTTGTAATGGTTATACCCCTGTCCTGTGGACAGGCTAATACCAGGTATCTGCACAGGCTTCCATTATCTCTTCATTCATAGTGCAGAAAATGTGAAGAAGTGTGTGGGGTTTTTTTCCTGTCAATCTGTAGTGCTTTGGTTTAGTAACTGGTTTGGGGCCTTGTTTGCTGTTTGAACTACTCCATTTGGGTTTTTAGCGTTTTTTGAAAGCATGCCATCAGAACAGTGTAGTCAAGTGTTTCCAAACTTTCCCAATTACGTAGAGAATAATCACTGTGCCAGAGCCACCAGGAATCTTTCTTATCATACATGTTTCTTTTCCTTTGATTACAGTCTTGCTGAAAGACAGTGTTTAGGCAAACATTCCTCTTTGTGTTCTCTGGGATGGGCTGTCAGTTTGTTAGGCTTCCAGCAGTCCTGTTTATTCACGTGTGCCTTTGGAAGAGTTGCGACACAGCAGGCCCATTTTGCCTTTGTTCACTGCTAAACAATTAGAAAATAATTTATGGCTTTGCTTTTGCTTTTGAACCTCCTAAGAAAATGATGGCATATTCTTACCCCAAGAGCTGCAGTGCTGAGCCCTTTCCATGAGAGAGAAGCTGTTCCTCATCTGTGTTGGCACAGCATTGGGGCGCTCTGCTGATGATTGGGCCATTTGGCTGTTACTTAGAATTAAATGAATAATGAATTTTCGCATTCATCCAGAACCGGGTAAGTGCTAGAAGTGATGTATGTGTTAGATCCCTGCCTGGGAGCAGCAGTGTGACTGAAGAATTGAATGCAGTTCAGGCAGGCTGGAGTATCCATGAATGTGTGGGATCATTAGTATTTTAGGGTCCGTCTGCCCCCCACTAGCAGGCAGTTGCTGTGTCTAACAAGCAACTGAGGTTTTATCCTAACCCAGTAAAATATTTGAGCTGTATGTATGGAATTAGCACCTGGGCTTATTGATCATCTAAAAGCATTGTCTTGGGCTGTTTAACCTGATGAAGGTTAATTAAAAAAAGGAATGGCCAGCATAGGGACCTGATTGTTAATCTGAGTATGACTGTGCAGAAGTTAGTTCTTTATGCACTGAAATTGGTTTATAAGCCTTTTCTAGATTGCTTTCCCTCCGCCCCCTGCTCTGTGCCTGGCATTTTTTTCCCAGCTTGACATAAATATTTGGCTAAGGCTAAAGGGATGAACAGAATTACATATTATCAGCAGAATTAGAGGGGGGAAAAAGGTTATTCTGCCAATCACATCATGCGCTGGGTAGAGCAAAGACTTGACTTAATGCATCTTATTGTATTTGGCATATGCTAAGCAGGATGAGGATCCAGTGGGTGCAGGTCATCGCCCACTGCCAGTTTCCCAGGCTTTGGGAGAGCCCTCCATCCAGGAGCTGCAGAGAGCTGCGGGCTGGAACGAGCGGCCTGTGTCGGTACCCGCTCTGCAATGTGACCTCTGCTGCATTCCCCAGGCTCATTCCTGGCATAACTTGGCTTCTCCATCCCCACCCCCTGTCCTGGCTGGTTCATGGTCGGGCTGGAGAACCGTGGTAACCCCAGAGCCAGACCTGAGGCCTGCTAAACTGTGCGCCTGGAGCCTAGAGACCAGCTCAGGGTCTGAGCCCACCACGGCACAGCAGGGATGCTGTGTCAGGAGGGGATGGCACCTGGAAAAGCCTCATCCTGTGACTGATGTGCAAAACCAGCCAGCCAGCAAGCACTGCTGTCCCAGCAGCCCAGCTTGCCAAGCTTTAGACATGTGCAATCTTCACCATGCAAAGATACTTAACCTTGTTAAGGGTAGGGTAACCTCTTCTAAAGTAATTTAAACAGAAAAAGAAATCTGTAATGCTGGAGTAAGTGTAAATTACTGGGTTATGTGTCTGTACGTGTGACCTTTGGATTATAGCAAAGTGTCTAACAGGTAAGACCTTTTGCCTTGGGTTTTCTTCTAGAGTGTGCTCATCAGCCTGAGAACAGCTGCTGGTACCAGATATAATTAAGGTTTAATTGGAGATGTCCATTAGGAGAATAGAGTGAGGAACACTGGGAGAAAATAAAGAGAATAAACTGTGAAGGTTGAAAAGAAGAAGAAAGTTTAAAGAATACTAAACTGCGTAATGGGAGCTGATGCAATATTGGTGCAGTGGAGGAGCAAAAGAAAGGGCTGAGGAGCCACACTGGAGCCAGAGGGCATTAGAACAGCTGAGCTGGCAGAGCAGATCTCAGAAGTACAATTGCCTGAATTATTCTGGGATGGAAGAGAATACGAACTGAGGAACATCAGGGCATGAATTTGAAGAGCTTGGAAGTGAAAATCAGTGGGTTTTAGATGACAGAGGTATAAATGTTGAAGGGCAGGAGGCCTGTTGGGGTAAAACAATGAAATGGGAAGGTCTTTTGCTGGAGAGCCCTGCAGTTCTGGGAGAATGCATTGTAATGGTTCTGCCCCAGTGGATGGGAGTGGGTGTTGAATTGCTAGCAAAATGCCTTGTCTCCAAAATATCATTGTTAATCTCTCTTAGTGTCAGTGCTGTGTTCAAATAGGAGTTTACAGCCCTTGCTTTTGTCTTGTCAGTGCTTTGGGGGGCATTGTTTATGTCATTTGCAGCGCACGAGAGAGGTGAATTGCTCTTCCAGTGGTTGGTGTCCCTGGTGCTGCTCTGGGACAACACCACCAAACATCACAAATCAAAAGCTCTGCAGCCACTCCAGCGCTCCAGAGCCCTGCTTAGCAGACCAGTTTATCCTGGTGGAATAGTGGGGGTGAGAAAACCTGAGGGAGCACTCCCTACCTTCCTTGTGGCTCTGCAGGAGCGGAGGCATCGGGAAATTCATCGGATTGTCCTTGGCTGTGCAGGGAGCCCGGACTGGGATGAAATTGAAGGCTGATGGCCATTATAGATTGCCTGGGATGTTTTGCCCTATAAATTCTAGCCAAAATGAAAGTAGTTCCTTTAAGCAAAATATTCAGGCAGGCTCTATTTAAACATCCCCTGCAGTTTCCTTTCTTTTATATTGCTCGCCTAAGTAAGTTTGAAATTCTGCTGTTGAAGATGGAAAACTGCACATTGGCAGTTTCCACTGAATTTTCTAATTGTGAGCATGTGCACTCAGTGCCTTCAGATTTTCATCGCGCCCTTTAGCAGGGTTGCTTCAAACTCTTTACAGAGGGAAGTGCCTTTTCCTAAGAACCGGGGAATGTTTGAAATGTTGAGAACAGATTTAGTATCTTTTGATGAGAAGGTTAGCCTGGTGCTTAGAGCAAAGTCCTGGGAGCTGTAAAAGTGCAGGGCTATTACGCCAGCGGAGCCAAGTGACTTTCCTCTCTGTATGACCTCCAGCAAGTCCTCAGACCTCTTTGCATATCATTCAACCCAGCTGGAAAACTTAAGTAAACAGCAGGAACCTTGCTGCAAGCCAGAAGCCTCAACTGACTGAGATATTCTGGGGAAATGGAATAAGTTGTGAATTAGAATCAGGTAAACAACATGCAGATTGGATTGCTTTAAAGAGAAAATAATTTTGTAAATGTCCAAAAACGCTTTAATTTGGCTTAGTTTGAATGGGTGAGGGGATTGCTTTGTCCTACTTTACAGTAAAGGAAAAAAAAACCTACTTGCAGTTTCTGTTTTCATCAGACTGTTTACAGAGTCTGTAGAAATTGAGTTAATCAATATTTCTATCAGACACATGCTTGGGCCCTATGCCACACGCACACATTTTTAAACCCTTCAATCTTGTATCATTTATGGAGATGGTATTGTCAGAAATAGTACTGTAAATAATTTATTCTGCTGCCAGTGCTTTTTTAAAGGTCTCTAGGCATGAGGCAAGATTTCCTCCAGGAGCTGTAAAGCTTCCAGATCAGTTTGCTATGGCAGGAGGATTTATTTTTTTGAGAGAGACAAGAAGGATGGTGGAAATGATGGGTTATTTCAGGGAGTGGCTGGCGGCTGTTTCTTCTGCATCATTTTGGGATCTAGAGTAGAGCAATTAGTGAAGTAGAATCATTGTTTTGTGGGCTCTGTGGGACGAGTTGGGTTCCTTGGTGCTCCCAGCCTCCTGAATCCGCAGATGTCCCTGTCTGTGTCACTGCCCTGGAGTGTGGGTCTGATGGGCTCCCTACAGCTGTGGCAGCCGACTCCGGTGCTGGAAGCAGCCGAGGGGCAGCTAAATCGACCTGTTCTCAGCCCTGGCATGAGGGTGGGCTGTGCTGTAACAAACACCAGGCATCATTCAGCCTGGCAGGCTGCGTTTGTCACTGCATTGCGCAGCTACAGCAGAAGCGCAGAGACTCCAGTTTGCAGGTTTGATGTTTTCCTCTCTCAGGTGATGCTGTTTTTAACTGTGCTGTCAGTTGCAGAGGAAATGTGGCACCGTCTTCTCTTTGTACTGTTCAGAGCAATTCCTTCGTGGGTGGCTGGTGAATCCAGGCCCATTGCAGCTGGGCCTGCCAGCCTGGAACAGAAGATGGAAATCTGTCAAACTTCTGTAACTTCTGAGAGACGAGAAACTTTGTTGATTGAAGAGAAAACCCGATAGTGGGCCTAAATAAACATCAGCTGTGTGCTGGGAGGCTTGCAAGAAAGTCACTACCTCCAATTTACTCTTGAAAATCTTCCCAGATCTTTAACACTGTTTTGGATTTCTGGGTAATGAATAGAGAGTGCAAAGAAAATTCCATGTTAACTCAGTTTACTCCCAAAATAAACCAGAAGGCAAGTTTCTAACAGGAAAACAGGCACAGGTAGCCTAAATTATCTCCGAGCCTCAGGACTTGATGACCCTTATGGGTCCCTTCCAACTGAGAGTATTCTGTGATTCTGTGATTTGCTGCAAGTTTAGACCCAGAGAGCTGATGTAGCTTTAATGATGGTGCATCAAAGCTCTTTCTAAAGCACTGACAGCAGTTGTCAAGAGACTACTTGGGTATCACGTGCACCATCAGTGTGCTCTGATGGTCTCTGCTCTCTGGATATAGTCTGTATATAAGCAGTAACCCACGAAAATTGGTTGTTGTTGATGTAAATCTTGGTGGTTCCTGGCAGTGCCCTTCCCTGTCTTTACTCACCTTCAGCTACATGTAGAGAAATCACAACTTCAAATGAATTAAGATTATAAGCAATTTAAAGAGAAACTGTGGCGTTTTGCTTGGAGGAGTAACAAAAAGCACAGCCTGGCTACTGCTGTAGTGGGGATGGCTACTTATAGGTGTGGGATGAAACAAATCGATCCTGTGCCTCCTGTGTGGATCACAACGTGCCTGATGCAGCTGAGGAGGCTCCCATCCCTGTGAGCACAATGGCAGTGCAGTTTGCTAACAGCTTCACCCGCCAGGCTCCAGCTTGATTAATAGATGAATCCTCAAATGCCTGCTTTGCGTAGATGTATGTACTCTTAAAAATTGCCTTTTTGTAGTGCTTGGGGAAAACACTAAGTATAATAGTTAAAAATAACTTGTATCACTTCATGTCAGTTATAAAACATTGCATTTTGACTCAAACGGCAGATTAAAGTGGGAGGCTGTGTCTTTCCTTCTTTTTGTTTTACAGCCCCCAGGGTGGCTGTTTCACATGAAACATTGTCATCAGGCTTTGTTGTCAGTGATTTTTGTGCTTCAAAGGAAAGGATCAGAAACTGAATCTACCAGTTTTTATACTGAACGAACAAACCTCGCAGTATTTAAAGTTTCCTTCCGAGATTTTTTTTTTCCCATGGATTATTTTGGCTTAGTTGCATGACCTATCCCGACATTTCCCTCAGTGTGCTGAGATGTCCTGGGACAGTGGATTTTTGGTTGTCTTGCTCCAGCTGATGGTGTGTTTGCAGCTCTGCTGACCTCGTGCAGCCGTTCGGAGCTCTGCCACTTGGTGACAGTCTTTTAAAATAAAATCATCACCACTAAAGGGAAGGTTTGAGCTCAACTGACCAGTGTGTGTTTCTCCACAGCAAATCTCAGAGTAAAGGAGGATGCAGTTCAGGGATTTGTTTGCCTGTTAAGTAGAGTGGAGAGATTCAGCTCCTCAATGCCTGTTTGCTCTAAATACCATGTTATCAGTTCTCATTAAATCACTCCCTGGAATATCACGTGCTGGTAGGACTGTTGCGTGGAGCAGTCAAATGCAGTAAATGGCAGGTCTCCATCACTGCAATGTGCCTCAGGTTGTCACCAGGGGTGACACATAGCCACTCGTTCACACCTTGTGAGCAGCGTCCTAAAGGCTGTTCAGGCCATGCTGCTCATCTTGCCATGGAAAGGCACAATCCCGGTGCTCGTGAGGTTTCTGCTAATTTATTCTAGACAGTGAATCTGTTAGCTGGCCTTTTTTCAAGTGAAGAAAATATGTTTCAGGCAGGTTTCCTGGGTAGTGTCTGCCTGGTAGCTGGTCCACACTAATAACTTGCAGCCAAATTTAATTCAGGAATAGAGGGAGAAGCAGGGAAAGCTCATCTGTCAATCTTCCTGCACAGTAGAAGCCAGTCAGACCAGTATATATGTTATATTGGACTAACTACAGAATATCTTCGTTGAATCATTCCACTTTATCTTCTCTTTCCATTCAAATCTGGCAAAATTCTCCCAGAATGTCAGAGCAGTAAAACAAAATAAAAAATTAAGTTTGCTCTTTTTGTGCTGCTCTGTGGCAACACTTTGCCTGTTGAAACATTCATGAACCCATCTAGTATTAAACTATTTTAGTGGATTTCATGCTGCTGGTGTCAGGAGAACCCTTCTAGCAGCTATAGTCCTGAAGCAAATCAGTAGTCTCAGGAATTCGGGATCAATTTTCTTGGGTTCTGAAATCTGGTGTGCTGCAAAGTGAGATAATTTCTGTTGTGTTCAGTTCAGTGCAGAACTGTGGAGATACCCAGTAAAGTCAAAGCACTAGTGCTTTTCACAGAATTATGGAATTGTTGAGGTTGGAAAAGCCCTCCAAGATCAAGTGCACTTGATCTTGGCAGTGCAACCCCGCACTGCCAAGGCCACAACTAAAGCATGTCCCTTTTAGTGGTTCTTTTACTAATTTGTGGCTATATCCCAGGATTATAAAACAGACAGAAAGAAAACCTGGTAAAGGCTAGTTTTCTCTAGAATAAAACCAGCTTAATGGGATTGCTGAAGGCAACAGAGAGATTTTGACGTTGGGCCTGCTCCTCACCTAATACAAACTTTGATTAAAACATTAGTGTTTCGATTAAACATTACAGTGGAAGTTGGAGCGTTGTATTTTGCTTGTTCCTTGAATTCCATGGGTGGGAACATTGGTGTTATAGAAAATGATTTTCCGTTTTCAGCATCATGATACCTCAGAGCTGTTTCTGAGCTGTGTGACCAGGGAGTACAGGTACCTGCACAGCACTGGCTGGGTGAACGAGATTTCCCTGAGCTGAGGGCTGGACACAGGTGAGCGGGAGAAATCCAGCTTCTGGAACCACGACAGCAGTCCAGCAGTCCTCTTACGTTTCCACCTTGCTCAGTTCCGAACACAAAGTCATTCCCAAGACAAACTCTGAGGGATTCTTGTTTTTGTGCAACCTGAGCTGCAGCAGCCTGTGCTGGTGATGTGGGTGTCTGCTGTCTGTCTCTGACACAGGAGGACAGCAGTCTCTCTAAGCCGTCTTTGTGTCTCCAGCAGCAGTAGATCCTCTGTCTGGGCAGAGGATCCTGTCTGCAGTGCTGCCTCAGCTGCTGCTTTCAGACAGCGTCAGCTCTTGCCTTCTGATTCTTAATGGTCTGGGGACGATGGAAGGGGGAGGAGGGGGCAGAAATCTTCCGTATTCCTGATTTTGACATGGCAACAGTGGTAGAACTTGGTTTTCATGCTCTGTGTTTAAGGCAGGGTGTGGTTCCCCTCTGTAAATTCTCTGATGCAAAGAGAAACACTCAGAAAATACATCTTTATTACTGGAGGTGTGGGATGCTTTAGGGTTACCTTGTCAAGCTCCGAGTTTCCAACAACTACAGTGTATTTCTGAGAGCTGTGGATCAGCAGCACCAAGGCTCTGACCCTCTTTCAGTAGGCTGGTACCTAGTTTTGGATTGTGTAAGTAATTAGTTTGGGACATGAGGCACAGAACCATAGCCAGAGGAAAATATATTGGATTATTTAGATAGCTTGATGTGCCAGCGAGATGAATGTTGACTCCATTCCTTTCAATCTTGCTCATACACTGGAGGAGCAGGGGAGCAGCTTCAGCAGCTCAAAGCTGGCCTGCTCCAGCTGCCCCAGAAGAGCTCTTGGTTGTGTCAACACTGGAGACTCAACTCTCTTGGAACTCAGGTCATGAAGGATAGCATAAGGCCGTTTTTTCTGAGTTCTTTCCCTTCTCTGCAATTCCTGAAATATTAACCAGCCTTTTTGAAATAACTGCCATCATTTTCCGACTTCAGGAGTGTCCGTGAGGCAGCGCTCCGTCGCTGGCCACGGTGACACTGCTTGGCACGAGCGGCTGCCAGGTGAGTGAAAGTTGATCTGGAGCTGTGGAGCGAGTGGAAATAATGTGGCCTGGGACATGTGTATGCAATTTGTGCAGATGATTCAAGTGAGAGCCATGGCAACTGAGATAAACAGAGGGAAAGATACTGGAAAACCAGCAGTGGCTTCATTTTAATAGCGCAGCCTTGATTCCAGACAGCTCAGATGTTTACTAGAAGAGCTCCATCTTCCTGCGGCTCTTCCTTCCCACCACCCCCATTGCTCTGCATGCACTTAGTCATGAGATCAGATGGCTGCTTGGATGAGGCACTGCAGGCTGAATTCCACTGATCCTACTTGAGCAAAAAGCCATCGCCTGTCTTCAAATATGGGCTGCAGAATTTCTCTCCCTGTTTGCACACCTGTGATTCAAAGGACCCTCATAAAAACGCATCTTAGAGCTTCCCATGGAACAAAACGGCTTTGCGGATTATTTGGCCTAGTGCTGAGCTTGGGATGTGCTTTTGCTAGAGGTAAAACTGCGGGGCAAGCTCAAAGCTGTGCTGTCTAAAGGTAATGTTTAGAATGGAAGGAGTGGAGTGGAACACACCAGGATTAAAGCACACCACTGCTGCTCTTCCCGTGTGAAGTCAGAGTGAAGTTGGCTGATCTGTGGCTGTTGAATAACAAACAGCTCTCGAGAAGATCAAGTCCAACTTCCATGCCAGGGCTCCATCGCGTGCTTGGCAGCGGGGCCATGCTGGTGTGTGGGCTTTGGGCAAGAGAAACCTCAGGCTGCAAGTGGAAACAACCCAGCGAGAGCAGCAGGCGCCTTGTGCTGTTCCGCCGGGAGAGGATTGGGAACAAGGACCTGGGTTCTGTCTCCAAGTCAACGTGCTTGCTGCCCGGGGTTGTGTAATCTGGCATGGGGCTGCAGTTTGGGTATGCTTATCCCAAATCCACCCCCCAGGGGAGCTGCTGGTGATTCACCTCTCTGAATCATAATTCCTGACGCTTTTCTAATCGCTGTCCTTAGTGCGTCCTTGGTTCACGGGCTGCCAATCCAGTCTGATTGGAAGAAAAGAGCTTTCAAGCAGTTTAAAAGTTTGCCAATTTCCTACACCAATGCATTAATCCCGCGTCAGGACTCTGTGGCTCATTTCTCTGTTGCTTTGGGTGAACCAGGAGACACAAGAAACTTAGAAAAAGAAATTTAGTTAGCTATAGAAATGTGATAAATGACCAGTAATTTGATTGTGAGCAAAACCATTCCTTGTGTGCAGTTTTCAGTTCACGGTTTGTAAAACAGAGTGTGTTGTGTTTGTCTGCTGGAAAATCTGCTCTTTTTGTTAAGAACTGGCAGGATCCTCAATCCTCTGTCTTTCCAAGAGAGTGCAAATACTAATTAAAAGATCTATATCTAAATAAAGTTGTTTGTATATACTAACACTAGATATCTTTTTCACATATGGTTCAACATAAAACTCCCAATGTCTGTACAGAGAATGTGATGCTCTGTGTGCTTTTTTTTTGTATGAATGACTGAAAATAAGGATTAAAGCAAGTTTTGCAGGTGCCCTCCAAGTCCTCGTTTAGCAGTAGGAATGGAGCCAGGGCACTGGTTTCTGAACTCTTGGCCCATGTGAAGCCATCCTGCACGTCCTAGCGTGTACGTGCTCCAGTCCTGCTGCCTGCTCTTCTCCTGGTGTCTCCAAGCTCCTCATCTGCTCCATATTCTTAGTCTCAGATATTGCAGTGTTTGTGGTAACACGTGCTACTCTGCAGTGTGAGGAAATGAATGTTAGGTGCTCCCTGTGAGGCAGGAATCAGGAACCCTCTGCTAGGGAAAGGCTTTTCCCTTTCTGCCCTAGAGAGTGAAGTGTGAACAGTTTTGTCTTAGGCATTTATCTTCCTTAACTTGGTTTGAATGGAATGAGCAGGCTCTCCAGCAAGGAGGCCTTTTCCCTAAGATGTGTGTTATTGATGTTAGTGGAGATGATAAAACACCCATCTTTCTCTCTGAATTTGTTCTCCACTTCATTATTCAGTTTTACATTTTTATGTCACTTCCAGTTCTCTTATCATGGTGAAATCTTTCAGAGTGGATAAAAGCTGAAGACTACAAGCAGAAACCAGAATTTTTCAGCTGCCTTTGCTATCAAGCTGCAAACATCAGTCAGAAGCCCAGTGTTTATTTTGCTTTTGTTACCATTCCTGTATAAAAAAAAATGTACATAAAAGGGCTGTTTGCTGACTTGCAGTGACTGGGGGAACACAAAGAGCTGAGTGAAGGGATTCAGAAGGAAGAGAAACAGAGTTCGGTCTTGAGTCATGGAAAATGCTTTTCCCAATCCAGTGTTTTTTGCATGCATCTCTCCCCATGGTGGTTTCAGGTCTCTTCACAGAGTCCACCCACAAGCACGTATGCTTAACCTGTTGGAGTGTTCCCTAAACATTCCCTCCTGGAATAGATTTTCTCTTCTTTTACCAGCCTGCCCTTGCTGGGAAGATAGAACTGAGAAACTGGGAATCAGCTTGGAAGATTTAAGTGTGATTTTGAACTTTCAGGGTGCTTTGAAAGGGTGCAGCTCGAGAGCAGAGGTGTGCAGTCAATAATACAGCTGGAACCACAAGCCCTTGGGGGTAGGGGCAGAGCTGGATGGGTCAGAGGAAGTAGTGGACCAGTGCTCGTAGGTGTTCTGTCAGGACCAAAACATTTTCCACAGGATTCAGAGTGGAAACTTAATCTTTCCTAGAAGTATTTCCAGGGAGAAGAAGTGCCAGTGATTAATCCGTTTGCAATAAGGATAGGAACTGAAGTTTGCCCCTGCTTCGTGGGGTGATGCCTGCTCAGGAAGAACACCTAATTTCATGGTTCTTTGGTGGCCACTTTCTGCCTGGAAATGTTTGGAGCCTGTTTTGAAGCTGTGCAGAAGAGCATGCTTGCGTCATCCAGAAAATGCAGTGAGTCAGTGGAGTCCTGAGGGAGCTGTAACAGCTCAAACAGAAACTTGGAGAACGAAATGGGGATGGATTTAAAGATACAGCATTTGTGGCTGCTGCTCTGTTTAGAGGTGGTCTGCACTCGCCGAAGGCATTGGTGAGGAAGGGGTTCAGGAAGGACTTTACTGCTGTAAAATACAAGTGGAGCTTCTCATGAGTGATCCACCCGGGACAGGGTGTGGAACTGGAAGAGGGTGTTAAGCAAGTTCTCCTTGCCATTATACTCAGTAATTTGGTATTCAGGGAATCTCCATGAATTCTTCATTGATATGTGTATTTTGGTATGTTAATGAATAACTTATGGGGAGGGACAGGAAGGAAGGTGGGGGCAGCCTCTTGGTTTGGCCCCCGCTCATCCTTTTCCTTAACGTTTTCAACCGCCTTCAGATTTGAGATGGTTTCCACAGCATTCCGAGCTGTGTGTTGCTGCAGTGCAGCTGTGCTGGGATTGCTCTTGGCCCAGCTCATCCGGCCCTGGAGATGCCCCAGGTCCTGTCACAGAACCCTGCGTGGTTTGTAAGGACGTGCCCAGGCCCTCACTGGGCTGTCACCACCATGGGGAGGTTTGCTGCCAGTGGATGCTGCTCCTTCTCTGTGTCCACCCACAGCTAGACAAAGTGGACATGGGACACCTCCTTCCTCCAAACCCAGGGGTGATGCACAGCAGGACATTTCAGGGATTAGTTGTACTCTCCTTAAAGTGCTTTCAGTTCCTGTCGTAGATGAAATAGCCAAGGTCTGTCATGGTACTGTTGGTGTGTTGTGACTCAGATCAAATGACCATCAGGCAGCAGGACAAGGACCCTCGTGTGGGGAGCAATCTGGGGCCATGGATGGCCCCGCCCTGGACCCCTCACTGCCTGGGGAGAGGGTGCTCTGTTGTTTTATTTGAAAGCTTTCAGGGGTGTGAACCACTGTAGCGTTTAGGTGCCTCAAACCCCCAGATGAATTAATCTTCGTGGTCTATTTCTGGAGGAAAAAAGTACAAAGAAAAGAGGGAAAGTGGCCTAGTGGTGAAGTCAAAGACATGTGTCATGTGCTTCATCTATTTCCTATTGGTTCTGCTTCAGAATTTGAGAGCCTGTTTTCCTCCTTTACCAGGCCAGCAGAACAAAGCTGTTCCTCCCAGCAGAGGTAGTAGAATGCAGCAAAAAGTCCTGAAAAATCTCCCCTCCGGGTAGGCTCTTTCCCTGCTGGGACAGAGTAACTTCAGGTGCTGAACTTTGTTGGTTTATCTGAGCAGGGCAGGATAAGAGGCATCAAAGCAAGCTGGCCCTTTACAGGTAAGATGAACCTCCAGAGTGACTTTTCTGTAAATAAAAGAATGAGTTTCTGGAGACGCAGGGATGAAGAAAAATGAAAAAAACTGGCTTTTCCCATTCATTTGGGGGCTTTTTGAGCAGGGGCAGCTCAGTCCCTGGACTCCCTCAGAGCTACTCTGACACTTTGTTATCAAGAACATAAAAACATTTTGTGACTGTGATGTGTATGCACCTCAGCACTACAGTTTAGCTGTTTTATTCAGACCAGGAAAGCTTCATTAGTTCATGTTGATTGAAGAGATATGGTCCCCAGCCATCCTAATGCAAATCGATGACTCATTTATATCTTTGGAGTTGAATTTTAATTTCTATAAAATTTTAGACTTAGGCAAGTAATTGCATTACAGTTTTGTGACTTCTGTGAAAAATCTATTTTTTTTTTTTTACACCTAATTCCATATTTCAAACCTGTGACCTCATTCCCTTAAAGCAAAGCTATTTCATTACATCATAGCTATGCAATTTGACTTCTGATAACTGGCATTTACATTTATGTTGAATCCATTAAATACTTGACCACTTAAAGAGCTGGCAGGCATTAACATTTTAGCATGTAAATATTAATTTTAAAAAATTAGAAACTGGTATTCTTTTGGCCTTCTTGTTGGCAGTTTTGTTGAAAACAAATGAATTGTACTTTTCCTTCCATCGTCATCCTTCTTGGTTTCCAGAAAAAATGATTAATGAGCTTTTGCCTTTGCAGCTGCAACATTTCATTGCAGTCTGACTTCACTAGTGATGAATACGGAAATATTTCTGAAGTTAATTGGATGTTATCAAATCCACAGCAGGTGACTAAGACCATACTCAGATGTAGTTGTTGCAATGAGCAGGATCTTTGAGGGCAGGTTTCCCTCCCTGGCACTTTCCCCTTTGTATAGTGATACCAGTTCACACTTTATGTTAAATAAATACTTGAGGAGCTTAGTGTCCAAGATTTGCTCCATTCCCTTTGCTTTGGAGGAGCTTAGTGCCCAAGATCTGTTCTGTTCCCTTTGCTTTGAGGCACTGAGGTTCCCCTGCTGCTCTGATTAAAGTTAAGGTTCAGGTAAGTTGGATGGATTCAGGATGGGAAAGGATCAACATGTATTTGAAACAGTACAGTGTGTCAGTCTCTTGCAAGATGCACATTTATAGGCTCCACATAAATGTTGAGTATTTTAGCTAAGTATTTATCCTCAGCAATGGCCAACCCTCTTTGAATCCCCCTGAGTTCCAGCACTAGTGCTTCCCGCTGAAACGACTTAAAACACATCTTTGGTGGCTCTGCAGCTTTAAATTGCCTTTTTCTTTCCCTTCTCTGAGCCTCTTCTGTCACCTCTGTTTTGCCAGCAAGTCTTGTGAAAGCAGCATCCCTTGTGACTCAGATCAAATGATCGTCTGGCAGCAGGACAAGGACCCTCCTGTGGGGAGCAATCCAGGGCCATGGATGGCCAGACCCCCGCCCTGGACCCCTCACTGCTTGGGGAGAGGATGCTCTGTACATGGGATTGAGCAAACCTTCCTCCCAGCACGCCAGAGAGGGTAGCACCAAGATTAACAGGAATATTTTCTTGGCACTGTCAGCTTGGGAGCTGCGGAGTTAAATTCCTTCCTCAAGCTTTGCCCCCTTGGTAACACCTCCAACACACTGATTATTCATGTTAAAAACAAAAACAACAAAGGGATAATTGCCCAAATTTTGTAAAATGGCTATTTCTGCACATTCAGCCTCAGATGGCGTTTGACCCTTAATACAGATGGTTTCACTTAATGTATTTTGTTTAAACAATCCCTGTTCCTGGAAGTTGTTTCAGAATAGGCTGTTCCTCATTGCTGTTCATGTTTGCTTTTTCTTATGATATTATAAGAAGCTTGAAGAGAGTGGATTCAGAAAAGGGCAGTAATCAGTGTTCACAGGCATTTGTGGAAGCCTTTGTATTTTCCAATTCATATGATGTTGACTCCTCAAGCTTTCAAGACTGAAGTGGTTTGGAGCACTTTTGTCCTCAGGCTGTCGAGCTCACCGTGCTTCTGTTATTTCTCTGTCTAAGAGGAACTAAACTAAGAGACCCCAGGGATTCCCAGCACACTTATGTGGAACAGCTTGTCATCTGGGATACCTGGTTTTCCTCCCAGGATAGGTTTCCTGCTGCTCCAACACATGAAAACCCCCTTTCTCTTGGATGCAAACAAAGTGTTTCTGTGCAAGGGGAGAAAAAATGGTCTGTTGTGCTTGCAACTATCTCCTTTTCATGTCTGTTAGAATTTCTACGCATGCAGACATTTCGCAGGTGGTGCAGGGTGTGTTGGTGATACTGAGCACACCCTGGGGGAGCTGTGAAAAGCCTCCCTCAAGTTCAATGTCAGGAGACTTAAAATCCTGCCCTGTGCCACAGCCACGAGGCAGCCCCACTTGATGGAAAGAATGTGAGTGCCCTTGAAATACATGAGAAGTGTGGTTTATAAGCTGGACGTTGGTGTGTTACTGAATGTTTCACATTCGTGCAGTCCCTTCTAGCAGTGGGTCCTGAGGCTGGGACCTGATTTGTAGTTTGTAGATTTGTAGTAGTTACATTTGGAAAAAAAAATGGAGCTGTAAGTCAGGTAATTGTTTATCTACAGTGATAGGAGAAATCTAAAGAAGAGTTGGAAATAAAATCATGGCGTGTCTATTCATATGATGAAGCAGAATAGTTAATTTTCCCTTATTTTATTTCTTTATTTTTCCTAAAAGTATTTTTTTCTCAAAATCCAGGCCCTGCTTGAGGGATTGACAGTGTAAGCAAAAGTGACCCAAGCTGTCATCAGATCTTTCCAAAACAATAACCTGCTAATCCTCCCAGTGACCTTGTGATGTCCTTTATGAACACTTCAGGTAGAATTAAAAAATGAGAGATCACATGGTCTCTGGGGTTTTTCCATTTTATAAATGGCGTGTTATGTGGCTTAAAGTCCTTTTGTGTCACCTCCTCAATATCCCCTATTGTCCATGCAGTGCCCTTGCTTCATCCCCCTTGACTCCAGAGCTGCTGAAGATTTCTAGTCCTGATTCTTTCTATGAATGTTCCTCTGCTTTGGGATTAATTTTAAAATACGTTCTCCTGGCACCCTGACTGCTGTGCATGTGGGAGGGAGGGATTAGGGGAACACAGCAACTCTTTCACCATCTGAAAATCCTCTGGTCACGCTGGACTTGCAAAGACTGAGCTGAACCATGGAAGGGAGGAAATCAGGATGTGTGGCCTAACAAAAACCAGTTTGCTGACTTTTGCTCTGAGTATTCCTACCTGATGTCAGTTCAAGCCAGAGCCTTTCTTCTCCTTTATGTTCCAGGCTGCTTTTGTTAGTTCACTAATTTTTAGCCTTTATGCTTGTAACAGCGCAATATAACATCTCTGACTTGGCTGGGCAGGCAGAGGAACTTGCATATCGCTGGATGAGACCTCAGCATGGACTGGCAATCAATGAGAAATAGGAGAAGCCGTGAATTAAATTACAGAGTTTTGGGGTTTTTTTTTGTGTAGAACTTCATGGAACAACCCCTGAATCAGGAGAGGCTTAGAGTGGAGCTGCAGAGGACACTTCTTACGCCAGAAGGTTTCTCACCAAGCTGTGTTTCCAGAGACTGTTGTCTGTATTG
The DNA here is from genome assembly GCA_013397175.1 of Platysteira castanea. Taxonomy (NCBI): domain Eukaryota; kingdom Metazoa; phylum Chordata; class Aves; order Passeriformes; genus Platysteira; species Platysteira castanea. Next base: position 397,939 of record VYXC01006599.1, read on the forward strand.
CAGCACTGCTGCATATCTGGGTATCTGTCAGCTCTCTAGGAATTTGAGGCATTGCATTCCCTAGATCCAGCCTGGAGTGCCGCCAGTTACTTGAGGCTGGATGAAGTACTTCCATTTCAGGTGGAAGCACGTCTCCCAGCACTGAATAACTGTGGTCTATTTGAGGGTCTCTGAATGATTGATGAAGTCCATCCATAGCTGGTCCAGTTCTATATTCACATTTATTTCTTTGGGATTTGTTTGTAGCTCTCTCAGTAGGAAAGGTTGGTAAGATTAAGCTGTTTATACAACTTGTCAATACAGATGCTTTACTCAGAATTTTGAGTTAAGGAACAGCTTTGATGCCAGCACTGTTATTTGTGTGAACATACACTGACAAGAGTCTTCACATTCTTGAACTGGGTCACCACGTGGTTGTGTGAGCACCAGTGCCAGCAAAAGGGAGAAGATGGGAGAGGTGGGACCAAGGCATTCTGTGTTTAGATGGGGTTAACTGGCTGAAGACCCTCACTCCGTGTCAGCAGGATTTCTTCCCAGCTCATCTCAGTGTTTGTCTGTAGCACTTTCCTGCTTCCTGCCCTGCTGCTCCATTGTGCAAGTTTTCAGAGCAGCCACAGGTATTTTAGTTTTGTGTTTGTTTGTTTAAATATTTGTGCACATCCTCAAGATCCTCTTCTTTCCCTCAACAGTGAAGTGACTCAGCTGAGCCTGACATGAAAGAAGTGTCCAGCTCACCCTCTGGAGCAGGGTGGGATGGCTTGGAGGGTGCCAGTGGTTGTTATTCCTTGATACTTGGCACTTCCCCCTATTTTCTGTCTGGTATGTGGGTAGACAGAATCAGCTGGAAACCTCAGATCACATGTAACATATCTGCTCTGGGAATGGCTCTGATTGATGATGGGCAGGTAGAGAGGGAGTGAATAGAAAGGAATTGGTGGGGTTACTGGAGATCAGTAGCACTGATTTCTTTTTTTACACCTTCCTTCATCTTTCTACTTTTGCCTGGAAAGGCAGAAACATGCAGAGGTATTGCACAGTCTCATGCCATTTTCTAAATCTATATTCAGATATGACAAGCATGATTAAGCATACAAAAAAAACCTCACCCTGAAAGGGCTTAGCTTAATAACTTTTGCCCCTTATGAATTCAGCATTAGTCTTTTGCTTTGTCCTAATGGTGCGACCTAGGGAGAATGTTCCCTAGCTTTTCCAAAAAAGTCCAAACTAAAATGCTTCTTTCAGTGTGTTTTTATGTTTAGGAATTGGAAAAGGTTGTTCAACCTTTGTGAGAGTTTAGCACTTGAACTGCATCCATCTACGCTCAGCAGTGCATGCATAAATTAGAGACCTCTTCCTGCATCCCTGCTCCAGTTGGACCAGGACACAGGTGTATATATACATTTTACTTTTGCCTTTCCTCATGGTGAAGTAGCTTATTTCTGTCTGCAGTTTCTTCCTGTCGGCCCCAGCCTTCACAGGAAAAAATACTGGTCCTGCCTTTACGTCATAGTCCCAGCAGGACTCCTAAAACTTCTTATATTGTGTCCTGACAACAAAATAAAATGCTGAACTCTTTGGAGGGAACCATTGCTGCAGGCAGTTCCAGTTAACTGGAAGCTTTTCCTTTCTGGGAGCATATATTTAATTTCTTACACTGGGAATAATAAGCAATTAGTGGTATGGTGCACCAGGCACTTACCTGCACATCTGAGGGAGGCTGAGAGTAGATCCTGGGGGTGGATAAATAGTGTAATTCAAATCAAGTGACTGCAGATGGCTTTATATAGTGGCTTTTGTGCTTATATGGATGCTTTTTTATTTCTATAGTTACAAAGGGCTTCTACTACTTTCTCAAAATACTATGTATTCCCCTGTGGGTGAATTAGTGACGTCTGGAATTCCTGAGCAGAAGGCACTGGCACTTGGGGGTTTGGGTCGGGTTTTTGAGGGTTTTTTCCTTGGGTGGTTTTTTTTTTCATTTTATTTTAATTAAAATGAAGAGAAAAAAGCACACTTATTGCAGTGTCAAAATATCTGTATGTTGTAAATGTTTCTGCCCATTGCTATTGATAGTGATCAAAGGCACTTACTGTCTAGGATTAGATCCCTAGAGAAAAATGGTCTCTGCAATCGAATTTATCCTATTCTCCTGTTGCTCTGTGTGTGTGTGTTACTTGAAATTGTCTACATTTCAGTAAATTATGATAATCTTTGCTGAATTCAGTGCTGAAAAAGCTTAGGTGAGTGAGGACAGAAATGATGTGTGGCTGGGAAGGGAACTTTCACCTGCCCTGAAATGGCTGTGAAAATGTTAATACTGCTGCGAGACCTCCTTTGTGTGATCAGCTTCAAGGCAAAGGAGCTGAATTGCTGCTAGGTTTGATGGATTATTTGTTTATTTGTACATCGTTATTTGCCCTGTGTGGCTTTTATCCCGTTGCTTTTCAAGTTCTCTGGTGATTCCCACACCTGTGGCAGTGGCAAGCGTGCAGGACACGTCCATAGATCCGTGCCCCAGCCTAAACTCTCCAGCTGGGAGAGAAAATGCAGCACAATCACTTTGCCTGGGTGGGGAGAGCCAGCGGGAGAAAGGATTTCCAGATGGTCCCGTCACTGGAATTCCATAGCGGATGCACAGGAGGTTTTGCACGCTGGCCGGTGCTCAGGGCTCCGGACAGGTCAGTGTTCCCGCAGCGGGGATGGCGAGGTGCGGGCATGGATCAGGCGTGTGTTTACAGCCAGCCCTGGATAAACCTCTCCTCCTCCATGTTCCTCCTAATCCCCGCTGGGTCTCATGCGGCAGTGGTTCAGTAATACTTGTTTTCTTTTCTTCTTCGCCCCTTCCACCCCCTCCTCATGTGTAATTTGATCTCCGAGGCCTGCTCTTCTGCTTTGGCAGATTTTTCAGTTCTCGAATGGAAGAAATTAACCACTTAGTTACTGCCAGGACTAACCCCTGTTCACTGGTCTGTTCACTGGCCCCTCTGGTTCATCCTGCGGACGTGCTTGGACTTACACAAGAAAAGCCCACGAAGTCATCAGCTCTGAGCATCCTGTTTTAACCTCTTCTTTTACTTTTTCATCTGCATTTCCTTGCCTTTTCATTTAAAAGAAATACGGAAATGCTCCCACTCAAGATCTGAGTCAGTATTTGGCAAAGATATTTCTCTAAAATTTATTTGCTGATCCTTTCCAAGCATGTACGTTTTCTGATTGTGTCCTGGCTGTTTGTGATCCCTCTCCTCCCTGGGCTGGCAGAAAATATTGAACTTCAGCAAGATCCTCAAACTGATGGAATTCTACCTATTGCACAGGAACTTCCAGTCCCTGCTCCCTCTTTTGCAACCTTAATAAACTGCCTGGACAATGGCAGTTCAGTCATTATAGTCAGTAGGCATTTATGCGATTTTTGTGTCTTTAAGGTACACTGCTATTTTTTTCAGATTTGAGAAGTGCAAGAAGCTTCTTTTTTTTCTTTTGCCTGCAGATGTTTCAAACATTGTGTAGTGGGAGAGGCCCAAAACTTTTTCAGTGATGTGTGATGAGCCCCTTTGGACTTGAGTTTAACCTTGCAGGCTTCAAATGCTAATACTCCACGCAATTCCCTGCGGAGCTCATGACCCGTGTTGTGTTTTTACATGAGTACAGTGAATACAGATCACCACTGCAGGAATTTAGTAGTTTGTGAAGACAGATCACCATTGAAGGAATTTAATAGTACCTTCTGCCTTGTTACTACCTTAAAAAAATAAGGATTCTGCTCTGTTGCTTGAAAGGAATTTCAAATAGTTGAACGTCCCATCTCTGAAATCCCACCACTTCCCAGCCTCCTCCTTTGCTCATGAAAATTGCAAATAACAAACATCTGTTAAATCAAGGAGAAAAACCAACAAATGCACATGCTTTATTGCAAAATCCTTGGCTTTTTTGTTGATGTTACAGTGGACTTTTTGTAACCTGGCTTTTCCTGGATTTTTTGAAGTTTCTACTTATGAGAGTGGGACTTAGTAAGTCCAAGTACCAGAAGTGTTTAATATCTCCCTGTACATGCAGATACCTCTCTGTGCTCTTGCAGGGCTATTCTCGCTGTGCTGGATGGTGACTGAAGGACGACAGACACTGTTTGCCCTCAGGTGTTAACTTGCCTTTGTTCAAATCCATGTATGGGTTTTTAAAATTTTATTTACAATAATACCTATTGTAGAATGGTCAGAGTAGTAGCAAGAGGCTTTTGTTTTTAACATGCTGTTTTAACTAGCTGTTGTAAACATGTCAGCTGGATCTGGAGAAGAGCTTGAACAGGAAGGTAGAACAGCGGTCTCTAAAAATGTTTTGTGTGTTAATTGGAAAAGGAGAGGCAGGTTTCTACATAAAAAGCTGTAAGAGAGATGCTGGCAGCACTGGTGGAGTGGTTCTGAGTTAGGGCAGTGGTAGAGAAAGTCAGGCTGGCATTTACACATCTCTGGCACAAAGGTTCATCTGGGCAGAGTGGTTAAACCACGCCAGCCGTGTTTATTTGGGTGTGCATTCCTAATGCCAGTGGTATTGTGGATTCCTAGAGCTCACCAAGTAATGGGTAGTTGGAGATACCTCAGTATTGTGGTCACTTGGGCTTTCTCCCAAGGTGTGTGTGAACACACTTGGAGAGTTTTACTGGGACATTCTGTGTGAAAACACCAGCAAGGACTTTTCTCACCCTCTGCTCATTACGTGGCAGATATTACAAATAAATCCCAAACATAAAGTCATTGCCTTCTTGTGTAGTGCTGTCATAGTCAAGTAAGTGAAGAACCTTGGACTATCCTGGAAGACTTGTTTTCACTTGTCCTTTGGAGTTAGGTGCAAGGTGTCTGAACAGTCACTTAAGACTAAGAGGTGATTGACTCAGGAGACAGTTGTTTAAATCTGAGGTGGCTTTTAACTGGCTGGATGTGGGATGTGCACTCACCTGTAACCCTGCCAGTCTTGGACTCACCTTCTGCTGTGCTTTCTTTGGCAGAAGGAACTTCTCTACCATAACAAAGCTCTCATGACTCGACGTGCTCGACTTACTGAAGTTGTTGCATTCATTGCAAACAGCTGTACAAGACTCCACCAGAGTTGTTGTGCTGCACATGCTAAAAAGGTAGAGTTTAGCAGCCAGGATTTTAAAGCTGCTGTCTATCTGATAGATAGCACTATCTTCCCAAACGTTTGGCACTTTGTGTCTAAGAGTGGATGAAGTTGTTTAATGGTGGAGGATCTGAAAATCCAAAGGAAAACTGAAACCTGTCAGACAAAGCAGGACTAGCCCCCAGGAAAACAGGCAATGCTGCATTTGCTGTTGGATCAAAGCCCAGCTTTGTTACAGCTGCATCTGGGGCACATGCTGTGGTCATTCATGGATTTCAACATAGGCTTCTTTGATCATTTGCATATACACATGCACACATTTTTTATCAGGTAGTGGTGTTGGGATGTGCTATTCCACTATGTGAAAAATGCCATCAGAAGAGAGCTGTGTACCATGGGAGTGTTCTGTGGCATGGACCTATTTTTAATCCTAAAGACAGTGACCTATGAATGTCCCAAATCACATGTAATCTTACCACTTACTAAGAAAAATGCATCTCATAAATTATGTGATTCTACATTTTGTTGCTCCAGAGACAAAAAACTGTTTTACAGCTGGCACTGAGTTAGTCTTTATCACCTGTGGGGAAATTCTCAACTGCATTTATAGAAGAGAAAGATAAGGCACAGGTAACTTAACTGTAAGCAAGGATTTGCTCTTTTTCTGGCGTGCTCCTTTACTCCTTTGTTTTAACCACTGGTTTGTGATATTTCTATTTCAAGTGACTTTTCCTTCCCAAATCAGCTGAATGTGCCTATCAAAAAATGCCCAGATTTTGGGACTTGAAACTCTGTTAACTTTCCATGTTTCAGAAGAGGATTTGAAAACAAAATTAAGCTCAGATTTTAAATGGGTGACGAACACTCAAGCTGTTTTTAATGGTATCGCAACAAAATTCACTCCAGCTGCTAACACGTGGGATCATGCCAAAACTCACTTTCTGTTCATGGAGTCCAGTCCTTTCGCTGCTGCTGTCGTGTGTGTGATCATTCTCCTTTGGAAAAAAATCTGTCCTCAAATTCTGGGTAGCATTAAGAACATAAAGAATAAATATCTGCCTGCTAGAAGCAGCTCAAACACAAAGGCCATTGGCTAAACAGGTTTATGCTCTTGTAGGAGCATGAGCAATAAAGGCTAATGGATACTCGATTCCATTAATAAGAGCAGAGCCAGCAGGTCGAGGGAAGTGATTATTTCCCTCTTTTTGGCTCTTGTGGAGCCACATCTGGAGCTCCTTCCCCTGTAGCAGATGCCGAGACCCTGGAGGGAGCCTGGCGGGGGCTGGAGCCAGTGGTGCCCCCCGGGGCCGAGGGAGCTGCCTTGGCCTGGTCAGGAGAGAGGGGATGGAAGGGATCCCAGTGCTTTCATAACCACCCAGCTGGTGGCTGGAAAGACTCTTCTCAGAGGTGCACAGCAAGAGGAGGAGAAGCAACACTTAAAACTTGCAACAAGGCAAAGCTGGGTAGGTATGAGAGGATGAAAAGTGTTTAACTGCCCAGCAGACTCAGTTAAAGTTTAGCTGCACAGAGCCTGGAAAATCCTGATGTAGAGAGATAGCCTCCCTCTGAGCAGGAGCTGGAACTGGAGGCTTTCTGAGCCTGCTCCCAACCAAATTGTTTTGCCATTCTGCAGCAGAGAGCCTGAGTTGAAGGTTGCATCAGTTGCTGTAGTCCAGAAATCTGCCCATGTTTCATGACTGATCTTGTTCTAAGATGTGTATATGACAAACGAATGGGAGAGGGATTAATAGCTGACAGCAGTAAGAGTGGGAGAGGTTGTGTGACACTACCAATATGGCTTTTATTTCTGTATCACCAGTTAATTTCATGGCATTCAGGAAAGGCAGAGGGTATTTGCTTAAAGTATTTACAGCTCAGTTTGCCGTGACACAAAAGAGGAAACGTTGAAGGATGATGTTTGTAACACAGGGACCACACAAGCGTGTCTGCCTGGAAGCATAAAGGGAATTAATTTGTTTATCTACAGAGGAAGTTATCCCGGATAGCTCTTTGTGTTTAACTCCCCAAGAGGATGTGTTTCTCCTACAGTGAGGTTCTTCTGCAAGTGGGTTAATTTGATTTGAGATGAGGCATTCTTCTTCAGGAATAAGAACCCCAGGAGTTCATCACAAATGTAATCCGCATTAATTCTGCTGGCACTCATTGTATTAACCTTAATTGTAATGGCTGGGTGGTGTTCATGGGGAGCAGCCTTTGTACTGCCAGGGAGTGCTTTGGGGATTCTGTGTTCCTACAGCTGTGGGAGAAGTGGGATAGGGATGGGGATGCTCATCACATAGAAGAGAAGTTGCATGCAGGATGCTTGGTCCACTCTTAAAACCTCATTTCATCCCAGTTCCCTAAACATAACACTGGGCTGAAGCATGTGAGGACTGAGCTCCTCCAGTGATTTATGTAACCTTTCTCTTCCAAATCTGTGTTTAACTTCTCCTTTTGTTCTTTCTGGTTTTTTCTCTCCCCCAGTGCAGTTGCACACAAGTTCTCTGTTAGGCAGGCAAGTAACAAGTAGATAGGTGTTGGTTTCTCTTAAAACTCTGGTGCTTCCATAAAATAGAAATTCTCCAGAAATGGAGAGAGGATGGGAGAGGGTGGGGAGAACTGTATTCTTGTCTTCCCAATGTCCATGCAGGCTGCCAGCAGCTGGGATGGGATCTGGAGCCTCAGCTCTTTGCTGAATGATCTGAATTGAAGAAATGTTGAAGTTCTCTACCTGCTTTCTGGTGTATTGAATGGGAATATCCATGTTCATGTTTTCTGAGAAAAGTGTGAAAGTGCTTTGGATATCACACTGTCCTTACTGTTATTTCTTTGCCAGAAAAGTGACTTGTGATATTTAAAAAAAAAAAGCAAAAAAAAAAAATGCTCTTTGGGTTGAGAGATCAAGGATTTTTTTCCCAGCTGTCTTTCATGTTTTTGCCCCATGGATCAGAAGGCTGAGGCAAAGTGATGCTGTAAAATAATGTTTAAAGAGTCTGAGCAATGTTTGCTGTTTCGGAGGCACAGACCTCAGATGCTGGAAGCATGCAGAGTTTCCCCTGAAGTATTCAATGTTTGAAAGCGTTGGAGGGCAAAAGAGCACGAGCACTAGTGAGTAACCTTGCCAAAATAAACTGTCAGATGTGAAGGCAAGTTTTCAGGGACAAAAACGAAGATTTGCTGCTCTGTTGACTCTGTGTGTGACACACCAAGGGCTCCACACGTCGTGGTGTGGTTTGTGCTGGGATCAGCTTCCCAGGCCGTTTTCCCCGGGCTCTGTGTTTTGCATCCCTAATGAACTCTGCACCCTTGAGCACCTCTTGCTCCAACCAGCAAAAGCACCTGAAGCTTTGGGAGGTGAAAAGGGGCTTTTTGAGTGGAAATAATGCACTTGTATACATACCCAATATGCTATCTCCTTGAGAGAGAGAGAGAGAGAGAGGTAATATATATAACAGAAATGATGGTTGTTTTAAGTGGGACACACACAATAATGCCAGAAAACAATCTATAAAAAATGCATAACCAGAGAGCATTAATTGGCGTGTAGCCTTGAGAAACATGCAGGGGAAGGGCACAGTTTGTAGGAGAAGAGTTGGTGGTGAGAGAATGAAAACTTTTGGGCCCGTGTGCCAGAGGAGCGGCGTCCTGCGTGTGTGTAACCGCATTAGCCGAAACCTGAATCCCTGTGCCTGTAATGAGCGCAGAGAGGCCAGGACAGGATCCCTGCGAAGGAGCTGCATCTCCCCCGCCGTTTTTGTGCCGGGTTACAAATGGGCATCGCTCTCGGGCTGCCTCTCCCCGCTCCGGGCGCGGTGTTTGAACAGCCCCGTAATGGGCTGTGGAATGCCGCGCTCTGAAGACTTTGCCGAGCGCCCGCGGTTCCCTGGGCGGCACGGCCGCGCACAAAGCGCCAGCGCGGCAGCGTCGCGCCTCCGTCCCGCCTTTCCCCCGCTCTCCCAAACCTTGTTGGTTTCCCCCTCGGCCTCCGCGGCGCTGGGAGAGGCGCAGGCAGGAGGAGGTTAAGGAGCGAGGGCGTTGCTGGCTGCCTGATGTCATGGAGGCCGGCGGCGGCTGAGGGGCCCTTTGTTGGCAGCGGAGCCCCAGCAGCGCCCGGCGGCTGCCGCGCACGGCCGGCACCACTGACTCTGCCCAACTTGATTGGCTTCGCTTTTTTTCTTCTTTCTGCTTTTGTTATCTTTTCTTTTCTTTTTTTTTTCCCCTCCTCCCTTCCTCTGCCTCCCGCCAAAAGAGTTGGGAAGGAGGGAAGATGGCTGGAGTTAACTCCCCGGGAGAGGAGGTGCGGGGCCCCTGGATTTTCCGCCTCTCGGGCTCGCCCTTGTAATGCTTTTCGGAGCGCTGGATTTCCTCGAATTTTCCTGGATATTTTGTTTTAGGCTTCTCCTGGATATTTTGTTTTAGACTTCTGGACTTTTGTAGACTTTTACCGGATCTTTTTAGATATTTTTTTAAATTTAGACTTCTAACGGATAATTCCACACAGAAGAAGCTGAAGGAGGGGGGGAAGGGAAACCAGACAGCCGAAGCCAAACTCTAACAAATGAAAATGTTGGAGATTTGCTTGAAATTGGTGGGTTGCAAATCGAAGAAGGGGCTTTCCTCCTCCTCCAGCTGTTACCTGGAAGGTGAGTACCCAAAGGGGCCGGGGTTGGGACGTGCTCCCGGGGGGCACAACCCGATCCCATCACCACCATCCCGGACACGAGTTTTACCCCTCGGTTGCAAGTTGGGGCCAGGTTTGGGGGGATGTTTGGAACTGGCCAGGTTCAGGCTGGGCTTTCCCGTGCGGGGGTGAAGAACCGAGCGGTGTCGGCGGCGTGCGGCCCCAGGTGCCTTTCATTAATGCAGTTACAGAGGGAGCGCGGCTCTACCATTTATGGTTGTAAAATGTCAAGTGATCTTATTGCCGAGCCCATAAACAAATCCCTATCTTCAGGCCTCGGCTTTATTTTTTTTTTCCCGGGGGGACTGGGGAGGGGAATCTTCCTTATTTTGGACGTGAAAAAACCCAACTCCACACTCAAGAAGAAAATTTAGCTGAGTCCATCGGTAAAATATTTTCAGCGCGCGTTAATACATAATGCCTTGGTTCATTTTGGTTATCCCCCTTCTTAGTGTGCTTTCCACAGGCATTCGTTTAGCTGAATTTTCTTGCGTGTTTGCTTTTAAAAAGTGATTTTTGAGTCACACTCGTGGTTGCTTGTAGACACTGAGATGTTAAACACATGAACTCAACTGGTTTGGATGGAAAGCCTGGGCGACAGAGGCACAGTGCTGGGCGGGGGGACTTTGGGCTGAGGTCTTGCTTGGCGTCACCTCAAGCAAGATCTTCACCCTGACGTGGCTTCACACCCTGCCTGTGGAACAGCTTTGTGGTCCCTCCGTTCAGCCCCTTCGCTGCACTCCCAGGGCTGTGTCCATCCCACTGGTCCGGGCTCCTTCAACTTCTTTTGTGTTGCTGGATGTTGTTTCAGTAAAAATAATCCTCCTGCCAGGAGGACCGTGCTAACTCATCAAATCAGAGGCACGAAAGGCAGCAGCTGATTTCCAGGGGCCTATCGCAAGTCGCTGTTGCTCAGCTCTCAAATATTCAGTGCAGAAACGGCCCTCGGAAATTCATAGGTTAGGAATCTCAACATCTACAAATGGCTGCTCGTGGCAAACTCACTTGAAGAAGTTTTGGATCAAGCGTCTGTATTCCTTGGATACATTCAGTGACTCTGAGGAATTTTCTGTTCTCTAAAATCAAAGAACAGTTTCCAGGGGACTTTTTCTGCTTATTTAAAGTTTCAGAAACCAAATGGTGGGCAGATGGAAGAGTAATTTTGATGCTTTTATGTGACTGAAATCTTCTCTGATCTTTTAAGTGTACAAAACCTCTGTCTGTGTCCCCTGCCTCTGGTATTGCTCAGGCTGTGTGTTGAGAAGGAGCTCCAAGCTGTGCTGGGCCTCCTGTCCGTGCCGCTGGATCTTTCAACACAGCCCTGGGAGAACAGGCAGAGCATCTGGGGCCTCATTTCCCTCTGCAGAAATGAATGCTAAAGGATGATGTTACAAGGGTGTTGCCCTGACTCTTTTCGCAAGTTTTCTCTTTTGTGTTCATTACAACCACTCCCCCCCTCCCGAATTTGCAGTGCGGTTGCATAATAGGATTAGAGCATGGTTTGACTTGGCCGTATAGGCAGTATGAGTTAAGAACTTTGGACATAATTAATATTGTAGTATTTCCACCTTCTGCTTCCCTGAGACTGTGGTTGCATATTTATTTTTTATGATGGAATGGGAAATGCACGTTGAAACGACTTTTACACGATCTCTCAAAGTAGCTCAGTCTCACTTCTCAGCTCAGCATGGGGCAAACCCAAAGGCAGTGTCAGAGTGGGTGTTAAAGGTGCAAATATGGTAACTGCAACCTTAATGTGGCAGTCAGGACATGGACAGCCCAGAACCCCCATAATTGATTAGGGAACTCTTGGAGAGCTGAGTGAGATACCCATCTGAGGAAAAAAAAGTTTTAAAAAGCAGGATTTTTCTAAAGCTGAATGTATTCCTGGGCAGCTTTCTTATAAACATTACTATGAGGTTGAAATCATTGTTGAGAACTCCTCCAAAAGAGTGGTGGTGGCTTGTCCCAAACTCCTGAATTCCAAAAGCACAAGTGAAATCCATTTGCTTGTGTTGCCCTTAAGAATGTAACAAGTTTTTACATGTGGATTTGTTATTTTAAGCTTGGCAGATCATGAGAAGGGGACAGGGTTGTGTCAAGGGTCAGAAACTCCGGATCATTGCTCCTGGATCCCTGTGAACAGCCTGTGGTGGCCAGTCCATTTCCATGCACATCCCTCAGCCTCTCTGAAGCTTCTGAAAGAAATAATGAGGTGATGGTGATATCATTGGAGGATTTAACTCTGCTGTTGTTACCTTAATTGTATGGCAAGCTGGAAGTTTCTTTACTATAATAGATTAGGAGATCTTAAACGTAACTGGTTAAAGCCTGAAAGGTCCATTAGGTGCTTGGAAAACCATTTGCAGGCAGGGGGATAGGTGAAATTTTACTGAATTCCTTCGTTTTGTATTCATATGTTAACAGAATTCATTTCTTGGTTGATGAATAGCATGGGATGTAACAAAATCAAGTCTGTTGTATTTTTAAACACACTTTTGGAAGAATAGTGTTCTGAGTCTGGATTTGATGTAAGGCTGATGTGGTGTCAGGCGTATGTGTAGGTGTACATGTCCTTTGGCCAAATAATCAGAAATGTGGTTTTTCTTTTCATGGTGGTCCCTTCTGAAAGGCCTTTATGCTCTGTTAGTTTGCAGGAACGAGGGTTGTTTGGAGATGCTCTGTGTGTGGTGTGGAGGGCTGGCAGGTGCTGTGGCCTGTGGCCATGTGCTGCTGTGCAAGGGCAGACTGTCCTGCTCCCTGAAAAAGCTGAAATCTTCTCTTAACTTGATCAAAAATAAGTTCAAACTGCTTCTTACATTGACTGAGTTTTCATACTGATGTTTGAGCTGGGCATTTCTTTGCCCTCATTTCTATTCCCACTAGTAAATATTGTTTTAAAATGTGACAGATCTGAATTTCTCTCATCTGCCTTCTCCTTTCCGCCTTTGCCAATGCGAGTAATTCCTCACCCACTTCACACCAAGAAAGGGTAAAGAGTAGAAGGGAAGAGGCACAGCGAGTACTGCTGCCAATCTGATCAGGAAAACAGAACGTGTCCATGTCCCAAATAGGGGCTGAAATAGTCTTGCTGCCTTTTTGGGCTTGGCTCTACCACTGAAAGGCAAAAGCCTTGTTTAAAACCTGTCAGTGTTCTCTGTGAAGTTAAAAAAAAACATTCTGGGGACACTAGTAAAGTCCTTTTGTTTTCTAACTGAAAAGACTCCTGTCCTGCCAGCTGTCAGACTGACTTTTTTTTTTTTTTTAATTTATTTTTCTTAGCGTGTCTTGTTACAGCTAGAGTAGACAAGCCTGGGGAGGAGCAGCGGGCTGTAGCCATTTCCCTGTTCCTGGAGAGGGGTTTTTGTAATGCATCTGGGCACGTTTTAAGCCAGGCCTAAATCGGCAGCACAGCGACTCATCTGCCCCAGTGTCACTGCGATCAGCAGGCAGAGCTTTGGTCACCCTGTTAGGAAGAGAAAATGCATTAACCTGGAGTTGCTGCCTCCCTTCTGTTTGTTTCCTCTCTTCCTTGGCTATTTTCTGCTCCTCACCTCATGGCCTCTCATCTACCACCACTCAGTAGAATTATTGCTGTTATACACATTTATGGCTTTGTAGTGGCTTCTTAGTTATGTGCTTGTTCCAGTGGTTCTTATTTGTCCCATCTTTACTAAAAAATCTGGCTGATGGTGCTTGCTACAGTTTCCCATGGGATGTGGTGAGGAAAGGATTATCATTTCACTGGAAAAGTTGTAACTATTTTCAGACCTAAAACAGATCATCCACGGATATGTCAGTCCTTCCCTGAGCAGTCTGTGGGGCTGCTTAATATAACAAGGGAATATAACACTAAATCTTGATGATTCTTGCTTGGTGCTTTCCCTGCCCTGGGCTCAGAATCGGTCACATTTCCCTACTTCTGCTCCTTTAGTAAGGAAACAAAACCAAAAGCTATAAAAGTGAAGTTGTCAGAAATACTGAAGTGTCATTAGAGTTCACTTGAATCTGGTTACTCTTCTCCCTTCCTCTCCCAGAGGTTATTGTCTAGGGTCAGGCAGAACTTAGTGGCAGATTTGGGGATAAAGTTCAAATTTCTGCCGTACCCCTGCCATACCCACTGTTCCACTCCATCCATCTACAGCTGTGATTAGCTGGCTGGAGAAAGATGTTTGCCATGTCACTAAGGGATTATAAATGGAATAAACTCAGTGAATGAGCTCAGCTAGAACTTACAGGTCTGTGTAAGAGTGAACTTGCAGAAAAACCCAACAGAACAACCCGCAAACAAACTAACAAAACAAAAAACAGCAGTAAAAGCTCTGAGAGGGTGGAATCATCATTTGGAGGAGTGGGAGATGCCACATCACAGCACCAGGGGTGCTCAGACAAGATTCAACACTGCAGTTGGCTGTGAGGGTCTGTTTGAGCCTGAGCAGTTCAGCAGGAGCCGTGGGTGCCCTTGTTCTCTCATGCTGGCATTCAGCAGACTTGGTGTTCACTATTTGGAGCCCTGGAGGTTCCTGGTGTCCATGTGGAGGGAGCACAGCCTGTCTGCAGCAGGAAGGTGCCTCACTTGCAGGAGGGGAAATAGAGCAGCACAGCTGGGGAGACTGGTCCAGCTCAGGGGAATGGGGCTGATTGGGAGAGGCTGGATCAGTTTCTGCACTACTTAATCTCCGTATATAAATACTCAGTGTTTAAAAAGTGGTGTTTATCCTCATGCTGGCTCTAAGAAGGTGGACTTTCCAAATATCAGCCAATAGCAGGAAAACCAGCAATTGCCATTGTTGCAGAAGGATTTATGGCCTGGGCTGTGCAGTGGGTGATGGGAGAGGCTGAGCCTGATCTCACTAAAGGGATGAGTCTGAAATAAATCACAAAACCTTCCTTCTTTTTGGAAAGATCTGGTTTACAGGTTCTTTAATTTTAAATCCATATTCCATTAGGCATAGGGAATCCGTGAGGGCCACTAAGGAAAAATACTGGAACAGAGAGGCAGCTGCTCCATCATATGTGCTCAGAGTTGGGAACATTTGGAAGTATTAAATCTGCCTTGCTGTTCTGCCATTTATCATAATTTCTTCCAGGGGAAAAGAAGAGTAGAGAGAATGTAGAGGAAAGAGAAGGCTTAGGTGGCATGTGCTGTGCTTCCAAAGAGATTACTGGATGTGTTCTGCACTCGCTTGCTCTACAAACCTCGTGGAAAAAATGCCAGCACAGTTTGTAAGCCCACAGGATGTTTGTTTTGTAGGGAGACAGGAGGTCTCTTCCTTCCCTCGGGACTGCCTCACAGTCAGCTATGGAGGAGCCGAGTGTAATTCTGTGCTCTTGCCTGTTTTCCAACTCTTCCCTTCTGTTGTGAAGGAAATTTGCCTCTGTTGATCTAGACCAGAATTGTTCATATCTGAGAACTTCTCACACAGCCCCTAACAATGATTCATGGCTTTGTATGAACAGTAATGAGCAGGAGATAGTTACACTTATGAAACCTTTTAGTGTCCAAGCACAAACACCTTCTGGTAAAAACTTAATTTAGGGGGAAAATGATGGCATTCTTATGGCTAATGCCTCAAAATACAAGCTGCTGTTGTTTTATTTCAAATTCTGCACTGCTTTAATTAAGAGTCATCGTTTAGTTGGTGTTAGTGGAGAACTGAATTACAGTGCTGCTTTAGGACTCCTGTCAGGAACCCAGGTGTTATCCAGAGCACGATATGATCAGAGTAATAAATTGCAGCCTTGCTGGGATGCAGCACAAGACAAAGTGGATGTGTGGAAGGAACGACAGCGCGGCGATAACAGATTGAATTACGCTCACTTCCTGCCCCATCGCCGTGCCAGGATGGCCTCCTGTAGGTACAGCAGCCAGGCTGATTTATTAGGAGGAATCTGACCCACTGAAGATCTCAGCAGTGCTGTAAAATTGTAGTTAAAACCAGCAGTAGGAGGTGAAGAAGCTGTGCTGAAAAAGACCCTCAATATGTAGGAACAGCAATGTTTAATTCCTGCTCTGAAGGACTGGAATGTCTGGGCAGATTTGCTGGAGAATCGCTCAGAGGGATAAATGCTGCTGACAGCCGGCTGTACGTGGCTCCCAGATGGACATGTCCTGTCTGCTTCTCTCGCTTCATGGTTTTGTGTCCTCAGTCTGCTGACAGTCTCTTTTTGGGGCCCAGACCTTTAAAAGTGTGTTTTGTCACGGTCTATCAAGCTTCTGCTACACTCGGGTCACCACAATTCTGCTCTTTCCTTTACACTCTTCTCTGTGTTGACTCAGGGCCTCATCCTCCCTTTCTGGACACTCTGCAAGATTCACTCACCACCTTCCCCACCCCAGTTCTTAACTTGGGGTTTCTGCCTTCTGGAAAAACCAGCCCCACTCAGCCCACGAATTGTGTTTGGCATCTCCCCATCGTGCTCTCCTGCATGGCACGTTCACACACAGCCTGCACCTCCACTGGGGTGCCTGTGGCTGCACGGGAGGGTCAGACTGGGGGAGACAGAGGGTATGAGCATCCTCTCTATTCACTGGGGGACCGGTGTGGTTTTCCAGTTTAGCAAGTTGTTGTGTGTGTATTTAACTGCCCTCGCTCTTGCCGGTCCTTGGGTTTGCAGGTGTTATCACTGAGTCAGTGTCTGTAGGAATGTCACCGAGCAAAACCAGCCTTCCCCGACTCCCGAACCGCAGCCTGTGGGTGTTGTTGGCAGCTGGCACGGTGTTGTCTCACAGCTGAATCGAAGCACATACCTTGGCATCTGTGTGTAATGAGTCAGTCCCAGCCTTGCCGCGGCCTGGGCACGAGGGAGGGATTCTTGTGGAGTGCTTGGCTTTGCTCCCACATCCCCATCCCTGTCTGTGCCTGAGCCATCCTCTGCTGGGCTGCGATCGCACTGGAGTTGGAGGGGAGCCTTCCTTGGATTTCCTGCCTTCCTGTCGAATCAGTGCCCTGTGTGGGAGGCATTTTCCTTTCTAACAGAGGTTACGGTCCATCCCACAGAGCAACGAGTGCTGGTTTGTCCCGTATTTGGGGGAGAGCAGCACAGCATTGCTGCTTGCTGGGGTTGTGTATCTGCCACTTGCAGCTCTCTCCTGTCTGTTCAGGTGTTCACTGATGGTGTAAGTCCTTGGAGTATCTCCAGTCACTGCAGTGCCCTGTGTTTGATAAGGGAGCTTAATGGGCTTGACAGAATCAAAGCGTTTTCATGGTAAAATGATTATAGCTCCATTTCTGAAAGTGGATTTTCTGTTTCTTTTCTCATTGTCGCTCTTGAGGGAAACCCAGACTATTAAAATACATTCTCCTGCAGGACACTGGAAGAGGAAGGCAGGATGTCAAGGTGCTTTAAAATAACCACCCAACACACTACGACTTTTTTTGACTGTGGAATCATTTAGAAAGTGGAATTATTCAACTGCCCTGATTGACTATGGAAATGTATCTCCCTGCAGTTACAGTTTGGCTAGGAAAACAGGCCCAGCACTGTCTGTATTTGCTATTTTGCTCACATATATCATCTATGTTTTCCAAAGAACACAGTCGTACTCATGTACATAAATAACCACCCAGAGAGCCTTTACCAGTGGTCACCTGACCAACGCATCGAGGATGCCAGGTTGTCTTTGGGTAAATAGTGGCCACCACTACTATTGGCACTTTCACTATCAAACATAATAAATATTACTAGAAAATAATGTGTGTTGTTAGGATTTGTAGGGTTGAATTTTGAGGAGTTTGTGGGATTTTTTTTTTTTTAGCGTTTCCCTGCTGGGAACGTATTTTGGACATGTCCCAGTCCACGCTAAACTTCCATGCCTTTTCTGGTGTCAGTTGCATCAGTTCTTCGCTGGTTTACTGGCACAGCTTATCCTGGATTTCCAGGCCAAGAAAACAGTAGTGTTAAAACCATATTTTGACGGGGTTGTGTCTGTATAGCAGCACAGTGCCACTGGGTATTGCAGGTATAAAAAGAGTACTGTGTTCCCAGGTGGCCTGACAGTCTAGGAAGCACTTGGCATGGGATTTCTCTGTCCAGAGCCCTGTCTGTGCAGAGGAGGATTCAGCAGACGGGGGCTGATGCTGTGTGATGAAGGGCAGTTTCGTGGCGCAACAGTGCCGTGTTTCCTGTCCCCAGAGCCGCACTGACGCAATGGTTTGTGTGCAGCACTGTGACCTCGCTCAACAAACTCATCCAGATGGAGAATGACCCTTCAAAATACAAGGGTTTCACAACTTATTGTCCTGGCTCTGTGTCAGTACAGTCAGGCATGGCGCTGCCAGCACATCTGGGGGTGGTGTGTTAGAGTGAGGGGGCACAATTATCTGGAGCATTTCTGCTCCAAACTCTAGAATTATGCTCCAGAGGGAAGGACTTGCAGGAACAACTGCAGTAAAATTCCCTGATGTATTTGGACTTGCCTGATACTTACTGAATATTGCATGCCTAATGTGCTGCAGTGTACAAAAAACTTTGGAGGTTGGTTTTTACTCACCTGTAAAGCTCAGTTTTCAGGAATCTCCTTCTTTGGAGGTGTCTCAGGGTTCTTAAAAATGTAGAAATATGCTCAACACTGCTCTGGTTTGAGAGTGATGGGCAGGAGAGAGGGCAACAAAAAGACACTGCCTTGTCCTCAAATAAGAAGAGAAATGATTAAAAATACTGTGATGAACAGAAGGACCTAACTCCTTCTTAAATACCACGTCTTACAAATCTCGCCCTGCTTGGCTCCATTTGCTGCATGTTCTGGCCATTTCATTTATAGGATAATTAAGGGATTTACCTTTTAAAGGTCCTGAGTTTGTTTTCAAATCTAACCATTCCAGCAGTTAGGTGTGAGCCAAAGGATTTACAGGCAGCAAACAGCCTACGTGAGCTGCATTGACTGGAGGGATGGAGAGGGGCTTTCCGTCTCCTGCATGTCCTGGGAGGCTGGAGCTGGGGGCTCTGGGAGGGCTGGGGACAGCTCTGGAACAGGAGTGTCCTGCCCGTGTGGCAGGAGATCTGCATTAAGGCACTGTCCATATCTGTCCTCTGACGCACGAGGAGCACACGTGTCATGAAACAATGCAACTTAGAAAGTCAGAGTGCGTGGGTTGGACAGATGGCTTTTATCAGCCAAAATGAACCTGCTTTTTCCTTTCTCTCCCTCTTTCTCCTCCAGAAGCCCTTCAGAGACCAGTAGTGTCAGACTTTGAGCCGCAGGGTCTGAGCGAAGCAGCTCGCTGGAACTCCAAGGAAAACCTTCTGTCCTGCCCTAGTGAAAATGACCCCCATCTCTTTGTTGCACTGTATGATTTTGTGGCGAGTGGGGACAACACTCTCAGCATAACTAAAGGTAAGGTCACTGCCCAGAATTCCACTGGGAGTGTGGGAGAAGGAAGGAAAGTTGCTGTGAATTAATTAAGTTTTACACCAAACTGTGTGGAATTTTTTTTACTGTGGGAAATCATCCTAAACAAATACAAATATTTCACAAAGTCATAACCTTTTTAAAGGTTATAACTGTCTTTTTTTATTGCATTGGGCAAGAAACTGTTTGTCTGAACTAAAGTCTCCATTTGGAGCAAGAATCTGAACTGAGAAGGTAAACTAAGCTGATTTTGGAGGCTGGCCTCTTATTTTCACAGTTCTCCAAAACACAGTCCCTGTATGAAAAATTACTGTACAGATATAAGGACCAGAAGGATTGAGTAAGAAAACACTGTATGTACTCCAAGTCACATCTACTTACCTTCCTAATTGAAATTATTTTTTTATTGTTTATCCACTCCAGTTCTTTCCTAGCTCCAACAAGCCAACTCAATTCAAATAAAATTTGCTTGATTCATTTTTAAAACTTGAGCAGTATTGGAGCTGGTGCAGAACTGCAGGAGTGCCTAAAAATCTGAAGCATGTGACTTTATTTGGCTTGTAGAGGTCCACTCAAGCTTGAAAAGAAACACATGCTCCCTGCTGAGTCAGATACCTATTCTTATAGGAGATTATTGAGGCAGAAAGAGCCTATCTTTGTCCTCAGCTCCCGGGCTTGCCATGTCTAAACACATTTCCTTTCTCCCAAGGTGAAAAGCTCCGTGTGCTGGGCTACAATCACAATGGGGAGTGGTGCGAGGCGCAGACCAAGAACGGGCAGGGGTGGGTCCCCAGCAACTACATCACCCCGGTGAACAGCTTGGAGAAGCACTCGTGGTACCACGGGCCGGTGTCGCGGAACGCGGCCGAGTACCTGCTGAGCAGCGGCATCAACGGCAGCTTCCTGGTGCGGGAGAGCGAGAGCAGCCCCGGCCAGAGATCCATCTCCCTGCGCTACGAGGGGAGGGTCTACCACTACAGGATCAACACTGCCTCCGACGGCAAGGTGGGCGCCAGGCTGTGCAAACCCTGCGGAGATGCTTGGTCTGCACGAGGTCGAGCAGTAGCAATCGAACGGAGCAGTTGTGAGCTCTGCTCACCATCTGTAGTTGCAGTAGACTGTGAGATTCTGACGTGGCTGGGACAAAGCAGTTTTATTCCTTTAGCGAGCTGTGTAATACAGATCGGTAGGGAAACACTTTAAGGGAGAAAATAGTAGAGTTAAATTAGAGCAGAATCTAATAGATCATTAGTAAGAGATTCTGAGAATTCTTGTCCCTTATGTTCAAAAGATAATCTCTTTGGCTGCCAAATCAGAAAAGTCAGCACCTGTTGTTAATAATCCTGTAAATATTAGGGACGGAATGCTTTCTGAGCTATTCTGCGGTATTTTTAACTACTGTTTTGATTTCTCTACAGTATTTCAGCGTGATCATTGGAGACGGGTAGGCACTTTCACTTCTTTATGGGCTTTGTCCCCAGTTCCCTCGTTTTTTCCCTAGATCGTTGTGTGCTGTAGCAGTGTTGCAATGCTGTGCTTTGTGGATGCTGCAGAGAAATGGTAGCATAAAAGTGTAGTTTTCCACAGATTTTTGTTTTAATTTCATGGAAACATTTCTACTGGCATTGGATTTTGGAAAATGTTGTTTTTTAACAAATCTATTTTAAGCAGTGTCTCTTTAGATCCTGTGCAGAAGTTGATGTGTGGGTCTGGAGCATGGCTGCTGAGGCTCTTCTTGCCAGCATCTAATAGATGACAGATTCTGTGCCATTAAATTTCTTCAAAAGAAAAAAACAAAAGTAATCGAGTATAGCAGCAGCCCACTGTGCCCAGTTTTCCCTTGTCCTATGAGAGCTTTACTCTTCTTACAGCAATGCTTGACAGCAAAATCTTCACTATGAAAATACAGGGAACCAGTACACCGTGTTTCCTGTTTATCAGACTCAGCACTCTAAAATCTCCAATGAGATAACCAGATTTTATTCAGTGATGAAGTAGTTTTTGTCTGCTTTAGCAAACGGGTTGTAACTGAGGCAATTCTGACCATGTTATTTAAGGCAACACACTTCCAACTTACGGTGCTTTGATTCTTCCTTTTCCCTCCCATGTAGACGCTCTCTGTGGTCAGCATCAGCTCTGTGAAGTGCTGACATGCAGCATACTTGAAGGACTGCATGGCAATCTGGAATATTATTCCTCCTGTCTGTGTAGTGGATATTCCTTGTATTCCCATAGATGCTGGCAGATGAGCAGTTCTCACACGTGAACGTTTTGAACCGAAGGCTCCTTGGGTTGGTGTAAATAAGCATATATCTGTGAGGAGATAGCACATGTTCTCCATTTGAGCTGTAATAGGGTTTGGCATATGAAGGCTTTCATCCCAGCAGAGCTGTTTTTATCCCAGAAAAACAGTTCTGCAGAGCTCCAGTAATCCATTTAGGTGTGTGTTAGCCAGGTTAACTGTTCGTTTTCCACAAAGTTGCTTGCATTGGTGTTTTTGAGAAAAAGTGCAGGTTGGAGCAATTCACTAAAGCAGATTTGCAGCTCATGGTAGTTGGAAATACAAAACTGAGCAGCAGCAGTGACCAAGACCTGTGGCTTTTGGGCATTGCAGGATCAAGCAAAGAGGTGGCCACAGTCCTCCCGATGCCGTGCCAAGGGCCAGCATCCCTGCAGAAGGGGCAGTTTGCCATGTCCATGCATCAGGTGCTGCAGTTCGCAGCCTGGCGTGTTAAACCTCATCGGCCTCAATTTGCGCTAACGAGCCGGGCAGTGAATTGCGACATCTTAGCGGCAGATGTGCTGCTGGGCTGGGGACACTGTGCTCTTCCAGCACCCTGTCCCTGGCTGTCAAAGCTGAGGAGCTGGGAAGAGAAACAGCCACTATCCCTGTTTGTCCCTCTGGGGAACGGGGGCTGCTGGAGCAGGTCCTGCTCTGAGCTGCTCGTGTCGCACTCTGTTTATTACGGGTTTCGCAGCAGATCATGGCTGTGCCAGGGGAGAGCTCTTACCTTCGCTGCCCTGAGCACCTGGGGCCCTCCCAGGCTGCTGTGTTGTTAGTCAGCCTGTCCAGGGAATTTGATATCTCCCAGTGCTGCAGTAGGGATGAATGGCTTCGGTGGGATCATATCCTGTGCCTGACAGAACACGCTTTGGGAGAAGGAGGTATTAGAGGGACATGTGGAGCAGCTGCTGCTCAGCACGATGGTGTCTCCTGCATTGCAAAGCCTTACCCAGACTTTTCCCTGGGAGAAAATTGAAGGGACTAGGAACAGATTAGAGGTTTGTACATCATCATTTTAGTACAGATGATACTGAATGCATTGGCGTTCAGTAACTTTAAAAGAGTTCCTCTGGGGATTTTTTTCTTTTCTTTCCCACTTCATGGGTCATATTTTTCTGGACCACCCTCTAATGATTTGTTTTGTTGGTTGGGGTTTTTTTTAAGGAAGATACTAAAAGTGACCTTTCTTGATTTGGCTGGCACAGTGCAGCCAATCATCTGGTAAACCACTTCTGTGGTACAGAGGACTTGGTTCTCCTGACCTGATAGTACTTGAGGCAAAGCCTCCTTTGAGTAATCCAACTGAATAAACTGCCTTGTCCAGCCAGTTCTTCAAATCCTACTGTCCTCACCATGAAGGAAGCAGGACTGGGGTCCTGTTTGAGTCTCTTGGATCCTCCAGTGGCTGAATTGGGTGCTGACTCAAACCTTCATTTTTTGGTGTGGATGTTCAGTTTTGTCTGCTGAGCGGGGAGAGGGAGTGCCATTGGATTCAGGATGTGCTGAGGTTAGCATGGGCCAGTTTAACCTCTATAAAATAGCCCAGCCAGGAAAAAGAGATGTGGTCTGGTGGCAGAAATGCAGCCAGACAAGCAGCCCATTTGTGCAAGCAGAGCCCCTTGGAACAGGACTGTTGTTTATTATTTGTTTGATACACTAAAGTTGGCCAAATAATGTCTCAGCCATGTAGCCAGGAACCAAATTGAGAGTCCCTACAAAACTCAGGTGCTGGATCTGTCACCTCTGGGAGAGTACAAGTCAGCAGCACCACATCCTTTTCTGGGTGGATGTCATCAATGATGGGTTAGAAAAAACCTGCCTACAGAATAAACATGTTTACTGGTGGAAGTTTTTCTTAATGTAAATGGAAAACTTCATGAGTGTTAAGGCATAGAATGTTGTTCTTGTGGCCTGTTCTTGTGAGTCCTGTCCTCATCCTGCTACTGGTTTTCTCCAAAACCTTTAGCCATTTATTTAGCTTCTTTCTCCTTCTGCAACAGGATCATACAATCTGTCACACTAAATACAGATATCTCTAATTTTCATGAGATATAAGTTGTCATAAAACCATGGGGGAGCTTCTGTCTCCATGCCTCTCTAATACTTCCAAGTAATCCCAGAGTTCAGCTTTTTCTACATCCATATTTTTAGATTTTAATTCTCAGTGTAACGTGGGAACTGCTCATACCACTGCAAGTACTTCAAGTTCCCTAACAGGCATGGCTTGTTTTAAATTGTGGTTGTACTGGCTAATGCTTGGTCACTTACACCAAGCAGCTGTAAAAGCCTCTTATGTTGTCACTTTTCTGTTCTCAGAACAGCTGATTTTAAGGTGATTTCACATCTTTGACTGTGAAAAGAGTTGTAGGTTTTTGTAGGGGTTTTTTTTCATTAGAGGGGGTTTTTTTAGCCATAGTGTTGAAATGAGATTTGGTCCAGTTACTTTACCAACAGAATATCTGACTCATTTTGGTAGAGAGTTGTGAACATGCTCCCCAGGAGGTTGCCATTATTTTCCAGAGTCTCCAGTACAAAGACTTTAATCAAGTTTGAGGGTGGTTTTGTCCCTTCCTGCAGACATTTTTGTCTCTTCCAAGCACAGCTCCCTTTTTTGTTGGACATACTCACTTATTGCTGGAGCTTCACAGATGCGTTTTCTTTTTCCATCCAAAAATTCTGTCAAGGTGGAAGAAGCAGAATTTGACCCTAAGTGTTGGGATTTTTGGATGCCTGGCAGCCCCATCAGCTTCCCAGCCTCCTGAAATCCCAAACAGATGGCCACTGCTCATACAGAAACTGTTGAGTGTACATCCAGTGTGTCAGAAGCATTTGGGAAGTTTGATCATAGCTGTTGGCATGTGATGTGAGCAGTAGGACTAGTGTGTGGACTGGACAGGAATTTGGGTGGCCAACATGGTGCTGCTCTTCCTGCGAGCTTATCCCTTGCCAGACCTTGGTCCTTTGTGAGAAATGGAGCTCTTCCATCCTCTGTCTTTTGTAGGCTAGACTGTGATGCAAAATGCACTTTGATACAAAGATTTCTCCCTCTCCTTCATGTGTAATCAGCAATTTCAAACAATTAAATTTTTAGCTTTTTTTTTACCTTGCCTGGCAGAAGACTGGGCTTGAGGATGAAAACTGGAAATACGCAGCTCTGGTAGGAGGGAGTCAGTTTTCCGTTATCTTTAGCAGGATTTTAGGTTTAAAATGGATCTTCTGTATAAATGTTAAGAAGGTAACAAATATGGGTTATCATGCCCTGCAGCAGGTTTTCATTCAGTGGTAATGATTTTCCTTCTGTGCTATCGATCAGTGCCCATCACGGGGATGGAGCAGACCAGCTCCCTGACTTCATGCTAAACCTCTGCAGAAGCTCAGGCCTAAAGCGGGGGAAATCTGGTTTGCCAGTGATACTTCAAGGAGACTTTAGACAGGTGAAAATGTCATAGCCCAGACAGTAATAGTGAAATCAAGACACTGAGGCTGACAACCCCCCCATACTCCCCAGCAAATGTCCCACAGTCTCTACTGACCAGCCTTCAAGCAACAGCATGCTAGTCTAGTGCTATTTGCAGCCATTTCTGCCCTGCTGTTTTGTCAAAGTGCACGTATTTTCTCCTGAATCCATGCCTTTCCCATGTAAGCATTGATTGTTCTGGGCTCTGGAGCTGGTTACAGAGCTTGTGGAGCTCACAGTTCCATGGCTCGAGTAGAAGCAACGCCACACTTTGCTTTCACAATTTTATGATGCAGTTCCTGTGTACGAGCTCTCTGAGAGGCATCACCTGAACGAGCTTTTCCCTCCCCCTTTGGTTCCCAGCTCTATGTGTCTTCAGAGAGCCGCTTCAACACCTTGGCAGAGCTGGTCCATCACCACTCCACCGTGGCAGATGGGCTCATCACCACGCTGCACTACCCGGCGCCCAAGCGCAACAAGCCCACGATCTACGGCGTGTCCCCCAACTACGACAAGTGGGAGATCGAGCGCACCGACATCACCATGAAGCACAAGCTGGGCGGGGGCCAGTATGGAGAGGTGTATGAAGGAGTCTGGAAGAAGTACAACCTGACGGTGGCTGTGAAGACTCTCAAGGTAGGACTCAATCTCGGAGCATTCCCCATTCAGCAGGAAGCAAGTTCAGGCTGGCTGCCTGCCCTCAGTTCTGGTTAGGTATTTGTGTTGATGGAGACCCTCCCTTTGTGTGCTGTAGGCTGGAAATAGAGTATTTTTGAAAGAGCTTGATCCTCTTATGGTTTGTATGATACCTATAACACTTGTATCTAAACAAAGGAGGATGTTAACAGCACAATTTTTACTGGAGAATGGATGAAACCTTAGAGAGGTAAAAGAGTGCCCAGTGTCTCACATTCAGGGTGTGGTAAAGGTGAGCTGTTCACGGATGAAAACACCAGCACAAGCTGGTGTATTAAGGAAAATTGTGGATTGTGAGTCAGTCAACATAAAATTCAAAGGCTGTGCTTCAGGGAGGCTTTACAGGTTTTGATTTTCTGTCCTGTGTGGCATCTTTCCCAAAAGACAAGCTCCCTGTGTACCTGAAGTCTTAAGCAACTTTTCACAGCTGCTTCTTATCAAAAGGCACAAGAGGAAGAAAAAGGGTATGTAAGCTAAGGTATATTAAAATTCATAAGTGGCTTTAATGAAGAACTGGATAATCAGTTCTGTTTCTGGCTCTGCTCCCTGATTTCTGCTTCTTGGTTTCCTTGTCTCTTGAAATGCAAATAGTGCTCTGTGAGTTCATAAGGTCATTGCTTAATTCATCTATGTTTATTAAACTGTCTTGAGATCTTCTGGCACCATCTGCACCCATGGCATTTGATTGCTTAATAGGAGTTTATGCGAACTTGACACCATGTTCTCTCTCCTCAAATAGGGACGTGGTTTGGTCTTGCAGAAACAAACAGAACCGAGGGTTTCATTTGTTTCTTTTCGGTTTTTTTGCAATGGAAGTTTTGAAGTGGAGAGAACTGTGTAGACGCTTCAGTGTCAGGGGAAGAACCTTTCCTTGATTTGGGGAAAATATTTCTTCCTTGCTCTCCGAGCAGCGGCTGCCTCAGTACTTCTGGGTTGCCATGGCTGCAGAAAGTATTTTCATTTTGGCCTTTGCTGTACTCGGGAGGTTCCTGCTGCTGCTCCCAGCGGGGGAGTCCAAGTGCTGCTTGCACAGGGAGCGAGTGACATCTAGTGTTGTCCCTGCTCGGGATCGCCGGGAGCGTAGTGGTGCAGGTGAGCTGGGCTGTGCCCAGGTTCAGCAAAACACCTGCTCATACTGAGGAGGGCTCAGCTCTCCTGGAGCACTGCTTGCAGTAACATCTTCCTGCTGCCGTGTGATGATTCCTGATGCTTTCAGACTTCCCGTCTTGCTCCAAACTGAAGTTGTTGCTTTCTTTCTCTCCTCCCTAAAACCCATCAACAAAGGCAAATTGCATGTTATCCCATCAAATCTGTTTGTGCAAAGGAGAAACCTTAATACAGACCATGGCTGTTTCAAATATATCAAATAAATATTTAATGAAACACGACTAAAAGTGGTTCATAATGTAGTATGGAGCAGCATGTTCCACTGGGGAGTGTAAGAACAACCAAGAGGAGAGTTGAGAAACACTTCAACCTGCAATTATGCACGCTAAAACCATCCTTAAAAGCAAATTTATAATCCACCTTTTTAAAATCCATTAGTCTACTGCCTGACAGGTGGGATTATAGCTTTCTTCAAAGTTTTGGGAAACATTTTAAAATCGCATTTATATCCCAGTTCTACTGGGAAAAACAAGCCTTTTGCAGCTTCTGCCCAAATCTGCAGATGACTCACTTTATTTTCCTTTGAGAGAATGTTTTTCAAAACTTTGTATGATTCTTCTTGCTCCTTCCCCATCTACCTCAGATATCTCTATACGAAAGATAAAGGAGAGCAAAGACTAAAAGAAAGAGGGGGAGAAAAGTCCTTCCAGCATCTTTTTGAATAATGATGCTTACGAACACCCATTTGTTGTTCGGTTTTCCATCAAGTGTCTAAACATAGCTCATGGCTGGCACAGAGCTGGAGAAGGAGCGATCAAAGCAGCACACGCTGTTCCTCAGTGTTTAACTGGAGAGGGCAAGACCGTGTTTTAATGCTGAGATGTTGCCTGTCAAAACCCATCCCTGGCAGCCCCGTGAGTGCACAGGACACATCAGTATTTATCAGGGTCTGCTATAACAGGACACGCTCTGAATTTGTGTTTTTACCCCCAAATTGGACAGGAGCACAAGGCAGTGGCTGCGGGGACAGGGAGCTCTGTGACCTGCACTGGACCAAGTGCAGCCAGTCGTGTTTGTGGCCACAGCAGGTTCTCCTGAGGGCCATTTAATGGCTGAGCTGCTGTGAGCTGGTCAGCTCAGCACATTTCTTACTGCTCACCTCGGCTCTGCCGCCACTAGGACTGCCTCTGCTTTTTATTTTGACTTTTTTTTCCTCTCTCCTTTATTTTTTCCCCAGCAGAGAGCCCTGTGTTTTAAATTAGGCAACATGTAACCCTCGTGTCCCTTACTGCCGTGGCATGGCCCTGTGCTGTGCTGGGGAAATGCTGTACAGCCAGAACTGTTCTGTTTCTGCTGTGGTTTAGCATAGTGGGAGCTGGAAGCCAGTTAAGCTTGGTCCTTTGCACGAGATCAGGTTATCAGAGAGATCATTGCAACAGTGGTTCTCTGTATGTGTCCTTCCTATTAATATGGTCACTGAGAGGTAAGAAATTTCAAACTGTGGAGCAGCTATGCAAAGGACAAACCTTCCAGGGTTTGTGTAGCATGAATAAGACAAAGACGTATTTAGGATAATTTTGCAACCTGGATTATTAACCCAGTTTCCTTTGCCAAAGAGAACAGTTTAAGGTTCTGCTCACGAGGACCTTTGGACTATTAGTTTTGACAGTGTGTTGAGCAAATCGCAGCTGTCAATCAAGCTAATTGGCAATGAATAGTAAATGATTGAATGGAAGTGTTGGAAAAATGTTCTCAGTGCTAAGTGCAGAGCAGGGAGCTGGCTGGATCTCACAGTGGCAGCCCACTGTTATCGTTCTCACCAGCAGCAGTAAATCCTTTCCAATCCTTCCTTAAAACACTTTGTCCATGTAGCCTGTCAACATTAATCCATCAATGAAAAAAAAATGGATATAGAAAGAAATACTGCTTTAGGAATAGATCTGTATTTTTGCACCACTTTGAAATGACCTTCCGGCCGTTGGGGGCATATTTGCTTCAGAAAAATATGTCTTTTGAGCAAGATTGTATCTTCCTTGGTCATGTGCTGTGCCAAATAACTTTACGGCGCCCAGCAAATCGGTAGTGACACATCTGCCCAGAGTGGATACGTCATGGGTCAGGCTCTAAATGCCAGAAATGAATCTGTGAAACCTTGGGCTTTCAGTCACACGGTGGCTGCCATCGGTCGTGTCTCCCTGACAGAGAGGGGATTTCTTGTTCCTGCCCAGTGAACTCAAGGGCCTGCATTTCGGCAGCCTCTCAAGCATTTGATTGTGGTGTATCCTTTCTTTTATGTTCGTTATTGTTCCTTTTCTGTACTTTTTATTTCATGTTACCTTTTTTTTTTCTGTTAGGAACAATCTTGTTTTTCCTTTTCAGCTCCTGTGTGTTCTGTGAGAGTCCCTTCACAAAAGGGATATGGATTTTCTTGCCCCAGAAAGCTCAGCTAGTATGAGAATTACCAAAATATGTATTTTAAAAATCATACAAAAAATTAATGTTTGTAACTCCCTGGCTTTGTGTTGTGGCTACAGGGAAAAATTACCTTTTGAGAAGCTGTGGCTTATGTTGTCAGTTTGCAGTTCTTTTTGTGTCCTCATACAAAAATCTGTTCCTCCTTTGTGTACACTGCCTTTGCCAAAGCTTTGCCATTGTTCTGCAGGAGGATACCATGGAGGTGGAAGAGTTCTTGAAAGAAGCTGCAGTAATGAAGGAGATCAAGCATCCAAACTTGGTGCAATTATTAGGTAAGTGATAAATACCAAGCAGAGGGATTTGAACTAAACCCTTGTGCAGTGATATGGATGTTAAGGAGCAGATAAGCTGCTTACCATACCAAGGCTTTAAATACAGACACTTATTGTCTGGCAAAATTCACAATTTGTACCACTAATACATGATTTTTTATGATCTCGTCTCCCTAATGTTTAATTTACCAGAGCCTGAAGCAGAAAATTAAACCCCTCTATTAACCACTTCCAAGCAAAATCCCTTCTTTCCATGAGCCCCATTTTGCTGCCTTCTGGAGGTACAAATTGCCCTCAAGGACAAAACCTGAAGATTCACTGATATTCTCCAACGTTCATTGTCAGCTTTATGTTGTTCCCCAGGGGTGTGCACACGGGAGCCTCCTTTCTACATCATCACGGAGTTCATGACCTATGGGAACCTGCTGGATTACCTGCGTGAGTGTAACAGGCAGGAGGTGAATGCTGTGGTGCTGCTGTACATGGCAACTCAGATCTCCTCAGCCATGGAGTACCTGGAGAAGAAAAACTTCATCCACAGGTAGGAAAGACAGCGAGCACCCTTGAATTTCGAGCACAGAACACCCCATGATGTGTTTTCCTGCCTTTCAGTCTATCACAGCATTGATTGGTGTCACGTATTTAACAGTGCATATCTGACACAGTCTATTAACCTGTCCAAAGGATGGGTTTTCTCTCTGGGTTTTTCTCTTGCCTTTGATGTAGATGCAGGTGGAAGACACATCAGTACTTACATATTTTGGGCAAGCCCTTAAATGTAAATTTAAGCCCAAAGTAATGGACTTTTAATGAACCAGATAAGCCACTTCCATGTTTCTAACAGCCTTTCAAACCAGCTGCAGTTGGTGATGCTGGATGTGTGCGGGTCCTCGCAGCAGAATCGCCCTCTGAGCGCCGCCTCAGCCCCTGCTCTTTCTTGTTTGGTTCACTTTGTTTTCCGCTGCAGGGATTGTTCCCTGCTATTGTCCAGATTGTGTATTCACTTTAATAAGCATCTCTGCCGTCTTAAAAGTCTCAGGGACTCTGACCTTTAAAGTGTGCTGCAATTATGGCTGGGGCTTTGCGTTCCTCATCTGCAGAAATGGGCTCCTGGCAATATAATGACACATCCTGCGCCAGGGCTTGAGAGTGGCTGAGCTTTGTACAAGATGCTCTTGGTGTCGTAGCATGACCTTTCCTGCCCAATTAACTGGAATATGGAATTAGCACGTGTTGTTTTTCATAGAGACAAATATGAAGATCGTGTGTAAAGTTTTAGGTGCTCCTCTAAGCAATGAGTTGCCGTTGCTGCTTGAAAGGCCTGGTTAAATGCTGCTATAAGTCAATAAATTGAACAGTGATGCTGCCAATTAAAATTTCCAGCCTTTGATATGCTCTGTTGAAAGGATTTTGTCCCTTCAGCCTGCAGGAAGTAAACTTTAAAAACTCCTTTGTGTGAATCTCATTTGTCTTCTCTGCCATTCATTTCATTTCCTCTTACTTGTGATGACCCATTTATCTAAAATAAATAGTAGCATTTTTCCTTATCAGCCACCCCCATAACCACCTACCCAGTTATTTGAAGAGTGTTGTCACAATTCACATCCATGGATTCAAATGCTGGGCTCTGACCTCATTTAATGAATCAGGAAGGAGAAAGAATTTGATAATGGAGAGGAGCTTTTATTTAGGTACACATTGTAGTAATCAGCATTGATAAGAAGGTACATTGAAAAACACTGTGGAATATAAATGGGTATCTAGTAAGATATACTTTTTTCTGGTTTTTAATTTATTCCAATTGAGCAGAACAAGCAACAGAAGCAGCAGTGTCTGCCTCATATCTAAAGATCTCACAGGAGCTTCCTGGTACAATCAATTTTTAGTTCAATGTGACATAATCTGGAAAAGTGCTTTAAAAAAAACCTAATATTAGGAGAAACGTACTTCTGTGTTTTATATTTTTATCCTCCTGAAGCATTTCCAAGGATGCAAACAGCGTGTACAAGCCAGGGAAGTGGTAAATGCGATGTGCCCATCTCTCACCTGCCAGGGTGGAGCCAGTGCTGGAAAAAAAGTGGAGAAAAAGTTAAATTTGCTTATCGCCCAATTCTTTGAAAATGCCAGCACTGATAGCAGAGGCTACAGCAGGTTTGCAAGGCCAAATGCTGTTTGTGAACAAGTTGTGTGGTAAAAGGTGGAACTCCTGGGAAGAGGAAGAGCAGAGCTAAGAGATAATCCTGGTGCTTGAGCAAGGACTGGAAAAGGAGTTCTGGAGAATGACTGGTGTTGGCTGGGGTAACTGAAGCACTACAGAGGTGGGCAAGAAGTGAGGAATTGAAACTCAGTTTATTCAGTGCTCATCCCCAGCTATTGATAACTTGAGCACTGACATTTCTTTGAAATATTTTTATCCTGAGGGTGGCAGCTTTTATTGAAAGTGAGGGGGCTTCTTGAAGCTCTCACTTCAAATTAGAAGGAAAAAAAAGTTCGGATGACAGTCTTACGAAGACAGAATGGAAAATAACTTTCCCTCTTGTGTGTGTGCATGTAACTCCAGCATTTCTGTGTAATATTTGGATCAAAATAATCACACAGGCCCAGGTTTCTTCGGGAACAGCAGGCTTCCTTGCTATCGCTAAAAGTGAGATGGTAAAGACTTCTCATTGCCTATTTTTGGTCTTCTTTTTAGGGACCTTGCTGCCAGGAACTGCCTTGTAGGGGAGAACCACTTGGTGAAGGTGGCAGACTTTGGCCTGAGCAGGTTAATGACGGGCGACACCTACACGGCCCACGCCGGAGCAAAATTCCCCATCAAGTGGACTGCACCAGAAAGCCTGGCCTACAACAAGTTCTCCATTAAATCTGATGTCTGGGGTAAGAATTTGCATGGACAGATTAATTAATGCAGATGACAGTCTTCTTTTCCAGGGCTGTGAAATGAGGCCGTTGTGGAACGTTTCAGGAGGGAGCAGCAGGTTCCCTGGTTTGAGCCACGTTGTTCTGTGAGCTTGTCAGAGTGCAGGAACTAATCTCTGCTTGGGCAGTCTCAGAGCAGAGCACAGAGAATGCCAACCTGATTTTATATATTTGAGTTGTTGGCAAATATGAAAGTAAAGGATACTGTGGTGTTTGTAGAAATGTATGAAATGGGGCTGGAGGGCACCAGTGCTACTGCCTTGATGGAGTTCTGGTGCAGGACTATGAAGTGATACATTGTTATATAGCCAAAAACTTTCTAAAACTACTTCAAGGAAGAGAGAAATCTGGTTCGTTTTATGTTAAAAAAAATAATTATGTGTGTATCTGTCTAGTGATAGCTCCAAGCTCATCCTTCTGCATTTTAAAAGAATAATCTTTGGAATGAGATGAGGAGAAGCAGAGGGAAAATTTGATGACAAATGGTTATTGAAGAGCCCTGAAGTGCTGGTGATAAGAGTAGGCTTAGCTAAATGGAGCTGTATTGTATCAAATCTGACCACAGAAAATCTCATTGTACTTTTATCAGACTTTCTTTGGGTTTTATATCTCTGCCATAGCTGTTGGTTAAATTCTCAAAAGTGCCCAGTGACATGAGATAGAAGTTTGTGGAATGTGGTCCCCAAAGGCATTTGCAAAATGATATCCTGAGCATCTTCTATATATAAACCAACAGACAGTAGGGAAGCAGAGGTGAAGTTTTCTGCAGTTCGGGGGAAAATGTGCAGTGAAAGGCTTTATGTTGAAGAAACTTTTAGGTAGATGGCTGTTGTAAAATGTTTTGTAGAAGGAGGAGGAAAAGCCAGAACAGCCTCCCAAGGAGTGTGTGATTGCTGACCAAGGAGCTTCTGCTGCTTTGGGTCTCCATGCTGAGTATCTGCCACAGTCTCAGGATGTTGCTGTACTGCTGTGGTGGCTGCAGGATCCCTGTTGCATTTCAGTAGCAGAGTACTCAGGGGAGGACAGATCCCGGAGGAGTATGGGGTATCTTTAGTTAGGGTTAATGTAACTGTGGGAAGCAGAGTTGGGGCAGTGGACTTTGGGATCTCATCAGAGATCAGCTGTCCCTGGAGGCCAGGGCTGCTGCTGGGAGCACCAGGGTTTCGATGTTTTCACCTCACTGCCTCAAGACAGCAATCAAAGAAAATTGTGCACAGAAATGTCTAATGTAAATTACCCTTGGTGGCGTTGCCATGTAATGTGATGTGATTTCCTTACTTATGCAGAATTGTAATCGCTTTCTCTTCAGGTTAAGAACAGAATAGGGTGACTGAACTAATTACATGCAGGTTGTTGAACTGGTGTTAGGTTTATTCTGTGAGCCTGACTCCTGGGTTAGCTGCCTGACCCTGCTGCTGACCTGCATCCCCACCGACTGCTGCCACTTGAATGCCTCGCCTGTTCCAAGACCTTTTTTGTGCTCTCCCTTTTCCTGTTCAGCTTTCCCTGAGACCAAAATGTCTCACTGTATCTCATTGGTAGCAACTACTGCAACTTTCCTCTCACTGCTGCTTCCCAGATTTCCCTTCCAGACCACGCTACAGCTAAACAAGGGCACCCCAAAAACACTGAGCTATTAAAATGTGCGAGTCCTCCAGGGAGAGGTTGCAAATGAGAGGAGCTGTCACACTGAGGGAGCAACTCCAGTGCAGCAGTGAAACGGTTTCAGCTAATCCACTGTGAAGTCTCTTAATTGTGCCTCTAATAGGACTTGAAGGATCTCAAGGCGTTCAGGTTTGGGACAACTGATACATTGAAAATTAGTCTAATTCTACCCTGTCATATCGCAGGAGACTTGTCTGTGCTGACGGAGAGCCTTGTTACGCTTCTTTAACATTTAAGCTGCTGCTGAGCGTGAGATCTGAGCCACCCAGAGCTGGTCTAAGTGTGCAGCACTGTTTAGTGACTACTCCTGCTAAACATCCTCTCAAATTCAAGATGAAAACAAAGCTTATTGATTTTTTTCCTCCCTTTTTTTTTTCCTTCCCTCTTGTTCTCTACTGCAGCCTTTGGTGTTCTGCTGTGGGAAATTGCAACCTACGGTATGTCCCCGTACCCTGGGATTGACCTGTCTCAAGTCTATGAGCTGCTGGAGAAGGACTATCGTATGGAGCGTCCTGAAGGCTGTCCTGAGAAAGTTTATGAGCTCATGAGAGCATGTAAGTGTTTCTTTGCCCTGCAAATGCTGCTTTTTAGCTCTGCAGAGGTGCAATAAGTGCAAGGATCTGGCTATGTACAGCAAGGCACGAGAACTGCCTGCCAGTTGCAGGGAAGGTGCAGTGCTGTGTGGAAGTGTTTGGTTAAAACTGCGTTCCCCGGAGGATGGACACGCTGTGAAACCAGCTGTTCATCTCAACTGGGAGCCCACAGGCCCGGAGAGGAGATTTGTTGTGGATCTCAATGCTTCCTTTGTCTCCTTTTTCCTGACAACTTAAAGAAAAGCTTGTGCTCCAAGGATGAAGCAGGAGCTTCATTTGGCTTCTTGCAGCACTGACTGTGACTCTTCCCTGTGGCCTTTTGGTACGTGACTCAGTGCCCTGCACTTTTCCCCAGCAGTGCTCAGCACCTACTCTCACACACTGACACCAAAACCTGATTTAGGGAGTGCTGGGTGTCTGCAGCTGTCACTGAGCCAAAGTGGTTGCAGACACCCAGCATCCTGTAAATCAGATTTTCATGTCAGTATTTTATCTCAGTGTATTGGAAGGGAACTGTGATTTCTGGCTCCTCCTGATGCAGGGTACTGAGTGTCTGCTGCCGGAGGGAAGTTTTGAGTGGTGGTGTGTTTTTTTTCAGGCTGGCAGTGGAGTCCTTCTGATAGACCATCCTTTGCTGAGATCCATCAGGCCTTTGAAACGATGTTTCAGGAATCCAGCATATCGGATGGTAGGTCTGGGTCCCTGTTGGACCAGCAATTCCAGGGGTGGGGAAAGGGCTGGCTGCATCCTTAACTCTGCCTGTTATTCCGAGTGCTTTGCAGTGGAACTCAGTCCTATGTTGTACAACCTGGTGTAAATGATGTAGAAAGCAGTTATTTGTTTACATGTGGGTTTTTTTCCTAGGCAAACATCTCATTTTAAAGGGCCGAATAGCTGAATAACCCCAAGGAACCCCTGTTTTGTGTTGTTTGCTTTTCTTTTGTGCTACTAATTCCAAACAGAGCAGTCGTTTTTTATCTTCAGTTAATTGCAATGATTGCTTTTCTTCTGTGCCTTGCAGAGGTGGAGAAGGAATTGGGAAAGAAGGGCATGAGGAGTGTAGTGAGCAATTTCCTCCAAGCCCCAGAGTTGCCAACCAAAACACGAACATCGAGGAGAGCTGCTGAAAGCAAAGATGCCAACGAGGGCTTGGAGACTGCACACGCTCGAGGCCAGGGGGAATGTGGTAGGTTTTAATTAAAGTCATTATTCCTTCAGGAAATACAGGGGGAAACAAAATGCACATCTAGCTCCAGGCCCTCACGTAGGCAGAGCTGTGCCTAATAGCAGGTGCCATCTCTCTGTACCAGCGCTGTGTTTCTGGGTGACAGGCTGCTGAGTTTGCTGTCCTGGGTCCAGAACTCCTTTTATTAGTTTTTGCGAAGGTAGGTTGTTAATTCTGGGGCCAGATACACGCAGCAGCTGGGAGTGTGAATCCTTAACTGGCTGAGGGAATGGTGCTCTCCCTGCCGTTGCTTAGAGAAGCCCTCGGAGTTTTTTTAACTTAATGGCTGTTGCCTGCAGCTCCCTAAAGACCAGAACCTGAGCACGGAGCTCTCTGATCACATCCTCTTCCCATTCCCTGGCAGGAGCTATCAGTGGGATCTCCCACTCCATCTGAGTGCTGGGTAATCTGCTGTGTTCAAGCCACTTTACACTACCACACTGCATAATTTACAGCAGGGTGATAACTAGGGTTTAGCAAGCCCCATAAGGGAGGTTTCTTCACTGTTCCATCCTACCAGATTTGTGCTTGCAGCACAGAAGAGTATTACTCTTGGCAGGCACCAAATATAATTTCAGCAAGGGACAAAGAGGTATTTACAGACTCTTCCATAAAATTAAACTTCCAATCAGTTTCTTCAGGTACTTACCTTCCATTCTGAGGTAATAAAAGCAATGGTAAACGGCTGAATGAGTACAGGAGATTTGTATCTAGCTCTATGCTTGAAAAATAAGAATGTAAAATGAAATACAGTGGGGTTTTTTTCCAGCTCCTGTTGAAGCTGCCTCTTCTGACCATTCTTGTGACTGACCTTTTCTGTATAACGTCAGATTCACCCAGCAGTACGTGTTCCAGTAACCAACATCCATCTAGGCAAAGAGGGGGGAAAAGAGAATATTTAAAATGTTGGAAAAAGAAAGTATCAGTGACTCAGGAAGGAAGGTTATTTACCATATATAGGAAATATAATTGCCTATTATTACAAGCTTTTGAAGTAAAATAATTTCATTTAAGTACTTGAGGGCTTTGAGAAATTCAAGTACAGCAGGCATAATATGATTTTAACATTATGCTGGGAATCATTTCACTCTTTACTGTGAAAGAAATTTTTTCACAATAAAGTTTTATTGCAGTTTCCCTTCCAATTGTCAGTGTTTCCATAGCAAGTCCAGCAGCTGGAAGCTGATCCTCAGTGCTAGCTGCTAGTTTTCTCTGGATTTCTGCAGCTCCACTGTGTCTGTACTCAGTAAGGCCATGGCCTGGCTCTTCTGGCTGTCCAGGTCCCCCTGAGTCCTGCAGGAATGGTGTAAGTGCACAGTTCCTGTGCAAACGTGTTGTCCTCTCGAAGTACGCAGCTATTTTTTTTTAAATTCTCTTCCCCTCCACCAAAATCCATTCCTCAGCCAAAATCCTACCCATAGCATGATGATCACCAGTTTGTGACTAAGAAGCATCCTTCCTTATGACTCTGCTTCATCTCCCTTCTTGCTGCCTAGTCAAGCTGTAAATGTATATGCTGCCCTGCAGGCATTCCTCCTTTGGATTAGAATGCCATTGGAGTGCCTGGCCTAGGAACGAGCCCCTCTGTCAGTCAGACACAGAGACCTTCAGGACTCTGTATGAATTTATTATAAACCATTACTCATTTTTAAGTACCGCTTGTAAGTGGAGAGAGGGTCACCCCATCGCTTCCCTCTGCAGCAGTGCTGCTGAAGGAGGCTGGCACTGCCCCTTTTCTCTGTTACTGTACAAAGCTGAGCATCTTCGCAGTGGTGTGACCTGAAATGTCATGTCTTGATCTCGATTTCTGCTCATGAAACAGTTATTTCCATTCCCCACAAAGGATGACATCAGGAAAATGAACGAGGAGCCTGGGGATGGAGTTGGGATACAGAGGTGCCTTATTAATTCAGAGGGTCAGCAATTCAAAAGACAGCAATAGCACAGGGACTAAAGCAAAGGCCTCTTCGTATTTATCTTCTTCACAGTGTGAAGTTTAGACAAGTCTCCAGATGTGAGGATGGGAATCTGAACACAAACGTGTAGTGTTTGCATGTCGCTCTTCCAGTCAGAAACCCACAGGGAAAGTAGTTTGGCAGCCACCTCAGGAATGAATGGATGCAGGATCACAGACCACGTTCAGTCTAGGAGTGCGTGTGGCTGCACTTACTTTATTTCTGCTCTGAAGCTGTGTCTGTCTCTAGCTGTCAGGCTAGAGAGCCTGCACCTTTTAGAGGTGCCGCAGTGGTTTGATCCTGTAAGAAAATGAGTTATTCTGGCTCTTGGAGCACCACTCAAAAACTCTTTCCTTTTCCCTTGCAGACCCCCTGGATCATGAACCTGCTATTTCTCCCTTGCTCCCACGGAAGGAGAGGGTGGCCCTGGAGAGCAGTTTGAATGAAGATGAGCGGCTGCTTCCAAAAGACAAAAAGCACAACCTCTTCAGTGCCCTGATCAAGAAGAAGAAGAAAACTGCCCCTACCCCTCCGAAACGGAGCAGCTCCTTCAGGGAGATGGACGGACACTCGGAGCGCAGGGCGGGCGGGGAGGAGGAGTGCAGGGATGCTGGCAACGGAGCTTTCATCGCTGCCCCTGCAGACACAGCTGACCCCTCCAAGTTCCAGAGCCCAAGCAATGGGGCTGGTGTCACCAACGGCGTTGTGGCTGGGAACTCTGGGTTCCTATCTCCTCACTTACGGAAGAAGTCCAGCACGATGAGCAGCAGTCGAGGGGTGGCTGGTGAGGAGGAGAGCAGTTCCAACTCCAGCAAGCGTTTCTTAAGGTCCTGCTCAGCCTCCTGTGTGCCCCACGGAGCGAAGGACACAGAGTGGAAATCCGTGACTCTGCCTCGGGATTTACAGTCCACGGGACGCCAGTTTGATTCCTCCACTTTTGGTGGGCACAAAAGTGAAAAGCCAGCACTGCCTCGGAAGCGGGCGAACGAGGCCAAGACTGACATTGCTGTCAGGGGAACAGTGACCCCTCCTCCCCGGCTGCTTAGGAAGAATGAAGAGACCACTGATGAGGTGTTCAAAGATGCAGAGTCGAGCCCTGGTTCCAGCCCTCCCACCCTGACGCCAAAACTCGGCCGTAGGCAACCTGCTGCCCCTCCTTCCTCCAGCGGGCTCCACAAGGACGATGGAGTCAAATCCAGTGCCTTAGGTACCACTGTGACGATGGACCAAGGTTCTGCTGCCAAACCCAACCCCGTTGGGTTCGTGGGGGCCAGCAAGGCTTCCTCTGAGGAGCCACGCCTGAGGAGGCTCAAGCAGACCTCGGAGTCGGCAGGGAAGGACAAAGGGAAGTTATCAAAGCTGAAACCAGCCCCTCCTCTCCCACTGTCTTCATCCTCCATTGCCAAGCCTGGGAAGGTTTCTCACAGTCCCAGCCATGAAGCAGCAGCAGATGTGGTGTCTGGGCCGAAATCCAAACAGTTGACTCAGGTTGGAGAGGCTGCAGGCAGTGATGCTGTCAAGCCAAACCAGTCAGGGGAAGGTGTGAAAAAGCTGGGGATCCCCTCTGTACCAAAGCCACAGTCCTCGACAAAGCTGCTGCTGAGCACGGCAACCCCAGCTGCCTCTTCCTCGTCCGTACCCTCCGCCCCAGGCGGGGACCAGACGTCATCCACAGCCTTCATCCCCCTCATATCCACCCGGGTCTCTCTGCGGAAGACCCGGCAGCCCCCGGAGAGGATTGCCAGTGGCACCATCACCAAAGGGGTGGTGCTGGAAAGCACCGAGGCTCTACGGCTCGCCATCAGCAAGAACTCTGAGCAAATGGCCAGCCACAGCGCCGTCCTGGAGGCTGGCAAGAACCTCTACACCTTCTGTGTGAGCTACGTGGACTCCATTCAGCAGATGAGGAACAAATTTGCCTTTCGGGAGGCCATCAACAAGCTGGAGAACAACCTACGGGAGCTTCAGATCTGCCCAGCGACCGCTGGCAGCGGCCCTGCAGCCACCCAGGACTTTAGCAAACTGCTCAGCTCAGTGAAAGAAATCAGCGACATTGTTCAGAGGTAGCAAGAAACCAGGCTGAAAAACAAAGAAGTGAGTCAATCAGTCACAATGGGCCAAAGCCAGCTGTGGAGAGAGTAACGTGTGGACTGACAGGAGCGGGGCGTTCAGGTTAGGGCTGTGCCAAGGACACAGACTGTGAATGGACACCCCGGCTCCCAAGGGCAGGGCTGTGTTCAGGAGGCACTTCCCACCCTCTGAACTCAGATTCCCTATGTTTCATATACTTGTAATCGTCTTATCTGTGGAGTTCTTGCCTTGTGGACTACAAGTCTGAATGCTAATGTCACACCATGCCTTTTTATTAATATTTTATTGTTCTGGACAGACCATTAAGACTGAAGCCAGACTGGTGGACACTGAGATGCCATCCTCCTCGGGAGGACTCTGTACTGCTTTTTTGTCCCCTCCCTCTGCCCCCCTGACATGAGGATGAGTGTTTGGATAGCAATATACCCACTGCATTTCTTGGGAGAGTTTGCCCAGCACGTGGCTCTGGCCCAAGTCTGACATTTACCTGACACTAATGCAACAGATTTGGTGCTTGGGAGGGAAGGGGGAAAAATTATTAATGTAAGTTTTTTTTAAGGACAGAATGCTACAAGTGATGATTGCCCAAATTCTTCCTCTGACTCCACCTGCTACCCTTTGTTTCTGTGTTTTCAGTGGTGTCTCAGTGTTGTTGAGCCCCGGTGGGTTGCTTGGGCTCACAGTGCTGGATGTCACAGCCCAGGAGCCTGTTCACAGAGCTCCCTCGGCTGCAGAACAGGCCTGGAGAAGGTCTGGAGAGGGATGTGCTGTGGCATTCTCGTGATGTCTGGCACTGAACGAGCTGGTGTTTGGGGTGGGGGGTTGCAGAGCTTGGGCAGCTGAGAGGGTGGCAGTGGGAAGGGGTGGCTTGGCGTGAGCTCTGAGACACTTCTGAGCCTCCAGCAGCCGTTCAGGCTGAGCCTGCAGGTCACAGTGTGTGAGAACTGCTGTGTCTCCAGCTGGATTTCCAGCTTTTTGCTTTGTGAAGGGAGATGGAGCCTGGCCTCAGTCCTCCTGCAGAGCCCTGTGCTTTGAGGGGCTGTGGTGCCTTTCTGCACCACTGGAACCTCTCGGGAGGAGCTTCAGTGCCACAACTCTGGGGTTTAAAAGCATTTCTACCTTCCTGCCAGTGTGGTTCCATCCAGTGTCAAACAAGGATCTGTGAAGGCTGCAGACACTTCTCTGGGGTGCATCTCCCGAGGAAACTGCCCCAGCATGCTGACAGCAAGACTCCTGGCCTTCCTTGCTAAGGTCCTGTGACCTTCCCAATTAATGCTGGGAACTAACTGTGACTCGTGACAATAGTGAAAGAACAAGGTTTAGGGCTATTAACAGTGCAATTTAACTCCTCTTAACAGTTCCAAACATGAGAAAGACACATTTTCCATTTTCTGTTCCCCTGTAACTCGTGACCCCTCTTGTGTATCTTAAACACTAATTGCCTTCAATTGTATTTTATGCTGTTCTCTTTGGAACTGTTTGTTTTGTATATGATTTCTAGTAGTTCACTCGTGTGTGTTCACGCCACTTCTCGCCCTCACAAACAGCCATGATGTAACACGTGACAAATGTTCAAAAGAAAATACACACTTCTGCCACAGGCTGCCTTTAAAAATGTAAGAAAAAAACCCAACCCTTGAATTGTCTCTTTCCTGGAGGTACTGTTTTTACTTTGATAACATATTGTGCCACTATATTATACATTTGTATCTCGTTATTACACACTTTTGTAGACTTGTCTTTTTTACAGTGTGTAAATAGCTCTGTCCTTCATCTCTGTGATACTTAAGGGGGTCGTTTCCCCTTTAATTTAGTCCAGTACAGATTGTTTCTGTACACGACTTTCAATTCTTCCTTCTCTCTTTCTCTATTTTCCATTTTTTTGATTTGTTTTTTATTCCAGTCTCTCTTGCGTAGTATATTTAAAAATAAATCAATGTTGAGGAAAACTTGTGTTTGTGAGGCTTTTCCAACCCAGTTAACTCCCCTTAGACTCTGCATCCAAAACCAGGAGTTCCCTGTTTGGGGTTCCCTGTGACCCTTCAGCGCAGTGGGATGGTCAGGGCCAGGCCAGCAGCCCCTTTCCATGTTCTTTGGATCTGGCTCTGAAAAGTCAGGAGACAAAAAGAGATGCTCAGAGTAAAGACTCTGTCATCACCTCTTTTGAATCAAAGACTTCGCCCTGGACTTCAAGGAGATTTAAATTGGGAGATTTGATGGAACTTTTCCTCTGTTAATGGTTTGTATTCTGTAATTCAGCTGCTGTTGTTTTCCTCCTCCTCTGCTATGAAATGACCCATGAGTTTCTCTCCTCATACAGTCCCCTCCCTCATATCTGGTTGCCCATTCTTATTTTCTGTTTCCCTTCAGCCTTTCTAGTAAATCTTGAGGGAGGGACGTTTCCAGGGACTGAGCAGCCTCTAAAATGAGCCACTGCTTTGATTAATGAAGGTGCTAAAGACTGAAAAAAAGGATGAGAAGGAAACAAGGGCAGGTGACAGTGCGTGGTGTGCCCGAGGTCCCACAGTTCCACAATGATGTTTTAGGGTTATAACCCAGTTCTCCCCATTTCTAATCCCCTCAGTAAGTCCATGGTGCAATCTGTGGGTCCTGGCACCGGGATCTGCTCACTCGTGGGCTGGGGGAACAAGGCTCATCAGAAACCTTGGCCTGCTGTGACAGCGACTGCATTTGGCTGCTTCTGGTGAGGCTGAAGAAGGTGAAGGAGAAGCAGGAGGATGCCCTGGTGAGTATAAGCACAATTAATGGCCTGCACTTGGCAAGGCACAGGCACAGCAAAGGGGCCTGCAGTGAGCGGAGCCGCAGCACTCCGAGTTCTGGCTGGGATCGTGACCAAGACCCTGGCAAAGGTCAGTGTCCAGACTTGAACGTGGCGAGGAGTTGTGGGCTGGGGGAAGATGAAGGAGCTTAACCTGCCCCTAAATGCAATCACTCCTGGAGATCTCCATCTCTGCTGGCTTAGGGGCTGGGCCATGGTGTCGTGGGAAGGCAGAGGCCGGTTGACCTGGCTGGGAAAAGCCCCCAGATCTGTGGTGTTGGGAGTGAGAGAGAGGGGATTAAAGGCTAAATTTAGCTGAGTACAGTAGGAGTTGATTTAACAGATCGATGCATTTAACAGTTTGATTGCTCCAATTTTCAAGGCTATTGAGCTTGAAAGTGAGAGTGCTCTGGGGGAAAAATAGCTGTGTTTGTGGTTTTGTTTTGGTTTTCGTGTCTTTGAAATTACAATGTTCACTCTTAAGTTTTCCTTTAATGTCATCTTCCCTTTTGTTGAGAAGTTGCTTGTCACAAGATGTAAAATTTGGTCAGTGTTTTATGCTTACTCTTTTTCTTACAAACCCCATGTTTTTATGGTCAGGCCAGTGTGGTGGCCTGGCTGGGCCAGTGGTGCTTTCAGATGTGCTGGCCCACTGCCTGTCCCCTGGGATGGTCAGGGACAGCCCACAGCTTCTTCCTTGGCTGACTTCCATCCTTCCACAATTGAAAAGAGAGGAAAATACACCTAAGCACAGTGTCACCTCTGAGGAGAGGGCTCCTGTCATCACCTGTGCATCTGAAAGTGGGCTGGCAGCAGTGGGACACACTCCATGTCCGAGGATGAGACCTGGCCTGGGTGGGCTGCTGAGAATGATGCTCCTGGATCAATTCCTGGTCAGTCCTGATGCCTTGGCAGTGCCAATGCCCCTAACGGTGTGGGTGAGGGACAGCCCTCAGTCATTTCAGTGCTGAGGCCGGGCTCAGAGCTGTCCTCCCTGGCAGTGCTGCTCAGTGCTCAGTGGTAGATCCAGCTCAGCAGAAAGCTGACCTGCAAACCAGGCTGTGCTGAACGTGTTCCCAGCAAACGCCCCCCGTTGAGGGTTCTTTGTTTGTCCTACCATCAATTCTGCTGCTAAAGGTCCCACCTGTGCTCCTGGAGCCTGCATGACCCAGTTATGATACACAGAGCCTCTTCATGAATCCCTCGGACGCAATTAAACCGGGCTCTTCCTCTGCAGAGGACCCTTTGGGTTTCTGCGGTTCGCTGTTCCCGCTGTGTGTGTTTGTAGTGCTGCAGGTCTGCCCGGGCTTGGGGAAAGCTGAGGGGCAGTCCATGGGAGAGGAGCAGATGAGCAGAGGGCAGGGCAGGGCCGAGGGCTGTGCCTGAGCAGGAGGGTTAGCAGGGTGTTTCATGGAGAGCCCCGGCAGCAGGGTTAGCAGGGTGTTTCATGGAGAGCCCGGCGGGTGGGTTGGGAGGGGTGTTCAA
>VYXC01006599.1:446144-459384 GCA_013397175.1 Platysteira castanea
AGATATTGCCTTAAAAGCCGCCGCAGGTGCTGGGGGCTGGGGTGTCTGCTCCACGCTTGCCTAAGGGGGCTGTTTCTCACTCCTGCGCCAGCCCCAGGTGCTCTCAAGCCCCTGCCTGCCCTTCCCAACACCCCTGAGCCCGGAGGCTTCACTTCAGGCTTCACT
Organism: Platysteira castanea; assembly: GCA_013397175.1. Lineage (NCBI taxonomy): Eukaryota > Metazoa > Chordata > Aves > Passeriformes > Platysteira > Platysteira castanea. The sequence goes on from VYXC01006599.1 coordinate 446,310, forward strand.
CCCTACCTTTTTCACACCTTGCCTCTGTTCTGCTCTCTCCCTTTTTGCACCCCTTTGCCCACCATGGAGCCAAATTGCTGAGTCCCATCCTGGGGTCTGGGGGTGCCGGTGGGTCCCCAGCTGCTTCCCACCAGCCTTTGCCTCCTCCTGGCTGTGCTGCCCGTCGAGGCAGGGGTGTCCGGCAGGGACAGACAGACAGACACACGGCCACCAGCCACTCACCTCGGCTCCTCCGCACTGCCCGGTGCTGCCAGCCCTGGCACCTCTCTGTCCACCCTGTGTCCAGATGAGCGGCCAGCCCGCCTTGAGCCATTAAATAGCCACCAGCGCTGATTGCCATGTCACCCCTTGGACGTGTGGCCACAGAGAGAAGAGGGTGGGATCCTCAAGGGGGGCTGAAGAGGGGGACGGAGGAGGCAGGGGTTGGTGGAGCTGCCACAACGGGAGTGCAGTAACGCCACTCATTAACGCGCCGCCTTCGTTTGCTGCCTCCTTTGGAGGAGCAGCTGGGAGCTGGCCTTGTGTCCCTGGCAGCTCTCAGGGGTGCTGCTGGGAGGGAGGGTCTCGTCTGGGGGCCCAAGTGTGTCCCCCTCATCTGGCTGGTGTGTCCTTGTGTGCGGGGTCCCACACATACGTGCGTGGGGTGGGTGCACAGGCACCACGGTAACCCCTGCACCCCCAAACCCGCCCGGGGCCTGGACATGCCCAAGTGCTCCCACCCTCCCTGGTCAACACACACAGGCATCAGTGCTGGAGCATGGTCCCCAGGGCACCCTGCTGTCCCCTCCAGGTCTGTCCTGGGCTGTGGCAGAGCGGGATGTGACACCCTCTGTCTGGAAAGGGGCTCCTGTCAGGCTGTGACATTGGGCAGGTGAGGGGCCTGTTGCCCTGGTTTTTGTTAAGCCTTCTGTTTTTAACCTTGGAGTCAGATTCTTTCACATAGTTTCATGTAAATAATAGCCAGTGTTTACTTAATGGTATTTTCTGTTTTTCATTCCTTTTGTGATAAGAGAACTTTGATGAGCACCTTTCTTCTCCAGTGGGATTGAGAAGGAAGTGACATGCTCTCCAATCCCTTGTGGAGTTGGGACGTGTATATGAATGTGAAATATGTCAGTAATAAACATTATTATTCCTTCCTTTCTGCTGAACCTGGCAGGTGTGAGAGCCTCTTTATTGTGTCTTCCCAGACACATGGGCCATGGCATCCCTGAAATCCCCTGAGCACACCTTAGGGTGCCTGGGGTGCCTGGGACGAGGCAGCATTCCAGGTTCTTGGTTCCTGCTCCTTGGTGATTAGTGCTAGGGAGGGGAGGTAAAAGGGAATGGAAAATAAGTGCCTGGAGCCTGGGCAGCAGGAAGGGCCTGGGGGCATCGCTCGGTGCTCTGTCCATCGGAGCAGGGAGCAGGTCCCCTTGGCACAGAGCCCTGCCACCGTCCCAGTCCCAGCCCCAGGGCCACCCCGAGGCCCTGCAGGGCCTGGGTTTGGGCTGGAGCCCCGGGAAGCCTCCTCTGCCCCCTGTGTCTCCCCAGCTCTTGTTTTGCGCAGTGGTTTCAGCATGGTGAGCAGGTTCTCAGGGATGCCATGCCATGAGCCTGGCACGGGGAAGGAGCCATCCCCCAGCACAGCGAGGAGCTGCAGTGAGCTGGTGTCACTTCCTTTGCCATCACCACAGCAGGTCCCTCCAGCCGTGTCCCCCTCTGTGCCGCGGGCACGGCTGTCACACGGTGGGTAACGATGAGATCCTTTTATTAAGGAGTTTAGAAAGTCCACATGTACAGCGTTGGACACACTCACACATGACCTAGACTTCACGTCACTGCTACACACCACGGCCTGGCCCAGGGCTTCTCTGGGAAGGTTCATGGCCATGTCCCAGACCCCCGGTCACCCCTGCCCACCCCTTGCCAGGGAGGTGTCACCACGGATGGGTTTAACCTAATCCAGGGCCATGGGGCGATGTGTGAGCTCTTGGGAATAATCCTGGGAAATCCTGCATCTTGGCATGGATTAAATACCTCTCGTGCAAGTCAAAACAAAGTCTCTGGGGTCCCAGGTGACACAGGCAGTTACACAAGGGTGTGCTACCGACAAACCAACGTACAACGTTCCCTCCCCAGCACGGCAGAACACCATGGAGGGGTCTGGGGAGGGGATGAGCCTTCCCACCCGGCACATGGCTCCGTGTGCATTCCTGCCCAAAGCATCAGAAAACCCAGCTACAGCTCATCCACCAAAATAACTGATCGAAAAGTAAAGATGGGTGCAGGCAGGACCCTTTCTGGAGAGGTCCAGTGGAATACAGGAAGCTCCCTGGAAGCTGTCAGGGCTCCTGCTGTTGTGCTGAGAAATGCCACTGCTGAGTTCCCCCAGTTCCCATCGCTCCAGAAAGCTGGCCTGACCAGCTACTCCGGGCATGGATGGAGTGGGTAGAGCTGGTGCCTTCACTCAGAGCTTGTCCTCACCTGAGGGCTCTGAAGAATCTCTCTGGCAGAGTAAAAAGCTGTGGTGATCCCAGTGCATCATTTGTCCCTGTTTCCCTGTCAGGGCAGACAGACAGGGACTCACCCAGTAGGAGAGAGAGCTTGTCCAGCACAAGATCCAAAGGGGGGAAGGCTTAAAAAAAAGAAGAATCACAGAGGGAAGTACAGACCTGGCACAGCTGGGAAGCTGAGCCTTTCATCTCTCCGTGCTTTAAGCCCCCCTGGAAATGGGGACACCGGGAGTTTTCCTCCCCTCCTCAGTCCATCCGTCTGTCTGACGCTGTTTCTTGGGGCCAGGGCTCTGCTGTAGCACAGACAGAAAATGATGTAAAGGGTGGCAGGGTTCCGTCTGTCCCCTCCCCATTCAGAGTCTGCTCACATTTGGTTCTCGTTTTTTTTGACAAAATCCCCCATTTGAGTCCTTCCAGGGAGCCAGCAGGAGACATCAGTCCCACACCCCATGGCAGCTCCTGCTCGGGCCGGCTGGTGCTGCCGCCCGGTTATCAGGGCCCTGCAGATGCTAAGCCCCACTCGGGGCTTCTTTTTTGCAAAACCTTAACGGGATTTGAGGAAATGAAAGGCTTTGGATATCTGCAGGTGCCGAGCCAGCGCCGCGGCTCAGCCGGGGTGAAAAGGAATGTGGGTGCCCAGGCCAGCAGCGAGCGGAGGGGGCTCACGGGGAGATGTGTCTGTGCTGCCCAAAGGGTTTGGGGAAAGGTCACAGCTTTTGGATGGCGAAAGTTTGGCATGAATCCGAACGGGTCAGGTTGGGAGGGAGAGGCTGTGAAATGCAGGCAGAGCTGTGGTAGGAAGTGAGTCTTCCTCGCCTCCTCCTCTTCCTTGTTGTGCTCCCTGTTTCCCCAGCACTGCCAAAACAGCTCCGTGCCATGCTTGGCTCTGGGTGTGCGTCCTTGCAGCACTGTGCTGGCTCACTTTGGGGTGTCCTGACCTGCTGGGAGTCAGGACAGGGACAACAGGGACTGAGAAGCTGGTGGTCATCCCTCCCCAGCTGCGTTGCTCTTGCAGGGCCGGAGGAGAGCGTCCTGCAGTCCAGAGAGGGGATCGCTGGCACGGTCAGGCTGACCAAGCTGAGCCCTCCCCATCATCAGTAGCACCATGGGGGGAGCTGGAGCTGTGGAGCAGCAGCCTCATCCCAGTCCTGGGGGCTTGGGGGGCCTGGGGTTCCCCATGGCGAGTGCCCGCAGTCCCTTGCCAGCTTGGCAAGCCCACTGCCAGGTGTCAGTGTCCGGAGCAGAGGTGACCAGAGGTGCCCAGCCTGCCTGGGCTGCTGCACCCCTCCCTCCCTCCAGGCAACCCCTTCCCTTCCTTGCGGGACCCTGCTGGGCACCTCTGCCCAAATCCCTGCATCCTCTCTGCCCCAGCCATGAGCACAGGCCATGGGTCACACTCTGGCCAGGACACCAGTTCTGGCTGCAGGGGAGCCGTGGCAGTGGGAAGCAAAGGTCTGGCAATGTCTGTGGGTGCCCAGGAGCTAAAGTCACCCTCGCTGGCAGCAGGTGCTCCCCAAGGGCCCCTCAGAGGCGGGCACGCCCTCAGAGAGGATGGGGAGGATGGCAGCTGAGGGAATGGGTCCGCAGGGCAGTAGGGAAGGGCAGGGGACTGGGCACGGTGGGCAGGGGGGGAAGGCGCTCATGCCATCAGCTAATTGTCCTCCCGGACGGGCCGGATCTTCATCTCGGTGAACTTGAGGGAATACTGCCAGCCGGTCCAGGAGGACCACTCGATGCCGTCGGCGTAGGAGCTGTGGTGGCCCTTGAGGTACTGCCCGTTGAGGTTGGAGGTGTGGCAGTTGCGGTACCACCAGGCCCCGTGGTAGAAAGCGGCGCAGTTGTTCTCCGAGTGGTCGTTGTCCAGGTCCTTGGTGGTGAACTTCATCCCGTTGTGCTTCAGGAAAGAGTCACCTGTCCCGGGGGAAAGGAGTCCCGATGGGCACTTCCTGCCCTTGGGCCAGGTCCCTGCCCCGTGGGGCTCCCCCCGGCACCCCCATGGGGCTCCTACAGTGGGGCTCCTCCAGCAGATGCCCAGCTGCAGCCCTGCTCGTGCCTCCAGCTCCCCGAGGCCGCAGGGACACAGCTGGTGCTGCTGCCAGAGGACACTGGAGCACCCCAGCAAGGGGGTTTGGTGGCTGTGGGCTCCCCCTGCCCATGGCCCCACGTGTGCCCCCATCCCGCTGCCCTACCTGCTGTCCCTGAGTAGTCGGCGATGCTGATGGGGTACCCGTCCTCCTCGGGGTCGACGGAGAAGAGCCCCACGCCGAAGCTGCCGTAGTGGGCGAAGGCGGTGCCGTTGTCGAAGTCCTCCAGGTCGATGCGGAGCTCGTAGCTGCCCTGCACCGTCAGCAGGTGGATCCTCTTCAGCCCTGGCAGAGGGAAAGGGGTGAGTGTGGGGACCCCATGGGGATGGGATGGCCGGGGGGCCCTGGGGAGGGGGTGCAGGGTGGGACAGGGAGCAGCTCCCACTTCCCATCCCTTGCTCTGGCTGCACAGCCCAAAGGTACGTGCTCAGCTCGGGGCAAACAGCCCCTCCCTGTCTGCCCAGCCCGTCACTCCCAGGACGTGGGTGCTGTCCCGGGGGGCCTCAGTGTCCCCTCCCTCGCAAAGGAAACCCCAGACCTCCCCAGGGGAGCCCAGATTTCGCCGGCCTGCCGAGGATCGAGCACAGCCAGCCCCACACACCTAACCAGTGCTCTCCTGTCAGCTTCCCGAAGCCGTCCCGGTAGGCTTCCCAGCCACGGAAAAAGTTCACAGAGCCGTCCTCCCGCCGCTGAAACACCTGGGGAGACACAAAGGGCATCAGTTGTGGGGCTGCTCGCAGCCTGCGTGCCCCAGGCAACCCCTCTGCTCCCCACCGTGCTGCCCACCCCTCCCTGCCACCGCCTAATGAGACACAGGCACAAATTAAACCCTGCCGGCTCAGTGGTTACACAGGGATGCTGGGGAGAGGTCCCTGGGGAAATGCTGGGTCGTTGCCGGCTCCCAGGGGTGAGTGGGGTTCAGACAAAACCCTCCACAGGATCCTCTGTCTGGAATGTGGGCAGAGCTCAGGGAACCTGCAGCTCCTTGGGAAGTCATCGGGTGTCCCTGCAGTGGTGGGCACCCTGCACCTGCCTCCGGACAGCCCGGGCCTGCTACCGCACGTGGGAGCAGAGACAGGGACGGCACGGCCCCGGGGCTGCCCTGCAGCGCGTCCTGCCCGGGTCAGTGCGGGCTCTGCTGCCCGCAGCCGGTGCTCGGAACTGTGTGAAACCCAGCAGCCGATTTCTTCCTCCTGGATCTCCCTGCTGTCCTGGGCAGGCACCCCATCATAAAGCACCGTCTCTGTGACAGTCCCATTAGTCTCCCAGAGAAATCAACAGTGGGGCACTGACCGCCCCGAGCCCTGCACAGCCCCCAGAACCCAGCCAGATCCCAGGGCTCAGCGCAGCTTTTCTGCTTGGAGCCTTTCCCTTTTCCTCTCCCATCTGCTCATCGGCGTGTGTGCCCTGTGTGTTTCATCCCCTTTTATCTATAGTTTTGGGTTTGATTTATTGACGGTGATCCAGAAAATGCTGCTTCATGCCCGACCATTTGAACTTAATTAAGCCTCCAGCCCTGGATTAATTGCATTAAAGTTGGCTGTGCAATCCCGCTACACTCCCACCGAGCTCCTCACTCCCGAGGCCGTGGTGAGGACAGCTGGGGCACTCGGTGATTTAGGCAGAGCCATCCCATGCTCTGGCAGCCCAGGGGCCAGAGGACCCCATCTTCAGAGCTCGGCTGCGTTGCCGAGCTGAGCTTCCAGCATCCCAGGACTGGGGAATGCGGATGAGCCCTGAGGTCAGCTGGGAAGACACCATGCTCTGCTCCCCCTGGCTGCTCCTGCCCTCCTGCACATGCCGGGTTTCATCCTGGCATGTGAAGCCGAACGACCTTGTGAACCTCTCACTGGTTTGCCCTCACCCAGACGGGCGTTTTTGGGGCTGTGTGTGCCGGATGAGGCTCCGGCACACTCGGCACGGCACAGCTCTGATCCTGCTGTACTTACCTTCTAGAATTAGAGCCTTAATTTTTATCCCTGCGTTGAGCACTTGAGAAGCTGTGGTTAAGCCCATTTAAAGGGGCTTTCTTCAGGCTTGCTGGGAAAGGGGGACGGCATGGCTGGACAGGGGCCTGAAGCTGATTTTCCCCGGCCAGCGTCGGCTCCAGCGCTGCCGCGTGGGGAAGGCGGTGGGTGCAGCACCAGGGCTGCCTCTTAATCGGCTTTGACCCACGGCTGTAAATAGGCCAATTGCCTGAGTGGTGCCCATGGAAGCATGGAGGACAGGGCTCTGCTGGCTGAGCCTGGACACGGCTCAGGAATCACCCTGGAGGAGCCCTCGGTGCCGCGCTGCCCACCAGGCTCAGCCCCAGCGGGGCTCGAAACCAGGTTGGTTACTGAAACCTGGTGAGTGCTGGAGGTTCTGCATCCTCCCAAGCCTAATGCTCCATCCTCATCACCTCTCATGCACAGTCCCTTCCGTGCTTCTTTTGTGCTCCCACCGTGTGCAGGCAGGGCTGTGGGAGCCTCCTGCCCACCCCCTGCACCGGGATGCTGGGAATGCTGGGGTGACCCGCAGGCTCCTCGTGCTCCCAGCCCTGCCTCGCTGCTCTTTTCCTCCTCATCAAATATGCATCACCCCCTCTTAAGCAAAAAGGATTTCCCTCCCTTCTTTAAAGGCAAGGCTGAAATATTTATCTCCCTCATTCTCTGCCTCCCCCAGTCCTGCTGGTGGGGCAGGGACAGGCTCCTGCAAAGCCACCAACCCAGAAAAATGGATTAAAAGTGGAGAAAATCAGGAGCACCAACCTGTGCCTGTCATGGCACTGGCAGCCTCCTCTCCCTCAGTTCCACCAGCCTCCTGATGGGCCTGAATCTCCCCAGTCTGGGGACGTGCTCAGCCATCACTTCTCCACCACCGCAATGCTCAGGCTCCTGGTCCAGTTTTGGCAGCCATGGCACAGATCCCACAGCCCTGTCCCCAAGGTGTCCTTGGAGCCCCATCACAGCAGGAGACCATCTTTGGGCTCAGCCAGGAGGGAAACTCTGAGCATTGCAGAGCCAGTCTCCAGGAAGTGCCAATCCTGTGGGACAGCCCGTGAACACTGCCAGCAGCACTGCCCACCCCAGGAACTGCCCCTGCCTGGCCCTGCCAGCAGAATTGTCCCGTCCCCATTTGTGGTGACACATAAATCACATCCTTTGGAAACAGCACGTGTTTCTCCAGGCTCCTCTCACCCCCTGCCTTCAGTTTACCCCAGCCCAGCATCAATGCATTGGTGTTTGCTCAGCCCACATCCCTCTCCAGGCCCCCTCCAGCGGGGCATGACCAGGCTGGTGAAGCTGTCCCCACCAGTGTCCCAGCACAGCAGGTGCCCCTGAGGCTGGAAGCTGCCACTTAATGTTACCACAGCCCTGTCCTGCTGGCACAGCCTTTTCTTCTGCATCCTTTGGCTTTCCCACCATTTCCCAATACACGCTGGATCTGGAAATGATGCCGAGGCACACAGAGCACTGTTGCTTATGGAACCGAGATGCTGATCCCAGGGGATTTTGCCCCAGACGAGCAGCAGTGCAGGCTCAGGGGCACTGGGAGGAGCGTGGGGCATTTGCAGAGACATTCTGCAGACAGCATCACATGAAAAGGCAACTTTCTGAGGCCTCCTGGGATGCTGAGCCCTCTGACCTCTGTCATCCCGTTATTACTTTAATAAAGTTCCAGACGTGAGTGTCAAGGGGGGAGCTGGGCTGGGCAGTCACAGGGCAGTCACTGCAATCACAGTCAGTGCTGGGCACAGGATTTGGGTGCTCCCATCAGCTCCGCTGGGCACTGACCCAGATCCAGACCCCCACCAGCTGCAAACGGGGCCCTGCTGCTGGTGGCCAGGACCGAGGGGGCACAAAAGAGCCGTGCCTTGCTCAGCCTTCCCGAGGACAGGGACAGGGAGCAACCAGGACCCTGCCTCTGCGGATCACACCGTGGGGACACTGAGGTGCTGTGCTCTTCCCCCTGCCCCGCTGCCCGTGGCCTCTGAGCTGTCCAGGCAGGCTAAAGCTGAGCTCAGCAGCTCCCGAGCTCCCGAGTCAAAATTGATTCAGCTGCTGCCATCGCTTCCACCCACCCACCCACATGCAAATAAGCCCAAATGTCAGGAGTAATCGCTCCAGAGAGGGGGAGGGAGGGAGGGAGGGAGGAAAGAAGGAAAGAAGGAAAGAAGGAAAGAAGGAAAGAAGGAAGGAAAGAAGGAAGGAAAGAAGGAAGGAAAGAAGGAAAGAAAATTTCCAAGGCTCTGCACCACGGCACCCAGCCGTGCCATGGCTTACCTGGAGCCTGGATCAGCCAGATCCCCACACCTCCAGCCCCTGGGAGATGGCTGAGACAGTCCCTGCACCCGAGGGGCTGGAGGCACGTTTGGGACCCTCTACTGCAGAGCAGCCCCAAGAAACAGGAGCCTGGGGTGTGCACCCTCAACCCTGCTCTGGCTCTCTGGAGCACTGGGATTCAGCCCCTGGTTTGGCTCCTCGCCCCATCAAGGCAGAGCCGAGGTGTCTGTGCCACTCCCCTCCCAGACCCCTCGGTGCTGCCGGGCTTAGAATCACTCGCTGTGCCCCCTCCCCAGCCCAGCCCGAGCCCTCCCTCCTGCAGCAGCTTTAAATAAGCCTCTGAGTGTCTCGCTAATCACCTTGGGCTGCTCTTCAGGCATGGCTGGGGCTGGTGGAGGCTGTGCAGGCTGTGCACGGGGTTTGCAAGGACCCTCCGCACCCTGAGGAGCCAGAAGGGTCCCCCCTTTTCCCTCTTTGAGCCCCCGAGAGCTGAGGTCCCGGGGCTGTGCTGTGCCTCAGTTTCCCCACTGGAGCTGCTGGTCCCACCCAGACACCACAGGTTCCTCCTGCCCGAGGTGGGCTCTGGGAGGTCGAAGGCTCATCAGTGCCTGAGGGCAGGGGGGCTAAGCTCCCTCCTGGCCCTGCTCAAAGCTGCTTAGGGGAATCAGATCGTGGGGATTTGTTTCCTAGAGCACCCAGCTGGAGGGGTGCTGGCCAGCTCGGCTCACCCAGCGTGTCCTCAGGGCAGAGGCTGCCTGCCCACCCCTCCTGGTGAGACCCCAGCACCTCCCGGGACCCCCTCTCTGTCCCACTGGCACACCAAGTGATGCCCTTCAGGGTGGGGGGGCTGCCCGCACCCAAGTGGTCCCTGGGGTGAGGGGGGGCTCTAGGTTGGGGCTGGCAGTGCCGTGTCCCCCATCCCCCTGCTCCCTGCCCCCATCACTGTGATTACGGGGCCATCGCAGGCGCCGTGCAAAGTGAATCGGACAGGGAGTGAATCGGACAGGCAGTGAATCTGGGTCCACGAGGAGGTGCCCCGGGCACCCTGGCCTTAGATGAGGCCAAACGTGCCGGGTTTGGGGTCTGCCCTGAGCCCCAGCTCTGGCTCACTGGGTCCACGAGGCAAAGCACAGCCACGTGCCCCACGGCACAGCCACAGCCACGCTACGCCCCAGCCATGCCCCAGCCCTGCTGAGATGGACAAATTCCAGGGATGGCATCCAGCTCCCTGCCTGAAACCCTCCTCCAGCTCCAACCGAGCTCCCCAGTCCAGGGCAGGGACTGGGCTCCAGCTCAGGGCTCTGGTGGCACCACTGGGAAGCTCTGGGTGCACAGCCAGGCCCCCTTGACATTTATTGCCCATCCTGATGACACGTCCGAGTGTCAGAAGTGACATCTCCCACCCCCAGCACCCCGGCGCAGGGCCAGCCCGTGGCGGGGCTGGCATCACCCTGTGTCCCCAGCGTGGTGGCAGCTCACCGTCCAGCCGCCCCCGTCCGTCGTCATGTCACAGTAGACCTGGAAGCCGTCGGGATAGTGCGTGGGGAAGATGGAGTAAATCCCATCCTCTTGCTGTCCACTCGCATAGATGTCAAAGCAGTCTCGGGGCCGGGAGCCTGCAGCGTGGCATTGGGATGGGGTGGGACGAGGGGAAAGCTGGTTAATTAATGATCTAATTTAATGTCTTGCCATTTCTCCCAGGCTCCCAGCCTTGCTTCCAGCTCTAGTCGGCAGCTTGGTGCTGCTTTGCTCTTTCCCTCTTTTCTCCTCCGATGCTCGGGGCGAGCAGTGCCCAGAGGGACTTGACCACCGTGGGGACCCCTCAGGAGCTGGTAGGGACTGACCCCGTGTCCATGGTGATGGCAAGGGCAAGCGGGGCCCAAAGGGGGACAAGGGAGAGCCGATACCCAGGGAGGCTGTGGGCACGTGCTCCCAGCTCCAGGACAGCCTCACTCAGCTGCGTCTTAACCCAGCTCTGAGGACTGCGACTGTGCTAAGACTGTGCCGGGCCACCCTTCACACCCGATGGAGGGGAATGGTGGCTCCTTGCTCTGCCTGTGCCCCTGCTACGCTCCGTGGGGAGCAGATGGGTTTGCAGGGGTGTGAAGAGGCTTTTGGGCTGGTTTATGGACAGCTAGGTCCACCGAGGAGCTGCACAGTGAGAAGCCCCCTCCCAGAACACACCTTCCCATCTCCCTCCTTCTCCACCTCCTTGCCAGCCCCTGCACTGCATTAAATCCCTCTCCGGGATGGTTTGCCCCGTCCTGGCTGGTTTTCTCCCTCCCACGAGCAGCCCCAGGCACACCCCTCTCCCCAGGGGCCGGCAGGGATGCGGGCTCACCGTTGGAGCAGCCCCGGGGCCGCGCTCCCCTGGCCGGCGCTCGCTGCAGGTCAGCCTTGAGCCGGGGCCGGGCCCCGCCGCGCTCCTTCTGCAGCGTGTCCAGGACGTCACTGACGGAGCTCACCAGCCGAGCCATGTTGGTCTGGCTCTCCGAGAGCAGCTGTGGGCAGAGGACACATGGGGGGACAGAGAGCTGTCGTTAAATGGATAAATTCCTTCCACATCCCAGCCCCTTGACCACTCTGCCTGCTCCCACCACTCGGCAATGCCGGGGTATGGGCTGGTGGGGACATAAATCCACAGCAGAGCCCATAAAACATCTCTGTTGATTTTTGGCAGGGGCCAGGGTCCAGACAAGCACCTGTTGACACCAGGGATAGGTGGCAAACCCCCGAACCTGGGTGCATTGGTGCTGCCGCCCCATGGGATACAGAGCACTCTGGGCAAAGGGCAGGGTGACGGAGGCGGCAGGAATAGCCGTGTCCTGAGGTAGCCGCCAGCTCTTCATCATTCCCCGAGGTGACCCAGGCTGGGAGAGTGACACGGGGTGGCCGTGGCAGAGCAGCAGGATGGGGAGCGAAGTGAAGCAGTGAAAAACAGGCAGCTCTGGACAGAGGCAGTTGAGCACCAGGAGGATGAGGCATGGAGCATCCAGCCATGCCCTGGATCTTGCTACAACACCTGGCAGACCCCTGGCATACTCAGGTAAGCATTTCAACACAGGTCACTGGCTGGGAAGTTTTGGGAACTGTGAAAAGGGGGGCTGACTGCTGCATGAACTGTCCTTGAGAAGGTTCTGTGCTGTGCTTGGCTCTGACTGGAGCCCTCAAACTGGACCTGGAGCTGGGAAACCCCAGTGTGGGAGGCTGCACACCCAGCTCACTGGCACTGGGGTGGTTTGGCAGGGAGACTCTGACTTCCAATTCCCAAGCACCTGCCTTCAACCTCATCTTCTTCTCCTGGAGCTGGATGGGCAGGGGCTCTCCCCTGGATGCTGTGGGCAGGGGCTGCAAGCACCCATGCCCCCAGGGACACTGGGACAGGGTGTTCTATCCCCAAGGAGCCCTGCCTGGCACTGCCAGCCCCAGCCCACCTGGATGAGCCTGCCCTGCTCTCCCTGCAGGGCGCTGAGCTCCTGCCCCATGGCGCTGTGCCCCTTCTTGAGGCTGTCGCAGTCGGCGCGGAGCTGCGCGGCGTGGGTCAGCAGCTTGGCCACCTCGTCCGCCACTGTGACCAGCAGGGCCTTCTGCTGGCTCTTGGTGGCCTTGGCCTCGGCGTCGTGGTCGGTGACGGCGCGCAGCAGGGAGGTCTGCAGCCCCTCCATGCGGCCCAGGGTGCCAGCAGCGCTGGGGCAGTTGGGGTCGATGAAGATGTTGATGCGGGAGCTGTCGGCTTTCTCGATGGTCACCAGCGCGTTGGCTTCCTCGGGGTTGGTGCTGATGACGGGGGGCGACTCGGTGACGGGCGTGTGGTAGTGGTTCATGAAGAGGATGGCCCCCGTGACTGTCACCGCCAGGAGGACGGCCACCGAGAGCAGGACGGTGCACAGGATGTACCCACAGCTCATCCTCTGCAGGCAGAGATACAGACACACCATCAGCACCCCCCTGGACAGACCCGCCCCACGCCGAGAGGTAGGGTCAAACCTGCATGGGCTTTGGGGGGTCTGGCAATGACGGGTGCCATGGGGGTGGGTGGGGGCAGAGGAGGGGGGATGGGGACCCCAGGGAGCCCTGGGGCTCTGCCAGGCACGTGGGGGCCACGGGCGAGCACCGAGTGAGCAGAGCAGCTAAACCCGCCTGGGAGCGCGGTATGAAATAATAACGAGAGCGAAGGCACGGCAGCCGCCGGCTCCCGCTGGCATGTTTTCTTTACGGCGGTGGTCATCCG
>VYXC01006599.1:470451-493158 GCA_013397175.1 Platysteira castanea
CCACTCCACGTACACTCAGGGATGGCAAATGGGCCGGAGAGCTGGAAAGTGTGGGGAAAGAAACCCAGCCAAAAATCGCCAAAAAACACAGGGAAGATTTTAATTTAAAACCTTTTCCCACATGGAGAGCAGCAGCCTGGGCCATCTGGAGGAGCATATGCAGGTGAGGGGGGGCAATGGTGCCTCCTCGAGCTCCCTTGCTCTCAGCAGCCCCCAGAAAGGGCCTTGGGCTGGTGAAAACCAACCCTGGGGGGGCCTGGGTACCCCAATCCCAAACACCAGCCTGGGGGAGCCCAGCTTTCCCTCCTGAGATACCAAGAGCGCTCTGTTTAATTGCTGTATTTGCTGCAGAAGTGATGATGAATCCCAAAGCAAACTACAATAGCAGCTGAGTTTATTGCGAGAGATTAATTCAGTGGTTTAATTGAAACCACAGGAGCAGGACGGGAAAGCACCAGTGTGGGGCTGGGAGGAGGGGGTCAGGGTCAGCTCTGCTCAGCACCCACATCCACCCCTAGCCCCGGCAGCCAGTGACGCCCAAATTAGCAGATCTACTCCTCAGAGGACTCCTCCATTGGCTGCGCATCACATCCAGCATCCCAAAGCCCCAAGTCTCCTAGCAACTCCCCAGCGCTGCCTCTGCCCACCCATTAACCCCTTCCCAAGCCCCCCCCCCCACTCTGTGTGGAACACCCGGTGCTTTGAAGGCGTCGCTGCCTCACTGGGTGGGAGGGGGGATTTATGCAGCAAATAAATCTGCAGGATGCTGGAAGGAAGCTCGGGTTGCTCGGCTGGGTGGGAGAACCGAGCCGGGCGGGTTGGCCAAGACTCAGTGTTTAATTCCAGGTGGCACAGAGAAACCCTCAGGTTTAGGTATTGATGGCTTGGTTTCTAAATGTCATGTCAGTTTTGAAGGTTTTTTCCTCCTGACTCGTGGAGATGTTGGGAAAAGGTCAGGGAACCCCCAAATCGTGGCCAGCCCATGCAGCTCCCAGCTGGCATCGGCATCAGGAGAGGCAGAGCATGAGCCAGCCTCTTCCTCCAATTTCAACAGTAAATCAATGACATAGTTTCTTTGGGAACAGAATGGAAGGGAAATTTTCAAAGAAAATGGCCTTGAAAGTGTAAAATCACAGCAGGACATGGTGTGATGGCCAGGCCTGGGCTGAAGGAATTGGGGCTGCTCCAGGGTTTTTTTCAGATGGGCTGTCCAATACTTCCCTGGTTTTGCCTTTAGAGATAAGCAGGAAACGAGGGTTGGAAAAAATAGTGGGGTTTATGGTTGAAGAATAACAGTTGACAGGGAAAAGAACCAAACAAGTTTGTTTGTTTGTTTGTTTGTTTGTTTGTTTGTTTTTTTCCCCAACTGTCTGAATATATATAGACTGGGAAATGTGTCCAAAGATCATGTGCCACTGAAAAGGATAAATCACTTCTCTCACTTTAATGTGCTTTGTTGGGTTTTATCAGAAACATTGTCATAAAATTACCAAATTGAGATTTTAAATGGGGGGAGAGAGGGGATATCTGGAGGGTTTGTTCTTACTTCTCTTTTCTTATTGCCAAATAAAATACAATTAAAGCAACATTTTCTATGCCAGTCAGCATAGCTAACATCGCTTTTCTGACGGCACTTTTTTCTGTCAGCCAATGAAAATAAATGATGCAGGATTACCAGGGAGCATCCAGCCTCCGTGGCTGGAGGGGGATGCGGAGCAGCAGGCACTCCAGTTCGAAACAGAAGGATTTTATTCCCGCGGTAAGTGGAAATCTCCGGGGATGTTTCCCACAGAGCTCTCTGCCGCCGCCTGCAGCGAGGCTTCGCCTTTCCTTCGCTCTCCCAGTTCCCACCAGTGCTTCCCAGTCTAACCCAGGCCTCGGCACAGCCGCTATCCGGGGTGCCAAATTAACCCGGGACCCCCTGCAGCACTTTTGGGGTGACCCCAGTGAGGTCACCCCGGGCCTGGCCCCCGTGGGGCTCACTCCCGTGCTGGGGGCTACCGGCGGCTCAGCTGCTGCCTGCACTGAAATCCCCGTGGTAATTGGATGAGGGCACTGTTTCCATGAGAATATTAAATCAGAGCCCCAGCCCCGATCCGGGGAGACACGCTTGGGAATACAAAGACGCGGCAGATCACGTTACAGGGGAGTTATTTCTCCTGCTTTAGAGTCAAAGGTACCGCAGCAACTTCTTATTTGTCACAGAGTGTGTTGGGGCATCTCTGACTGATGGGAGTGGAGGAAGGGGGGAGGCAGCTCCCGGCAGAGGGGCTGAGCACTCACCACACAGCACAGCGATGGGCTCTGGGGGGCTTTGGGAAAGCAGGCTCAAAAAGTGCTTAAGTGCTTCCCGAGCCTGATCTTCCAACGCCCCCTGAGAAACCATCGCTGTGATGAGATGTGAGCGCTCAGCCACTCTCAGGGGACAACCCAGGCTGTGGCTGTGGCCACAAATGGTTGTGGCACAGCCAGTGCAGGTGTCCCGGTGCTGCACAGGTCCTGGAGGCTTTGTGGGCAGCAGTTCAGTGCCACCATCCTGAGCTCACTCCCCTTGGGACCAGTGCAGGGAGTCACTTAGCAAATGAGGGGCTCCAGTGTCCTCCCCGTTACCCGTTTAGCCAGGTGTCTCACTGTGGTGACCATCTGGTGGCATCTGCTGCTGCTCAGCTGTCACCCACCCTCCTGGTGAAGGGGAAATCCGGGCACCTCATGGTGGGGTACGCAGGGGACAAGTCCAAGGATCCAGCAGAGGGTTAGGGGCAGCCATGGCAGGAACATCCCATGGCTCCTGCCACGGTGGGAAGGGATGGATGGATGGATGGATGGATGGACGGATGGACGGATGGACGGACAGATGGATGGATGGGCAGATGGACATTTCCTCACCCACAGCACGGAGGCCAGGGGGCGAGGGGCTGGGGGGAGCAGACAGACAGATGTTCCTCGTTAGCCAATGGGGTGGCCTCAGGTGATGCTGACAAGCCCATTAAAGGGGTTTATCAAGGGGAGCGGGGCTGGCAGGAGGCTGCTGGTTTTATCTGAGGTGCTGCTTTTGGGCTGGGAGAACCTAAGCCTCCGCTCATTAATTAGAAAGGCTTCGAGGAGGTTGGTACTGGTTGGCCTCACTTGTGAGCAGCCGTAATATGATGAGCGATTAGGGACTCTGAAGCTTTTTAGCCTGTGTCATTAAGCTGCTGATGAGCTCAGGCGAGGAAAGGTCCTTTTTGGCTGTGCCTGAAACCGGCTGGTCCTGCTCTGACCTGGTGCTTCCTCCTGTCGTGGTCCCCGACCTCCTGAGTCCCATGCGATGGGTGAAATGTGTGTCCTGGGGACAGTGATGGCTTGGCTGTCACCCTGTGTCCTTGAGATGGGTCAGATCTGGTGTTGTTCAGCTCATCAGTGAGATGATGAGCTTGTGGTCATGCACGAGTGAAGCTGAGATGTTCCTATTTTCACTGTCTGCCAGGTATTGAGAGAATTTGGGGATGATTATCTCTGAAAAGGTGACTTTAGACCATTTGTGCATCAGGGAAGAGGACGGCGATGTGTGTCCTGACAATTGCTTTGGGAGAGAGCTCCTTTCCCCGTTATGGGGTTTCCCCACTCGTCTGGGCACTGATGGTGAAGCTTTCTTGCTCAGGGGACATCCTGACAGTGTCACTGTCCCATCCTCCCCTTGCCCCTTGAGGCCCCCCAAGACCTGTGGCAAAGCAGGGAGCAAAATCTGCTGGATTTTCTCTGCCTTCCCTCATCTTCTCCCGTCTGCCTTGGCAAAACTTCCTGCAGCTCAGCAGCGCCGTGCCCCGCCGTGGTCTGCCTGGCACCGCCAGCGCTCTATTTACGGCAGTGTTAATTAAATACTTTCTGCAATCAGCGCCACGCATGACCCCGCTCCCCGAGCCGGGCTGGGCTGTAATGTGCCATCATCGAGCGAGAACATGACTGCTGCCATCCCAGGGAATTTCTAAAAGAGATTTACTCATCCCAGGCCTCTCGTTTCTCCATTTTGTGACATTTTGCAAAGTTCAGGTTTACAAAATAAGCCAGCGCACACGAGAGATGCTCCAGCCATTATTTACATGGCGTGTACAGTTTCCCACTGCACTGAAGATGGGGTCCTCGCTCCATGGTCAGCAGAGCTGGGGGGTGCTCTGGCACCTGCCCTTTCCCCCTCTGTGCCCAAGGGGCTGCTGCTTTTGACAAAGAGCACCCCACCACCCCGGTCCCCCCTCGCAGGGCTGTGCGTGCCGGGAGAGCGGCAGAGCGTTGTGTGTGCTCATTGAAATGCTCGTGGCATCCTGCGGCTCAACCGGCCTGCAACCCCTGCTCCAGTCCCAGGGCGAGGGTTGGGGTGGGAGAGGGAATGGGTCACAGTCTCGGGGAGGGCCAGGAGGGGCTGCTGCGGTTTTGGGCTGTGATTTGGGATGCTCGACTGCTCTGCTTTTAAAAATAAGCCTGTGCTGAAAGCTGGGGGAGAGCACGGAGGCAGCAGGCTGCCAGCAGGATCCTGCTCCTGTGCCACAGCCTCCAGGTCTCAGCTACGGGCAGAAAAGCCATTTTTGGCAAATCATTGGTGGTAGGAGCTGCCCACTCCAGGAAGATGAGGCAGCGTGTGTGCTGAAACACAGGCAGGTGTCCACCCCAGGGGCTTGCCCCTCCACAGCACAAGGTCAGTGCCTTTCTGACTCTCTCCCATTTAACCCATGGCCAGCTCCTGTGGGTGGTGAGACCTTGGGCAAACCGCCAAGCTGGGTGACCAAACCTCCTTCTCCTCCTCTTCCTCAGGATGGAGCTGGCCATCCTGTCATCCCCTTCCTCCAGCAAGGTCAGCTCGTCCCTTCTGGAGAAGGTCCTGCTGGACACTAAGGACTGCTCATCTCACAGCACCGCTCCAGGAGTGCAGGGGAGCCAGGGGCAGTGACCCAGCTCTCACCCCAGCTCCAGGAGCTGGGTGGGGCCACCCTCAGCCTCGTGGGTGCTGGAGGCAGGAGAGTGGCACCCAGTCCCACGCACCTTGTCAAAACCTGGCCGTGCTGCCAGCCTGGAGCTGGGCTGTGGGACGTGAGGGGCTGTGGGATCCGGCACACCTCGTTCCTGCCCCGCGCCTGCCTTGTCAGGTCTGATCAGGAGGAGGATCAGTCGGCCCTGTTCCTCGCTCTCCAGATTTAATTAACGGGCCTTTCATCTCTACCCTGAAGGAATCTGCTATCTTCTGTCTTCTTAATTAACGTTCATTAAGCAAATCAGAAGAACATTTTCTCCTCTCCGCCTCCACAGCTTTTAACCCTTGTGGGGTTCCAGGTCTGTGTCGGGGCAGAAGGTGGCTCCTGGACAGGTTGGTGCCATCACAGCCTTGGCCACCACATCCCTGACGTCCTTGGACCAAAGTCCGGGAGCAGTGGGTGGAGTCTCTCCAGGTACAGAGGACTTCAGGTGAGGTTGGGCTTTGTTGTACCAGTAGACCTTGTGCAGCAAGAGTAGGGCATCTCCTTGGGCTAATTCAACATCTCAATTCAAATACAGCCAAACCCCCCAATAATTCACTTGTCGATTCTCTCTGCAGCCGGTTTTACTGCCCACCACCCAACAGGAGCCTGGCAAGGGGCTCATCCGGTCTGGGATACAGCTGGAATCCTCCGGGAATGTGCAGTTCCCACTGCAGCTGCAGCATCCCCACTGCTGAGCACAGCAGCGTCACCAGCGATTCCCATCAAGCCCTGGCCCTGGGGCCATCCCTGCACGCCCAGCGGGCTGTGCTGGAGGAGGAGGAGGGATTGGGATACTCATCAGCTTTGCCTGAATCCTACTGCATCCTGAGCCCTGGCTGTGTGCTCTCATCGCTCTCTAACGTGGAACCCTCTGCATCAGGGGCAGGGAAATCATCTCATGGATGTGTGTTACATCCCAGGGAGGAGGAGGCAAACCCATGACACGGAAGATTTGGTTAGGGCACGGTGTTAATAGAGCCAAGGTCACGGGTGCAGTCCCCATATGGGCCATTCATATAAGAGTTGGGCTCAATGATCCTTTTGGGTCCCTTCCAACTCAGAGTATTTTATGATTCTATCTCCTGCCCGGAGCTTACAGCCTCAGTGCTGAGGGGAAAGCAAAACACCTGGAAAACCTCATCTCTGCATGATGCAAATCCCCTTAAAACTGGTGGTGGAAACACGCGGGGCAATTATTGAGCTGAAAACCCTTCTCTTTCTCCCTGGAGGCTGACAGTGGGTCTGCCACTGGCCGCCCACTCCCAGGCAGCTGCTGCACAGCTCCTCGATGCTGGGAAATTCACCCTTCCCAGAGGAGCTGGCTCTGGCTGTCAGAGCCTGGGTCAATATATGATAATGGGGCTTTGAAACGGCGCTGCTGCGGGAGCCGCTGCCCAGGACTCTGATTCACAGCTCCCCTCTGGTGCTTTCTCCCGCAGTGTGTACGGGGAAGGAGAATAAAATAAATAAGAGTAGAAGGGAAGGCGAGGAAGGGAGCTTAAATTATAAATGAGGACTAAGTTTCCAGGGCCCCCGTGGGCAGCTCAGTGAAGCGATGTGGGGGTCAGAGGCAGAGTTCCCCTGTGCATCCTGCTTTTGAAAAGGTAGTCCTGTGGGGTGTGGGTCGGGGTTTGCCCAGGGGCATGGCATCATGCCAGGCTGCCTCTGTCCCTGTTTGCTGTCACCCTCCTGCCCCCACGGGTCAAATCTGGAGGGTGCCGTGGTCCCCAGAGGGATACCCCTGGCACAGACTATAATTAGCATTAGCTGAGAGCTGCTAATGAGGTCTGGTGATGGTTTGGTTTTCCCACCCCATGGAGATCCCTCCACAGGAATGTGCCCTCACTCGGATCCAGGGGACTGGGCTGGCTCACGGCAACAGGCAGGGATGGGACCCCCACTCGAGGGTCCTGGTGTGGAAGCACTGGGGGTGTCACAGACCCACAACCCAGGCAGGTTGGTGTGAGTGGGAGGGCAGTCAGTGCCCCATAAATCAGTACGGGGGAGCAGATGGTGCTGAATCCTTTCAAAGCCTTTCCTTAGTCCCCTCTTGATTTTGGGGCTGCAAGAAAAGTGGTGACGCCTACCAATTTAAGGAAAAAGCCTCATGTGAGGTAAGTACCACCACAAGCTCATTCCCAGAGCTGAGAAATGGAGAAGCTCAGCTACATCCACGCAGCTGAAGATGCAAATCCCCAATCCACAAAGTAAAGGAGATGCTTTGGGGGTAGAACACTGGATGGTCCCATCCCCACGACCTGGGGACTGGGACGGCCGGCGGGGATCGCAGACTCCACAGCTCTGGCTCACGTACGAATATTTCGACATTCCCAGCAGCCTCCACAAGATGGACCTCGGAGCGAGAGGAGGTGCCGGGTAGGGGGACCCGTCCCACCCCATCCCGTCCCATCCCATCCCGTCCCGTCCCGCCTGCTGCCGCCCTGCCATCCAGAGGAGGCTCAGAGTCCAGCCAGGAGAGCCCCGCCATGGCACGGCCTCCCGGGCTCTGCCTGCTGGCCCTGCTGGCGCTGGGGCTGGGGGCGGGGGGCTCGTCCCCGTGCTGGGACCCCCGGGGGCAGCCCCGCCGCTGCATGCCCGTCTTCGAGAACGCGGCCTTCGGCCGGGCCGCCCGGGCCACCAACACGTGCGGGTCGCCCCCGGAGGATTATTGCCTGCACATGGGCGCGCACCGCGCCAGCGCCCTGTGCCACCGCTGCGACGCCAGCGACCCCCGGCGCCACCACAACGCCTCCTTCCTCACCGACTTCCACAGCCAGGAGGAGAGCACCTGGTGGCAGAGCCAGTCCATGGCCTTTGGCATCCAGTACCCCAACTCCGTCAACATCACCCTGCACCTGGGTAAGTGCCAGCAGGAGCCCCGGCGGTGTCGGTGGAGGGCACCGGCTGTGGGTGCATCGAGACCACGGTGCGGAGATGGGGGGTGGATGCTCCTGCAATAGCTCTTGCTGCCAATGCTGGATTAAGGACAGGATCCTCCCCAGGGCTTTTAAGGGGGTGTATGGAAAGAGCTGCCCTCTGCCAAGCGCTGAAAGCACTCGGGGAGGGTCTGCCCTGTCCATCAGCCGAGCCCCAGCATGCCAGAAGCTGTGCCTGTCTGTGCTTCCCAGGCAGCCATGCCCGGAGCGCCTGCTCTCCCCTTCACCCCAGGCTGCTTTTTACTGGTTTTGGAAGTCTTCAAAGCAGGAGGCAGATGGTTCCTACCCTGGGGAGAGCCTTGCCCGGGGAGGGTGACTACCACGGGTGCCAAGCCCCTCCTGCTTCACCCCCGTGCGTTGCTCAGGGTGCCTGAGATGTCTCAGGGTGCAGAGCTCCAGACACACCGTGCAACCCCAGTAGGTTTCCCCAGCTGGCATCGACCCTCTATGTTTTAAATACTGTGCAAGCCGCCCACTTGGAGGGTACTTAACCCAAGGGGCATGCCTGGCATTTAAAAAAGGTTTTATAACATTTTCTTGCCATCTAAACTCTCCTGGCTTTTGGCCAGCGCTGTAAAATCTTCATTCTCTGCAGTCTCCTGCCATCTGCATGCCGAAGGCGGGTAGTGGAGGGGCTGCGGCTGGAGCTGGCGAGGGGACAGCCGAGCGTGGCGAGGGGACAGCTGAGTGTCGGTGTGGCACGAAGCCGTGCTGGTGGGACCCAGCGGGGTCGGGGTGGCGGTGGAGGGTCCATGCCTGCCCCGGCAGTGAGGCGGGAGCTGCCCGGCCGAGCGGAGGTCGCTGCTTTCCCAGCCCCCTGCGAGCGGGCGGACATCTGGTCCTGTCCCCGGGCTGGGGCTGGGCTCCCCGCCGGGCAAGAGGAGCGGTGCCGGGGGAGCCTGCCATCCTCACTCCCTGCTCCTGCCAGCCCTCACAGAGGGGATTTGCCTGCCTCTTGTCCACCTAACGCGGGCTCTCAGATTGTCCCGAATCCGTTCGTGTGTGATCCGGGGCACTGACCACCCAAATGCAGCCTGTGTGGCTGAGCCAGCTGCCGCCGGGCGACTTTGTGGCCACCAGTCCCAGCTCGGCACAGCGACATGTGCGGGCTCTGCAAGCCCCGGGGCTTCCTTCCCAATCTCTGTCCTTCTTCCAGCTCTTCCCTGGCTCCTCTGTGGTCTCTCTTGAACCCCACACTCGGCTTTCCTGTGGAGTCCAGTCCCAGTGACCGCTTACTGTGTCCATTAACACAGCCAGGGCGATAGCATTGCACCGAGCTCTGTCCCTAAAGCCCTTCGTGAACTGGAGCATCCCCTGCAGTTGTACCCTTCTTCCTGCATGGCTCCTATATCTTGCCATGGTAAAAAGTACCATTTTGGTGCTTGGCACAACATTGTCTGGCCTTTCCCACGGTTGCTGGGCCCTGTTCTTGTCCCAGCCACAGACTTTTTTATTGCTGCCTTAATGCTTTGACTTGGGTTAAGCAGGAAAAGCTGAACTGGCCACCGCAGTCCCCCAGAATGCAGCCTGGGCTGCATCCTTGCTGTGGAGCTCCACCGAGTAATTGGGTGTTTCAACCCATGTAGTGTGTCCCCCCAGCCTGCCTGTCTTGCTCAGTCACACCTCTTGTGTGTTCTCCAGCATGGTTACCTGGGGAGCTTATTAAATAAGACATGGGATGACTTGGACAAGACCCGTGTTTACCTGTGTGTTGTTGATTGGCATTAATTAGATTAGGCTCCTTGAAATCTCTCCTCCCCGTGAGGTTCCAGCCATGCTGTTATGGTGCATTGGGCTTGCAGCTGGTCGATCATCCCAAGTGCCCACAGCTCTTGCATTTGCCCTGTCAGATGTCAGGAAGGAACCCAAAATATCCACGGCTTGCAAAGGCAACAGGCACCAGGGCTCCTCAGGAAGCAATCTGAATGCCAATGGCTCCTTTTGGAGTGTCTAGATCAGGCGGTATCTGTGTCTGTGACTCTGATTTTCCTGTGGGATGAGAGCCCGGGGCTGAGGTTTGTCGGGGCTAGAGATGACAGGACATGTAGATGACATGACTGTCCCACATGCTCCTTCTCTCCTCTCCAAAATTGTCTTCTTGGAGCCTCAGAGCATGACAAAGCTGCAGTTTGGGCTCTGGGGTTGTGCATATTTTGTTCGGGTAAAAGCACAGCTGGGAGAGCACCCAGGGTTCCTGGTGCTGCCTGTGCACCCTTCCCAGCATCACTGTCCTGCAGCACGTCTTGCCTTGGAACCTGTCACACCTGAGCAGCAAAGAGGAGACAACCAGCCTGGGTTATTTTCTGGATTTTTTTTTTTTCCTAAGGAGAAATTGGCTGATTAAAAAGCCTGTCTGGGAAAAGGTCCCTCATGATAATTCCTCAGAAAAGTGAATCTCCTCCATCCTAGCTGGAGGCACCAAAATGGGGCTCCCCCAGCCTGGCCGTCCCCTCCCCTCGCGCGGGGCCGCTTGCGGCAGGGGCGGTTTATTGACACAGCACTGCGTTCCCTTCCTCTCCCAGAGGAAACTGCTCCGGGAGGTGACGGCCCCGACCTCGCTGTTTTGGTAGACATCCCCCTCGGGACCGCGCTGTCTGGGAACCGGCGCCTGCCAGGCGTCCGCCCTGCACGGGGTGCAGGACAGGGGCACCCCCGCTGTCACCAGCCCGGAGCGGTCCCAGAGGGAGGGGAGAGGCACAAAGCAAGGCTGGGACAGCCCAGCTGCAGCCCCTTCTCGGCCCTCGTCACCTCCGGGTGGGCTGGGAGCGGGTCTGTCCCCCTCTCCCGGCACTCTGCCGGGCGCTTCCCGCATCCCTGATGGGATGCAGCTGCTTTTCCCAGCGCTGGTAGCCGGCTGCCTCGGCTCCCCCACAGCAAAGTCGCAGCACATACGCGACAGTATTCATATGGGCCCAATTAAAGGCTTGTTTTCCTAGTCCCGGAATAACCCCTCTAACATTCCCAACTCATTATCTTTTCAAATAAAGCCAAAACCTTGCAGCTAATTGTTTTGTGCTGTCAGGAGTGGTGCTGTTATGGAGCAATCCAGGCTTTGAGCTGGTCCTTCATCTCTGGCAATTAAGTGGGTCTGATGTTCACTTTGGTGTTTTCTCTTTTCCTTTCTGCTAATTCTTTCAAGCTCTTTCAGAGCTCGCCGGATGCCCCAGGGATTGGTGGCCTCTCTTTGTCTTCATCCCAGCAAAGATGGAAGCGATGCTGGGTCCTGGCATGCAGTTCCCTGGGAAGGGATCGGCCTTGACCCTTTCCAACTCTCCACCCCTGCAGCAGCACTGCCCCGGGGAGGCTCTCAGTGCCGTGGGCCTGACTCTCCCCAGCAGCTGCTGGATAGAGCCTGGATTTGGAACTGCTCTCTGCCTCTGCAACCCACCCAGTGCGCACTCGGGGGAGAGCCAGTTTGGATCTGGTCAAGCTTTGGGCTGCACCAAGGAGGAGCTGGTTAAGGGCAGCTGGGTGGTGATTTCTCTGTTTCTAGCTGTGGTGGGTGCCATGGGACGCTGCTGGGATAATTCAGGCTGTGGTGCCCATCGGGTGGCAGGCAGAGGGTCACAGCACGGTGGGTCTGTCCCCAGGCAAAGCCTACGAGATCACCTACGTGCGGCTGAAGTTCCACACCAGCCGCCCCGAGAGCTTCGCCATCTACAAGCGCAGCCATGCCAAGGGGCCCTGGGTGCCCTTCCAGTTCTACAGCGCGTCCTGCCAGAAGACCTACGGGAAGCAGCCGCGGCAGTACCTGCGGCCGGGCGAGGACGAGCAGGTGGCCTTCTGCAGCGACGAGTTCAGTGACATCTCCCCACTCAGCGGGGGCAACGTGGCCTTCTCCACCCTGGAGGGACGGCCCAGCGCCTACAATTTTGATGGGAGCCCCGCGCTGCAGGTGCCACCAGAGCAGGAGGGGGGTGGTGTATGGATCCTTGGGATCAAGAGCATTATTACACCCACCAGGGTAAAAGCGCTGGTGATGCGCTGCATTCCTGCTTGAAAAGGTGCAGGATGTGTCCTGGGTGGGGTGGGCGCTGGTGGCCCAGACCTCTCCACCAAGGTGCCTTCCCCATGTCCCCTGCAGGAGTGGGTGACAGTCACTGACCTGCTCATCTCCTTGAACCGGCTCAACACTTTTGGGGACGACATCTTCAAGGACCCCAAGGTGCTGCAGTCGTACTACTACGCCATATCTGACTTCTCGGTCGGTGGCAGGTGAGGGGCAGCCAGGCAGGGGTAGGGAGACCTTCTTGGGGCTCTAGGACTGGGGCAGCTGCTCCCCACCTCAGTCTTGTCTGAATTGTGATTTTGGGGCAAACTGCTCCGATGTGGCTTCCTCCGTGTGTAAACTGGAGCTGGAAATGCAGAGATGGGTGATTGAACCTGGACCCAGCTGTGCAGAAAGTTTGGCTTTTCCCCACTGTGGGGAATGGCCCACTCCATGTGCCACCAGCTGTATTTGCTTTGTTCCCTCCGAGCCCAATGTCTTTTAATGACACTGGGGTTCATGTTGCTCCTCCTGTGACCCTGCTGGTCCCTGGGCACTGCAAAAGGGGAGTCCTGGGGTTCTAGCAGAAAGATGACCTGAAGCTGCAGAGACTGGTGGAGGAGCTTGGAGTCAGCATGGCCACAGGCAGAGAAGCTGGAGCAGCTGCCAGCGGGGAAGGGCAGCAGATGTAGGATAGAGATGCAGGTGGCACCCACTTGGTGCTGTCCGTGGGCTGTGCCGCACATGTCCTTCTCCAGCTGAGAGAAGTGGAAAATTTCCACGTCCCTGAGAGCGCTGTCTGCCCTAGGCAGCGGGGCTGGGACAGCTCCCAGCCGGCCGCCAGACCTGTAGCTGTTGTCCCACCTCCGGGGTCAGCAGCTGGAGCTGGTTAGCACGGGCCACCCTCGGCGTGTGACCTCCCGACTGACCAGGCTGGGAGCGCCTCGGGGACACGATGGACTCACGGCCAGCACAGCCTGAGCTGCTTTCACCCCACAGCCAGCCCAGTAGCAGGGTCACACACTGCACAGCCTGGGCACCGTCCCCCTGCTGCTGCCCACACCGGTGCTCAGAGCGGCTCCCCCGCGCCGGGGTCTCACCGCAGGTGCAAATGCAATGGCCACGCCAGCGAGTGCGCTCCGGACGAGGCCGGGCAGCTGGTCTGTGTGTGCCAGCACCACACGGCCGGCACCGACTGCGAGCGCTGCCAGCCCTTCTACCAGGACCGGCCCTGGGCGCGCGGCACGGCCGAGGCTGCCAATGAGTGCCTCCGTGAGTATCCCCCGGGCCGGCCCTGATGGGCTGCGCTGGTGCTGCATCGGCTCCTGTGGCAGCTCCTGCCCGTCCTGCACCTGCTCCCTTTTGGGAGGGAGGGAGGGAGTGGTACTCCAAGGCCCCCCTTCGCAGCAGCACCCCGAGTACTCCCCATTCCCTTTACCCCACGAGTGCAGCCATCTGCTCCGCGCACGGTGCTGCGCCCACCTCTGCTTCCAAGGCACAGGCGTTGCCGAAGGCTCTGACTGCTGAGCCAAGGGGTCCCTCTGGCTTATCCGACCCCACAGGAGGTTGCCGTAACCTCCAGTGCTCGCCAGGTCCTGACCCGTCCTCTTGCCTCTCCCCCAGCCTGCAACTGCAGCGGCCGCTCCGAGGAATGCTTCTACGACCGGGAGCTGTTCCGGCGCAGCGGGCACGGGGGCCACTGTCGCAACTGCCGCGACAACACAGCCGGGCCCCACTGCGAGAGCTGCAGGCAAAACTACTACCGCTGGGAGCCGCAGGGAGCCTGCCAGCCCTGCCACTGCCACCCCGCAGGTGCGTGGGGCTGTTCCCGGCCGGGCTCTGGCTGCAAAACTCCTGCCCCAGCTGGAGTTTGCTGGGGGGGATGGTTTTGGTGGGTTCTCCCTTGGTCGGGGTTTCCCCATCTTCCCCGTCCTGTGTCTCTCCCCTGCTGGGGTTGAGCCTCAGGGCTGGCTGGGGTCCCCACAGGCGCCCTGCAGCCCCAGTGCGACAACTCGGGGACCTGCCTCTGCAAAGCCAACGTGACGGGCTGGAAGTGCGAGCGCTGCAAGGACGGCTACCACAGCCTGAGCGAAGGTGGCTGCAGGTGAGGAGGAACCCGGCCCTGGGCAGGAGCAGTGGGATGGGAACGGGGCTCACCTCCTGCCTTCATCTCACCCCATCCAGACCCTGCACCTGCGACCCCGCGGGCAGCGTGGGCACCTGCGACCCCAACACGGGGCACTGCACCTGCAAGGAGAGGGTAGAGGGGCACTTGTGCAACAGGTAAGCACCGTGGCCCTGGCATGGGGACATAAACACTGTCCCTTTCCACTTTTGGGCTTGGTGGCAAGGCTGTGGGGCTGCGTTCCTCTGGACCACTGGGACTGGGCTCCCAAGGAGCTGTCGCTAGCGTCCCACCCCGGATCACTGCCGTGGTTCCCTGCAGCTCTGCCTGCCCGGCGCCACATACTCCTGTTTCCTCCTGCGCCCAGGTGCCAGCCGGGCTGGTTTAACCTGCAGCCCCACAACCCCATCGGCTGCACCAGCTGCTTCTGCTACGGCCACTCCAGCGCCTGCAGGGCGGCAGAGGGCTACGAGGAGACTCACATCCGCTCCGACTTCAGCCAAGGTGCGACCCCCCGGCCCCGGGTAAAACGGAGGGCACTGCTCTGCCAATTTCAGGCAAAAAAGTTTGGGAAGGATATGGCTGAGTGTCCCTCTTTGGGGCTGAGCATCGCCTTTTGGAGCTAACTGGTGGTGATGGGTGTAGAGGGTTTTCTCTGGCTTGCCCCTGGTTTACTGTTAAACCTCTGCTTCTGCCCCAGCTCCATGGGGACAGGCTCTCGGTGACTCCCCGTGGCATCCCTCCGTGCCAAGGGGCTCCTGGGGCTGTGCATGGCTCAGGGAGGGCTATGGGGCCAGGCGCGGACATTCCGCCACACCAGCGACTGCAGGAGCACTAAATAATAGGAGGCAGCCTGCTGGGAGCTCTCCCAATTATTCCAACCTCTCCCCATCCTCGGCTGGGATGTGACAATGCGGCTGGGAGAGCGGGGCGGGTGCTTTTGCCCGGCTGCTGGCAGGGCTGCGCTGGCAGGGCTGGATGCGTGCGGGATGCTCGGGGAAACCCTGCCATCTGCCGCGCATCCCGGCGTGTGCAGCCCCGCCGCGGGGACACCGCAGCCCCCGCCCGCCGCGCCCCGCAGGGACGGGCACCCACGGCAGGCACCCCGCTCTGCCTCGCCTGCTCCCAGATGGATACGAACGCGCCAGGCTCGGGTGGATCCTAATTGCGGGTAACCGCGCTGCCAATTGCTGTGTTGCTGGAATGTCTTCCACGGCCTTGAGACTGAGCCAGGCTTTAAACCGAGTTTTTTTTCCAGCCTCCACACAGCCAATTTGGGGCTGCTCCTTTGGGGACTGGTTTGGCAGTCTCTGAGCTGAGATGTAAGCACAGCACCCTCCTAAAGCCCCGCTCCCCAAAACACTCCCCAGTCCACAGTGGAGGTGGATCAGATGGAATTTTCTTATACTGGGTGAAAGAGTCCAAATGGGGGATGATTTGATAACAGAGCACAGCCCACTTGAGAGATTTCCAAGTGTTTGTCCTGCAGGGCTGGAAGAAATAATGAACCCTGGGGAGTGGGGGGGTGAGTTTAACTGATTTCTTAAGGAAACCAACTTCATGCAATTACGCCCCATCTCTTCCGGGCTTCTCCAGCATCTCTCTTCAGGCTTCCTGTGCTCTCCAGCCCACAGTAATGTTAGAATGGCAGCACAGGCCGGGGGGGGGAGTGTGGAAGTTTAAAGATAATAATTTCCTCCAAATCTAAGGAAATAAATAGAGGAGGGCCGGTTAAGGTCACCTTCCAGTGCATGAAAGCACAGAAACCAAGTGGAGCAGGGTGTTACAAAGTGCTGGCCCCTTCCAAGGCTCGAGAGAGTGTTGGGGGAAGGGACAGAGCCCCTGAAAGCAGCACCCTGCTGGTGCCGCGCTGGCAGGGACTCACTGCTCCCTTAGCTGTACACTGTCACTGTGTGCTGTCACACAGGGCTGGAGGGCTGGGCTGCTGCAGCTCAAGGCACCACAGACCTGCCTCTGCGCTGGGCTGGCGGGGAGATCATCACCGAGTGGGATGGAGAGGAGCCAGTGGATTTTCTTGCACCAGGTATTGTGTGTGCTGGGTCCCTGGGGGGCTGCTCTGCCGGGAGGACCCCCTGGTACTCTCGTCCCACTGCTACACTGGTGCAGGAGGCACTGGGCTCCACTCCACTCCAGAGCTGAGCACGTTTCTATAGCAGAAAACAGTGGGGGGCATTGGAACAGTGGACCAGGACCCCAAGAGGGCAGCTGGAACTGGCACCACTTTAGGAGGGTGACTGTGGCTCCTGATGATGCTGAGGGGAATAGGACTGCACTGGCAGAGCTGGTGCCTCCATGTCCTACAGGCTCTGCTCCTCTCTCCCCTCACAGAGAAGTTTCTGCAGAACCAGCGCCTCGGTTATGGGCAGCTCCTGTCTCTGCTGCTGCGAGTGGAGGAGAATGGGACGAGAACAGAGACCAGGGTGCCCCTGCTCCAGGTCCAGCTGGTGCTGGAGGGCGAGGGGATGGAGATCACCATGTCCAGTAGCAAGAGCCAGCCCCAGCATGGAAAGCAGGCTGTCACCTTCAGGTACCCATCACGGCATTTTGGGGAGCCTCAGTGGGGTTTAGAGCACAGTGTCTGAATTGTCTGGGCTGCCCTGTACTGCGGGTTCAGCCCCACTCTCTGTCCCCCTCGGGGGGGTCCCAGTCAGGAGCCAAGCTGTCCTGCAGCACCTGGCTCAGGCTGGCCCTGTCCTGCCTCCCTCACTCCCTCTCCAACAGGCTGCACGAGGCAGAGGAGGGTGCAGAGCCTTTGCTGTCAGCCTTCAGCTTCCAGCGCCTGCTCTCCAACCTGACCGCCCTCCGCCTCCGCGTGAGCCGCGGCCCCGGGAGAGGTGGGTGGCTCCACAAAACATCCCCATGGGGACCAAACCGGGGTGGGGTTGGAGACATCGGAGCAGCATCTGGCTCTTGGGGACGAGAGGGACTGTAGGGGGTGATTTGGGGCAGGGGCTGCCTCCTCTCTGTGAACACCGCTGGGCTCTCAAGGACGTATTTTGGCGTCTCCTGTGCCTGTCTGGTGCATTCCAGAGCAGAGCAGGGGATGCACCACCCCATTCCCACACCGCTCTCCCCTCTCGCAGGCAGGCTGTCCCTGAGCGAGGTCCAGCTCACGTCTGCTCGCCCCGGGCCGGGCACACGGGCAGGCTGGGTGGAGGAGTGCTCGTGTCCCATGGGATACACCGGGCAGTTCTGCCAGTCCTGTGCACCCGGATTCAAGAGGGAGATCCCATTCGGCGGCCCCTTCGTCAGCTGCGTGCCCTGCACCTGCAACCAGCACGGGGACTGTCACCCCCTCACAGGTGTGCACCCCCCGGCCCCTCCACTCACCTGTCCCTCCATGCATGGGTGACAAATCCATGTCTGCTTGTTCTGAGGGAAGCTGGAAACCGTTGGTGAGTTGTGGTTCCCAAAATTTGCAAGTTGAATTGCTTGGGTGGTTGTAGGGACCAGGTTCATAACTGCAAAGACAGAGATAATTAATGAAGTGCAATAATGGTGGTAATTTATAATTAGAGGAGCATTTTCCATGATACTTCATGACCTTTAAGGAGGAGAAGGGAAGGGTGCTGGTCCTCAGAGGAGTGGGGGAGCAGGGGTCAGGGCAGTAGAGAGGGTTTTGCTAGGCTGGGTGTCACAGGCAGGATCACTGCCCGATGAGAGGAGCAGGACTGGGCACAGCTCTGGAATCTGCAAACTGAGGGTGAACCTGAGCAGAGAAACTAGGGAAAAAGCAGGAAAACAGCGGTGCCGGGCATGAGGGAAGACACCAGAGGATCCAGCTCTTGTGCTGCCAGCACTCGGTGGCCGATTCTCCTCAGTGGGGAGCAACAGTGATGTACGGCCGGGATGGAGAGGGCTGGAGGAGGCAGAGTGCTCGGCGAATGCCCCTGCCCTGCCCGCGGAAACACGGCGGCAGCTCTACAAACCCGCCCTCATCCCGCAGAGCCGCGGCTGGCTCTGCCGACTGCACAATCCCCAGGGATGGGGCCAGGCTTTTGATGTTCCGGCCCGGGCGCTGCCAGCCCGCGCACTTCCTTTAGTTTATTTTTCCATTTCTTCCTGCCACCCGTTTTTTCATTCTTTTCCATCGTCTGACTCCGCCTGGATGTGGGGAAAATGGACTAACACCCCCTCCTGCACAGCCTTCCTGGTGTGACCCGACCCCACAAAACACGGGGGGAAATCCTCCCCCGACTCCTCTCTCTCCAGTGAAGCAGAGCATCTGCCTGGAGGTGGGGGGGTTCCTTGAGCACTCTTCCTCCTCTTCCTCCCTCTCCTCCTCACAGCCGATTTCGGAAGGCTGACTCACCGGCTCGGCTCGCTCTGAAGGAGCTGCTCCCCGGTGGGTGCCGGGTCGGCTGCTTGTGTTTTCCAAGACAGGCTGGAAAGGACGCGCCTCGACGCTGAGAAATGTGTTGTGGATTACGGCAGGCGCCGGCAGCCTCCGCACACACTGATGGTGCTGCCTGTGCCAGCGCTGCCTCGTCCCCGCGTCCCTGTGGCCCCGTTCCCCCTCCAAAACCTTCTCCCTTGAGCAAAGACAAGGCAGGGAGGGAAAATGTCCCGAATACTGGCTGGAGATGTGCAGCCCCCTGGCTGGAGCTGCACCTCCCTCTTGCCGTGCTCAGCCCTGGGCTCTCTGGCCCTCCCGCAGTCCCTGCTGTTATTCGGGGTTGGGTTTTGGCAGACCCTCAGCTCCGTTTTCCTCCCCGCAGGGCAGTGCCAGTGCTTGCACAACACAGAGGGTCCCTCCTGCGAGCGCTGCAGCCCCGGCTTTTACGGCAACCCCTTCGTAGGGCGCTTTGATGACTGCAAGCCCTGCCCCTGCCCCGGCCGCTCGCCCTGCACCGAGGTGCCCAGCAGTGGGGAGGTGGTCTGCACCCACTGCCCCCCGGGGCAGAGAGGTGAGGCTGGGGGCGGGCGGGCGCAGGGGCTGTGGGCAGCGTGGGCACGGCTGGATCCTCCCCGCCTTTTCACCTTCTCCAGGAAAACGGTGTGAGCTCTGTGATGACGGGTTTTTCGGGGACCCCCTGGGGCAGAGAGGTCCCGTGCATCCCTGTGAACCCTGCCAGTGTCACGGGAACGTGGATCTCAATGCCGTGGGGAACTGTGACCCCGTGTCGGGCCGATGCCTGCGCTGCCTGTACAACACAATGGGCGATCACTGTGAGAGGTGTCGGCCGGGCTTCTACGGGGATGCGCTGGCTCCCAGCCCTGCTGGGAAGTGTGCACGTACGTAAGGGACAGCTCACTTGCAGCCAAAATCCTCCTAGCAGTGAAGGCAGAGGGTGGAAGGGGACGTCCAGCAGGTTTAGGGGTTGATGGATGGTCCAGGTTACCCCCAAGTGTTCCAGAATGTCCTTTTCCCTCTTGCTCCACTGCCATCCTTCCCCAGAGATGCTCTGGCCTGCAGGGGCTCTTTCTCTTGGAGCCCTGGTTGATGGGGGAATGTGGCTTTCCACTCAGCCTCAGTGCCCCATTCCCACAGTCCTATCCACCAGCCCTGTGCTGGGATTTAAGAGCTGTTTTGTCTTCTTATAGCTTGTGATTGCAACCCCAATGGCTCAGACCCGAGGCTGGAGGGCTGCGATCCTGGCACAGGCCAGTGCCACTGCCTCCCACACGTGACAGGCAGAGCCTGTGGGCAGTGCCAGCCTGGCTACTACGGCCTGGAGCCCACCGTGGGGTGCAAGAGGTATGTGGGGCATGGCATGGGCATGGCATGGGGCTGCCAGGGGACAGCAATGGCTCCACGTTCCCAGCTCTGGTCTCTGCATTGATTGCCTGCTCACGACCCTCCACTTCTCGTGCCAGCTGTGAGTGCCACCCAACAGGGTCGCGGGAGAGCGGGTGCCACGTGCTGACAGGGCAGTGCTCCTGCCAACCGGGTGTCACGGGGAAGAAATGTGACCGATGCCAGCACGGCTTCTTTGGCTTCTCTGCCAGGGGCTGCCGAGGTAACGGGGATGGGGACTGCATCTTTGTCCCTAAAGCAGGGCTGGCAACCACAGCGTGATGTCTTTCTGCTACCACTGCAGCCTGCAACTGCTCCCCACTGGGCTCCGTCACCCCGCAGTGCCACGAGAACAGCACCTGCCTCTGCCACCCCGGCTTCGTGGGCTACAAGTGTGACCGGTGCCAGGTCAACTTCTTCCTTGACCCGCTGAGCTCCCGCTGCCAGCAGTGTCCTGCCTGCTATGGGCTGGTGAAGGATGAGGTACAGCCTGTGCAGTGCTGAGGCAGGCACAGCACCCCACCCCGGCACCCGCACGGTCCCCGCATGTCCCCCCGTGTCTGGCCCGCAGGCTGACCGGCTGAAGGCCAGGCTGCAGGAGATGGAGGAATGGCTGCAGAAACCAGGCTGTGACACCCACCCCGGCCAGTCTGCCATGCTGGGAGATGCAGCCCGGGGAGATGGGCTGCCCAGCCCACACCTCCTGAGAGGTATGGGGCACTCTTCTTCCTTCCACTCACTTCACCCCTCTGGGCACCCTCTGCTCCCTCAGGGTGCTGTGACATGCTGGATGGGTGCAAGGAGGTCCCAGGTGAGCCCTGGGCTCAGTGTGGGTGATGGGGTGACCTGGGGGGAGGGCAGTGGAGGTGACATGCCTTTTTGGGAAGACAGAGTACTGCAGGGGTGCTCACACCCCTGAGGTCTTGGAGCAGGCAATGATGGGCACTACTGGGGGCTGAGCACCAGCACACGGGTGCCCTTTGGGTGTTGAATTCCTGGGTCTCTCCTGAGGACCCAGAGGGACTGTATTCCCCTTTTGTGAGTAGGTGTGAGGCAGGGGCTGGGGCATGGGGCAGCCCCACAAGGAAGCAGGGAGCCCTGAGCAATGCCAGTGGGAAATGAGCTGCTTGTGCTGCCCACAGGTGCCTGGGCCACCCTCTTGGTACAGGTGGGGCAGCTGGCAGGGGCACTGAACATTGCTCAAGGCCGTCTCACCAACGCCAGCCGGGCCACCAGCTGCTCCCATCATGGATCCCCCAAAACCTGCACCCTGCTGTCGGAGATCGGGGCCGTGCTGCAGTCGGCACAGCAGCAGATCCTGCACGCTGCGGACACCCTGGCTACCACGGTGGGGGCTCTCAGCAGCCCTGGGCTCCTGAGGGGGCTGGTGGCAATGCTGGGGGTCAGTGGGATGTGCCCCCCAGGACTCTTAGGGTGGGATGTGACCAGCAGAGTGGGTGAGCAGGAAAGCCTGGGGTCCATGTGGGTGTAGCCCTCCTTGTTGCTAGTCAAGAGCAGCTGTTTTCCTTGCTCCAGCCCTTAGGGAGGTTCTTGGTGGTGCTGGGCTGACAGGGTCTGGGATGCCGGCTCCCTGCCGGGGTCTCAGTGCTACTGTTTGCGTTTCAAGGAGATTCCCCAGGAAATCCCACAGCAGCCCACAAACTGGAGCCACTGGGCACTGCAGGCTCGGGCTCTGTCCAAGAGGTAAGACTTGAACAGGCAGAGGAGGCTGCCAGCCTAGCCAGGGGTGCAGGGGGCCCACTCCTTTGCCAGGAGGCCAATCCTGATATGCTCTCTTGGGTGTCCTTGTCCCTGCAGCCACAAGGACTCTATGGCACAGGTGGAGGCAGTGGTCAGGAGAGCACTGCGCGCCTCCAACGCCAGCTCCGAGCTCCTGCGGAACCTGCTGGAGGGGAACGTGACACCGGATGCACAGCGCAAGCTGGAGGCTGGGTGAGGGGCTGGCAGCAAGGAGGGCAGGCAGGGCAGCACAGCCCCTTTCCTCTGGCAAGGTCTCTGTAACATGACTTGGTTATGGGGATTTGGCACGTGCCCAACAGGCGTGTGCTGAGCACCTTCAAACTCATTGCACCGCAGTGCTGCAAAGCAGAGGGACAGGGCACTGCGTGCTGAGGGGGTTTCAGGAAAAGCCCCCAGAATTTCCTGCTACATCAATGTCCAGGGCCAGGTCTCCAGTTGTCCTCTTCATCCTTTGAGGGACCGGAGGGCCCTGGCTGACAGCAGGGTACTGTCCACGTAGGTATGAGGAAATCCAGCGGGCGCAGGAGGAGCTGAGTGCTGGCATGGCAGAGGTGGCAGAGGAGGCCAGGAGAGCTTTGACAGCCGTGGAACAGGCTCGTGCTGACCTGGCCGAGAGACTTTTGCAGGTGGCTGCTCTGGGGCAGGTGAGCAGTTCCCAAGCTACAGCTCCTGCTGGCATCCCTACCTCCTGCTTTACCACTGCTGCCTCCCGAGCTGGGAGATGATCTCACCGGCATTCCTGACCCTGCAGCAGGTGCTGCCAATGCAGGCTGCAGACCTGGCACAGGACCTGGCAGTGCTGGAGCAGGCAGCAGCCGCCCAGGAGCCGTTGGCTCAGCAGGCTGTGCAGGCATCCCGCACACTGGCAGCTGGACTGCACCTGGAGCTGCAGAGGACTCGTGGCTTTGAGCAGGTAAATCCTGCTCACTTGAATGGGGAGCCCCATCCCTGCTGCTCCAGCAACTGGAGGGACCATGCCTGCAGCCAGGGAGCTGGGAGAGGAGGTTTTGCTTGGAGACATCTTCCCTTGGGCCCCCAGATGTCTCTAGGAGCTCACCTGCTGAATGGGAGCAGGCTGAGCCCCACATTCCCCAGCTGGGTGCAGCTCTTCACTCACTCCCCAGCCTCACTCCTCCTCTCCTCTCCTCTCC
>VYXC01006599.1:493335-606635 GCA_013397175.1 Platysteira castanea
CTCCCAGCTGCGGGACCAGGCTGGCTCTGCCCGTGACATGGCCACCACGGCTGTCTCCCGAGGAAAAGCTGTGCTCTCTGATGCCAAGTCCCTCCTGGCCAGCTTGGAAGGTAAAAGGCACCAGTCAGAGCATCTCCAGGCACAACTTGGCCCTCACCAGGTGACAAGGGGAGAAGTGGACAGTTTGGTGATGGCCAGGTTGTTCCCATAGGCATGAGGAAGGTGCTGGGGCATCGGAAAAGTCGGGCTGCCCTGAGAAAGAGGTTGGCCACTGTGCGGGACAGAGTGATGGTGGATGCTCAGAGGAAGATTAAACAGGCAAAGAAGACACTGGGAAACTCCCTGTCCATTTCCACCGCAGCCCAGAGGACAGCTGGGGAGGCTGAGCGCATCTCTGAGGAGAGCACCAAGGTCTGGGCTGAGGGATGTGGGGTGGAGCTGCTGGGCATGGCCAGGCTGGCAGCCATCACCCACATTTGCACCTGTGCCCCACTGGAGGCTGCGTGTCCCCAGGTGACTGTTCCCATCTCCATCCTTTTGCAGAGGGCACGGGCTGTGCTGCAGGAGAGCAAACAGGCCCTCAAACACGCCAGCCAGCTCGCCACGCGTGCCAGTGAGACCCGGTGGGAGCTCTCCCGGCAGGAGCACATGGCTGAGAAGCTCAGGGGGGACCTGGAGGAAGCACACCAGGTCAGTTGGGTCCCCTTGGGCAGGCTGTGTCCTCCAGAGCCCAGAAGAGGCTTTGCCCACAGCCCAAAGCATAGGGAACAACCCGGCTTGAGAGCTCCACTGTAGGGACAATGCCTTGGGGATGTTCCTGGGATCTCCTCTACCATCCAGCCAAGGGTCAGTGGTGTCCCTGATCTGGGTGTCTGTCTCTGTTGGAAGGTGGGGTCAGAGGTGAGTGAGATGGCAAAAAGTCTCCAGGAAGCCCGGGGCTCGCTCATGTCAGACATTGAGACCCTGAACGACCTGCTGAACAGCCTAGGTGAGACCTGGGGGGAAATGGGGTGCAGGTCCCAGGGAAAGCGCTGGGCTCTCAGGGGCCAGCGCTCTCCTGCTCACTGGTACTCCTGCTTGATGGCCATCCAGGCTGAGCTGGGTGCCCTTTGGCTGAGATCACCCATGGTCTCAGTAAAGCTGTAAGGCTCATGTCTTGAGGGAAACCCTCATGAATAATGAATTGGGGCTTGCTGAATATCTGGCCCAGGTACACTGATCTCCCTTGGGATCCGCAGGGGCAGCAAGGCTGGTAAAGTCCCTTTGGAGCTGAGGGCTGTGCTAGACTGGGTTTGCTCCTTGTTGCTGGTTGGTCTTGCTCCAGCTCCTCCTGTTTTCATCATCTGGGTATATTTCTGAGCATTCCAGGACTCTTGCATCCCAGAAATTTTGCAAAAGGGTGGAAATAATGATCCATTTGTAAGAGAGAGAAGTGCCCAGGCCCTGCCTGGAGCCAGAGTCCTGTTTGCTTATCTGTGATCAGTGGGAAGCTGCAAAGCCTCCATGCCCTGCTGCACCCACTCCCTATAGCTTGCCTGGTGCCATGGAGTACATCCAGAACCTCTCCTGTCCAGCTCTCTGCTCTCATCCGTGCCCTCTCCCCCCTTGCCCAGGTAACCTGGACCAGGACACAGAGGTGGACGCAGTGCTGAGCGCCGGGAGGCTGCAGCTGGAGCAGCTGTGGCTGCGCCTGGCCACGCCGGGCCCCCTGGCCGTGCAGCTC
The DNA here is from genome assembly GCA_013397175.1 of Platysteira castanea. Classification (NCBI taxonomy): domain Eukaryota; kingdom Metazoa; phylum Chordata; class Aves; order Passeriformes; genus Platysteira; species Platysteira castanea. The sequence goes on from VYXC01006599.1 coordinate 495,059, forward strand.
AGCCGGCTGCAGCAGGAGGCAGCACGGCAGCAGGAGAAGATCCAAGCATTTGAGAGCGACTTGGCTGAGATCCGGGCTGACAAGCAGAACTTGGAGGACATTTTGCGGAGCCTCCCTGAGAGCTGCTCGAAGTGATAGGTCCCTGGCTGCTGCCACATCCCCTCTGTGCCCCCCCTGCACAGGGAATGGCAGAGGGAAGGACACTCTACATTCACCAGCATCAATCCCTCCCACTGCTCCTCACACTGCCCTCTGTACAGTGTCACACCCCAGGTCCTTTTCCACGCCCGCTCAGGCTCCACATCCCGAGCACTCTGCAGGATGACTCCAGCCACCACCTCTGTCCTCGGGCTGGGGGGACACCCACCTACCAGGACCACCGATGTTTCTGTGCAGGATATGGAGCCATCCAAGGGCTGATCTCTCACTGTAGAGTGAACAAAGAATCCTCACAGATCTCGTCCATCCCTCCTTTCCCACCGCAGCACTGGGCAGGGACAGCTTACCAAGTATGTAATGTACCCAAGCTGTACTGCCTGGCAGTCCCTCCTGCCCCAGGAGATGAGAGAGGCTCTCACGCATGTGCTGGAAGCTGGTCCGGCTGCACAGCGCCCTGCAGTGTCATGCTCGTGGGCTGTGGTCACAGAGGTGCACAGAGGAATCCCGGTGAAGCCAGGCAGAGAGCTGCTCACCGGAGGGCATACAGCTCACCTGCTTCCCAAGGGAAGGGAGTTCACAGCAGGAAGGGCTAAATTAACGAGCAGAAACACAGCAGAGGCAAAGATGGATCCTCACCCAGCTCCTGAAAGGCAGCTGGGGCATCCTCAGCCTGCTTCAGTATGAGAGGAGCTCAGGTCTCACTGTTCCCCTGCTCCAGGGTAACACAAGGCCACAGCCAGCCCTGCTTGGCTCACCAAATGTCACCAGGCATGGCTATAAATCAGCCAGTTGCCACCAGGAGCTGAGTGGCAGAGACACAGGCACGGGAGGTGTGAGAGCAGCAGCACCCACAGCCCCACATTTGCACCTGTGCCCCACTGGAGAGGAGCTGGCTGGTGGCACCAGGCTGTGCAGCCAGTGGGGACTGGATGGGGAACAGCTGGACACCCGCTCCTGCCTGTGTCACTCCCGCGGGGTGGCAGAGGTCAGTGGCTGTATTGCCTTTAAAGGAAAGGCATTTATGTTCCCCTGTGCTCCCATGTGGGCTGGGCTGCAGGACAAGCCAGGTCCTGGCTCAGCCCATCTTGTGCTGGCTGTGCTGTGACTCCAGGTAGCTGAAGTCATTCCCATAAGACCAGAAACAAGTCCCCAGGCTGGAGCTTGCTTCATTTTTTAACCGGTTTTACCTATGTTTTTCTGCTCGCAGTGCTGCAAATCAGGTTTGCTAAAGTCTTGTGTCATTTGTGTAAAATTGCTGCCATCGGTGTTGAATTCTCCCAGCAACATCTCTGGTAGGTCCAGTGGCCTGGAAGGATTTTCCTACTTAGAACAAAGCCATTGCCCTTCCGATTCTGCACAAAAGCTGCTCGAGGAATGGGGTGCCAGAGCTGCAGTGCTGCGGGGGGGTAATGGCAGGGACTCCCCTGCTGCTGCCCAAGGACAGCTCTGGGAAAGCAAGACTATGAAGCAGTGAGAGCACAGCGTGATCCGGCTTGGCCAGAGGCAGGGAGTCATGGCCACTTACTGTCTCTCTGGGAGGACAATTATAAATCTCCAGTGAACGCACAAATTTGCTGCTCTTACAGAAATGTCAAGCCTCCGCTGTGTGCCTGCTGCTGAAGATGTGGTTCATGCTGTCTCCTGCTCTCCCTGGAACTCTATGTTTTTAGCTGGTGCCACCTGCCTAGAGCTGCATCCATTAAAAATTCTTAATATAACACACAGCTGCCCATCCAGAATATGTGGCGGCAGGAGAGCACACTGTACCTGCGCTTGCTGCTTTTAAAGAGCAGGGGTTGAAATGCGGCTGCNCATTCACCAGCATCAATCCCTCCCACTGCTCCTCACACTGCCCTCTGTACAGTGTCACACCCCAGGTCCTTTTCCACGCCCGCTCAGGCTCCACATCCCGAGCACTCTGCAGGATGACTCCAGCCACCACCTCCGTCCTCGGGCTGGGGGGACACCCACCTACCAGGACCACCGATGTTTCTGTGCAGGATATGGAGCCATCCAAGGGCTGATCTCTCACTGTAGAGTGAACAAAGAATCCTCACAGATCTCATCCATCCCTCCTTTCCCACCGCAGCACTGGGCAGGGACAGCTTACCAAGTATGTAATGTACCCAAGCTGTACTGCCTGGCAGTCCCTCCTGCCCCAGGAGATGAGAGAGGCTCTCACACATGTGCTGGAAGCTGGTCCGGCTGCACAGTGCCCTGCAGTGTCATGCTCGTGGGCTGTGGTCACAGAGGTGCACAGAGGAATCCCGGTGAAGCCAGGCAGAGAGCTGCTCACCGGAGGGCATACAGCTCACCTGCTTCCCAAGGGAAGGGAGTTCACAGCAGGAAGGGCTAAATTAACGAGCAGAAACACAGCAGAGGCAAAGATGGATCCTCACCCAGCTCCTGAAAGGCAGCTGGGGCATCCTCAGCCTGCTTCAGTATGAGAGGAGCTCAGGTCTCACTGTTCCCCTGCTCCAGGGTAACACAAGGCCACAGCCAGCCCTGCTTGGCTCACCAAATGTCACCAGGCATGGCTATAAATCAGCCAGTTGCCACCAGGAGCTGAGTGGCAGAGACACAGGCACGGGAGGTGTGAGAGCAGCAGCACCCACAGCCCCACATTTGCACCTGTGCCCCACTGGAGAGGAGCTGGCTGGTGGCACCAGGCTGTGCAGCCAGTGGGGACTGGATGGGGAACAGCTGGACACCCGCTCCTGCCTGTGTCACTCCCGCGGGGTGGCAGAGGTCAGTGGCTGTATTGCCTTTAAAGGAAAGGCATTTATGTTCCCCTGTGCTCCCATGTGGGCTGGGCTGCAGGACAAGCCAGGTCCTGGCTCAGCCCATCTTGTGCTGGCTGTGCTGTGACTCCAGGTAGCTGAAGTCATTCCCATAAGACCAGAAACAAGTCCCCAGGCTGGAGCTTGCTTCATTTTTTAACCGGTTTTACCTATGTTTTTCTGCTCGCAGTGCTGCAAATCAGGTTTGCTAAAGTCTTGTGTCATTTGTGTAAAATTGCTGCCATCGGTGTTGAATTCTCCCAGCAACATCTCTGGTAGGTCCAGTGGCCTGGAAGGATTTTCCTACTTAGAACAAAGCCATTGCCCTTCCGATTCTGCACAAAAGCTGCTCGAGGAATGGGGTGCCAGAGCTGCAGTGCTGCGGGGGGGTAATGGCAGGGACTCCCCTGCTGCTGCCCAAGGACAGCTCTGGGAAAGCAAGACTATGAAGCAGTGAGAGCACAGCGTGATCCGGCTTGGCCAGAGGCAGGGAGTCATGGCCACTTACTGTCTCTCTGGGAGGACAATTATAAATCTCCAGTGAACGCACAAATTTGCTGCTCTTACAGAAATGTCAAGCCTCCGCTGTGTGCCTGCTGCTGAAGATGTGGTTCATGCTGTCTCCTGCTCTCCCTGGAACTCTATGTTTTTAGCTGGTGCCACCTGCCTAGAGCTGCATCCATTAAAAATTCTTAATATAACACACAGCTGCCCATCCAGAATATGTGGCGGCAGGAGAGCACACTGTACCTGCGCTTGCTGCTTTTAAAGAGCAGGGGTTGAAATGCGGCTGCATTTGGGGTGGTGAGGGGCAAATGTCTGACAATTCCCACTAAACTCCACGTTAGTACATGTTTTTAACATAAGGTGTCAGGCTGAAACCGCGGGGGCGTGCGACCCTGGCCGGGACACGCATGGCCGGGACACGCTTCACCTCGGCCGTGGCTGTCCCTCGCCCCATCCCTTTTCCCGCTGCCCGCGCTCCAGTGTTTATCCAGCGCCTGGAAGCGGCTGGGCCGTATTGCCCCTGACCCCCTGCCGCCGGTACCGGCGCGGCGGTGCCGCTCCCGGGGCAGCTCCGGAGCCATCCCCGGCGTCCCGGAGGCGCGCCCGGCGGGCTGTGCGGGCAGAGGGAGCCGGTCCCTTCCCTCCTGCGGGAAGCCCAGAGGCGGCCGTGCCTTCCCCCCGTGCTCGGGCACCTCCAGCCCACCACGGGTGCCGCGCTGCCCTCCCGGAGCCCAGCGATGCCGGCGCCGGGCGGGGAAGGGGTTAAGGGCGGGGGGCGGAGGGCCCGGCCCGGCCCTGCCCGCCCCTATTTAAGGCGGTGGCGGGCGCGGGGCGGCTCGGTGCGATGGCGGCTCCGCGCCGGCCGAGCGGCGGGGGGCTGCGGAGGGCCCCGCAGGACGGGCGGCTCGAGGAGATCAACAAGGTGGGGCTGGGGCCGCCTCCCGACCCGACTCCTGCAGGGAGTGGGGAGGGGGCTGCGGCGGGGCCGGGCGGGGCAAGAGGAAGAGGAGGAGGGGGCGGTGGGTGCAGGAGGAGCTGCCGACCCCTCTGCCCAAGTCCCTTTGGAGGGGGGGATCCGGCCGGAGGAGGAAGCGGGGTTTCTGCGAGGATCGCTCTCCATCCCCTCCGCTCCTGATGTTGCCCTCGCAGGCGGCTCTTTGCCGCCCCGTGCACCGCACATCGGCGGGTCCGAGCGGGCTGGTGGGCGCCCCGGGGGCTGGCTGCTATGAAATTCCCTTTGGGAACCTGGTACAGCAAGAATGGGGACTATTGTTCTCTTGGAGGACTTCAACCTCCTCTCTGCTGTATCGAGCGCTTCAACTTTTTCTTCCCGGAATGAGAAGTTGCTGCTGCACAGAGCAGACTCCAGCCTTCCTAGGTTTTCATTACAGCGGGTGAATGTGTAGGCCAGGATGGCTGGACGTCCCACAAGCCTTGGGCAGGGGGAACGGCACCTCCTGGATTAGTGCAAAGTGCACTGGGCTTTGTGCCGTTCACGCCAGGGTCAGGTAAGGTCCTCTCCCCCGAGCTTCAGGCTTGCCCTGTCCCTTGCTTGGCATGGCTGTGGGGGCAGTTCTGTTGGCATCCCTCCCGGCTAAGAGCGGTTCTGAGGGTGAAAAGAAGGTTTTAACCTTGAAGCAAACAGTGCTGGGATTTCTAGCACTTCTAGGTGCTCCTTTAGTCAGTGGTACCTTGGCGTTACAAGTGCAGAAATCAAATCACTGTACAAGGTGAGAGCCCAGAGGAGACGGGCTCACCTTGCCCTCACACCGAATAAGCTATGAAAACTGCTAATATGTTCCACCAGACAGCAGTGAGACAGTAGAGGTGAAGTTTAGGTCACTGGAGAGGGAATTAAGTCATTAGAAATTACTCAACTAATTAGAAATTTGGACGTGCTGCAGAATAAGAGTGGAAAAAGAGATGTCACGGCATAAGGTGTAGAATAAGAGCATTTGGTTAAAAAGGAGCCTTTGTAACCCGCTGCTGGAAGGCAGACACGGCACACCCTGCAGCAGGAAGGTGTGTAGGTGGGTCTGACATATCACCCCTAGCCAAGACGGTGTTGACCCTCAGGCTGAGGATGAAGGGACTGTGTTGTACCTACTGCTGCAGTTCCTGCTTCTCCGGAGCCATCCTCCAGCATCACACGGGCACAAGGTGGATACACATCCTCCAGCATCACACGGGCACAAGGTGGATACACGGTCCTTAAGCTGGTAGGAGCTGTAGGACTGAGTCTGGGAAGCTGTGCTTCCTGGGATGCTGCTGGCATGCCACTGCTGTGTCCAGGGTTTGGGGCTGTTCCTCTTCCCATGCACAATGGGGACGGGTTCCTATCTCTCCCCTAAGCTGCCACCGCTTCTGTCTTTTCTTTGGGTGAGGTTTGGATGATAAAAATGAAACAAGCGACGTGACTTCCCACTGACAGAGCTGCTTGTTTGCATCCTTGCTGCTCTGTGTGCTGCCTTAGTGCTATGAGATGGGGTTTGAGCAGCTCAAAACCAAGCTGCAGATAGCAAGGGTGGCAGATGCCCATGGATCCTCAGAAGCCACTGTGCTCTGGGCAGCAACCCCCACGCTGCTCTGCTTTGCCAGCTCCATGTGGCAGTGGGGGAGTGCAGCAAACAGCCTTGCACCTCCCTGACACAGCTGATACAGAAACTTGGGTTGATACTGTGGCTGGAGCCAGGGAGGGGGTTTCCCCGAGCACTGAAGAGCCCTAAGGCTGTAAAACAGTCAAGTGCTCGTAATAAAACCTATCAGGCCAAATTCCTATCAGGCTTAATCTCATTGTCTCATCCTAACACTTAGCTCCCTCCAGCCCTGTTTTCCTGGCTGGTTTCTACCCCAGAGCTCTCGCTGGGATACGGGTCTGGCAGGCAGTGTACTGAGTGCACATGTGCTGCTGAAGGATAGCTGAGTCCTAGTGCTGACTTCACTCTTCCAGCCTGAAACACTCTGCTGGGCTCCTTTCTTGGTTGTTCCCCTCTTTTCGGGCAATGCAATCACATTGTCCAGCCTCGTGCATCAAGGTGGCAGGTCTAATCCAGCACAGATTAGTTTCAACCTAGTTTTACCCTCTAATGCGCTGGGTTGCGGGGAAGGAATTCAGCCTGTTAGAGAGCAGGTACCTGCTTCTCCCATCCAGGGCAGGCACCAGCATCCCTCAGCCCCTTCCCAGCCCCAGCAGGCAGGGTGGCTGGCACTGAGCACTTAAACATCCCAGTGAGAGCTTGGCCTGCCAGCTGGAGTCACCTTTTTGGGGGGCAAGGAAGGATCCGGCTTTGCTCAGGTTGTCTGCAGGTAGCTGGGACTTGTGTGGCTGAGTTTATTGGCTTAGAAAAGTCTCTCAACAGCTCAAGAAAAGCTGTTCAGGGCGGGAGCAGGGGAGAGGCTTTTAAAGCAGTTCTTATTTATAGAACATGCCCCTTAAAATGGGAACTTTAGCAAAGGGCTCTAGGGGGAACTTCAGCCACTCTGAGTTTGAGTCACAGGCCCTGGGGACTGAATTCCTGTGGGCCATTGTGAGTGTTTGCCTTATCGCAGTCACAGCCCAGCTCGCACACAATGAGGAGCCTGGAATGCCTTTCAAATACACCTCCTTGTTGCTTCCTTGCACTTGGAGCAGAGCTGTGTTGCTGGTGGGCTGTCCAGTCCCCCTCCAGCTGAAACACAAGGGAGCTGAGTCCTAGCCCTGTGTGCAGTGTCACCTGTGCTGCTCTTGTGTCACGCTGCCAGGGGCTGGTGGGCTCCTGGGCACATGTGCCCCAGCCATCACATATGGATGCATTCCCTTCAGTCTTCACCATTTCTGTGCTGCTTCTTGCTGCCAGAGAGATGCTGTGCTCTGCCCTCACATCCCCTGTCCTGCTGGGAGGTGGAAGCTGCTTACTGCTCCTGCAGAGCAGGAGTGAAGCTGTGACCTGGTGGCCAGGAGGTGTTTTGGCCCTGTTTTGGTTTTTGGTGATGTTTGCCTTCTCCAGAGGCTATTCGATGGTGATGGCAGCAGGTAACACTACTCTGGTCTCTGGTGACTCCAGCTGCTGCTTGAGCCCAGGTCTAGAAGCTGAATTGGGCCCTTTGTGTTGGGCTGGTAAATGATACCCCTGGGTAGAAATAACTGAGATAAATGAAACTGAGTTGGCAAAGGACAGTAAAAGAAGGAATGAGGAATGTTGCTTTTCACCACAGCTCTCAATTTGAGTTGGTGACCATGGTGATGAGGGAAGTCAGTGTCACACTGGTTTGGTGGCCATGGTCTCTGGTGTCCCATCTAGAATTTCTGGGGTGGGAGGAGGGGGTGACAGTCACTTCTGTCCTAATGGGCTTCCTACAAAACCCTAGTTCAGCTGCAGGTAAAAGACTTGCCATAGCAGTGGTTAGCTGGCAGTGGAGGTTTGAGGACTCCCTGAGCAGGTCCAAGCTCCCCTGTCCCAGTGAGGAAGGAGGGAGCAGCTCCAGGTGTGTGGTCTGGAGGCACCCAGAGCACAGGAGCAGGATGAGGGTGACGAGCAGGGATCAGCACACAAGGCTCTTGGTGACCCCCTCCTGCCGTCCCTGTGAGCATGGGGAGCAGTGGTGAGGAACACATGCCCAGAGAAGGGAACAGCCTCAGCCCTCCATCCACAAACCCTCGAGGGGTTTGTCCTGGACAGGCCATGCATAACTGTGCAGATGTTAATGATTTCTACACTGAAGAATGTGGTGTTGTTCCTGAACACAGATCGAGTCATTAAGCTGTGCTGGGCCGGAGCTGGGCGGTGTGGGAGGGCAGGGACAGGAGCAAGACCCTGCTGCTCACAGCTGCGGGGAGTGTTGCTGGCAGGGCACAGCAGAAGAGCTGGCTGTGCAAGTTGTGGTCTGTTCTCTTGGGTATCTGAAGGTTTTTGAGGTAGGGCTAGGGACAAGTGACTAGAAGTGACCCAGGGTTTCCTCTCCAGCCTGAGCAGGGTAGGGGGAGAAAATGGATATTCGGTATGAGAAAGTCCCTAAGCCCGAAATACCCGTCCTCTTGGGCATATGACATTCTGCAAACTTTGCCTGCTCTATCTGCAAGCCCTCTGAGTTTATCTAAGAGTTTGAAATCTGAGATAAGGGTGATTTTTGCAAGGACTAGAAGCCCTTGCTGGAAATAAGTGCCCAATCCGCATGCTAAGTGTACTTAAGCAGAGATGTGGGGAACTGAAACCTTGGGTGAGCAAGAAGAGGGGGTTTCATGCAGTTACTCCAAAGGCAGGTGGGGTCCAGTCCTCCCTCAAGCTGCCGGTGGGAAATCTGAGACATCAGAGGGATTCCCCTGGCACTGGAATGTTAATGACAAGGTGTGGAGGTTTTCAGCCCATTTTCAAGTCTCCAGGAATTGAGTGGGTCTTCTGGGTAATGCCTTTGTAGGTGCCCTCTAAGGTGTTCTCCTTTGCATCTTTAACCTTTGGGATATTTTTTTCTGTTTTAGGAGTTTCTCTGTGACCCAAAGTTCAGTGATGAAAAAGACCTGGAGGAGAAGTTGGCAGTGTTCAAAGGTGAGAACTGGAGAGTTTCCCTGCCCTTTGAGCCTTACTGTTTGCTCTGAACCAGATTATTTTCCTCAGCACTTGGATCTTACCAGCCTGAGATTCTCTGCCAAATACAAGTGACTGAGCTGGGATGGAGGATGCCTTCCCCTTTGCTTGTGGGACTTGGTGAAACTCCCTGGAGAGGTGTTTTCCACACAAGCCTTTGTGCTTCTCCCACTTGCAGGGCAGGGACATGTCACCCTACAGACATCCTGGCTGGCAGCTGCTGTCAGTGCAAAACCTGCTGTGTGGGCAAAACCCTGGGGAGCAGCAGAGGAGGATGGTTTCTGTCTAGTTACCCAGCAAGCTGACTGGCATAATGGACCATGCAATAGCTGGACTCTTTTTTTTTTNCTTCATTCCACAAAGCATAAGTGAGAAGTGTCAGCTGCTTTCTGGAGGAGTTGGAGACCTTCTCTCTCCAAAAGTTTCTTTAGTCCTTTCCCAGCCCCTTGGTACCAGAGGGAACAGCACTGATACGTCTCGTTTTCACCAAAGCCTGAGGAGTGCGTCAGCACATCTAGGGCCTAGGTTTGGGCCTTTTGGGGATAGAGAAACTGATAAGAAAGCCTGGAGTCCTCTGGAGCTTGTCCTCAGACTGGTTACAGGACAAGATCTGGCAGGGTTATTCTGGTGTACCCACTTTCTTTCCAAGCAGTGGCTGAAGGCAGTTGAGAAAACATGCCTGCGTCACACTGCCTCGAGGCTTGTCCTCAGCCTGGCTCTAACCAAATAAAACCTGACCTTGCTTCCATTTCAGACATTGTCTGCTATTTCCCTTTGAATTTTGGCTTTGCAATCGAGCAAGGAAGAAGCTGACTGGTGTTTTGTGAACCCTTACACCGCTGGGCACAGAGGAGCCTCCTGTGCTCCCCTATCTCTTTGTGTTGCCTTTTGTGTGGCTTTGGCTTTTGGCTGCAGCCCCACATTATTTTTTCCCATCACAATTGGGGCTCTTCAAACATTGCAACTGTAGGTCACAGGCACAGAATTCCCTGTAACGAGAGCCTTTGGCATCTCTTCCTGCTGCCTCGTGAGTTTGTCTCCGTGGCCTGTCCTGCTCTCCAATGCCTCCTCCAGCTCCCCCAACAATCGGCTCATTGTGTGATGTTGGGGGAATATTTCTTCTCTGCCGTCCTTCCCACTGCCCCCCCCCAACCCCCTCCCAGCCTGGGGGAGGCAACGATGCAGTGTTTGTGTAAATGTGTTTGTGAGGGAGGGACCACTCATGGTTTTTGCCCCACTATATCCCCGCTGCTGGGGTGGGAGGCAAACATGAATGTGTGAGCTGAGGCTGATGTAAAGCTGCCTCTGTTCTCTGTACTTTTGGCTAAGTGTCAGCTCAGAAGAAAAGAAAACATGTGCTGGGCATGGACACGGCAGAGCAGGGTTTGTGTCCCCAGGCATATGCAGGGGTGCCTGACCCTGGCCAGGGAGGTGGCAGTTCTTGTGCACAAGGTCATTTTGGTGAGGCAGAGTGTGGGGAGAGGCAGTCCCACATCAAGCATCACTCTGGCCCCTAGGCAGGTGTGTTACAGCCCCGATTTCTTCTAGGGTTGGTTGCTTGATGCTTGAAGGGAGACATTTATTCCTGCCTGAAGCATGAATGGCTTTGGTTTGTACATGGTATTTCCGTAGCTCTGTCCTGGTCAGCTCGTGGCAGCAGTAATCCACGGGCTGAGACCCAGGTGAAGATGTGCCAAGCCATTCCTCTGCCTCCTGCCCATCAGTCCAGTTAACTCAACACCTTCCTTTGGAAGCACAGGTCCTTGGAAGACTCTGATGTGTGAAATAACCACTCTTCCCTTTGGCTCCTTAAATTAGCCTGCCACTTCTCTGTCCATGCTTGTAGGCTTGCCAGTGTCCCTGGAGCAGAGGCAAAAGGTCTTTTCCAGTTTCCTTCCTGAGGCAAAGGAGCAGCCTGGAAGGGCTTGGTTAATTTGAGTCCTCCGAGGCTGTTGTGGGGAGCGAGTGCTCACTGCAGGGTGATTTCTCCAGCTCAGCATGGATGGATGGTGCTAGCAGGCATCTTGCTCTTTCCATTTAGCAGAGCTGAGGTGATGGGGGCCCCCTGTGGTGCTGGGAGCTCTATGGTCTGTAAGACAGACAAATCCTTGCCTGAAGAGCTTAAAGTCTAAATGGGGAACAGCTAGCAAGGAGTGGGGGGTGTGTAGGAAGCTCAGGTCTGCCCCTTCAAAGGGCAGATACTGCACAGGACTGAATTCCTGAATTTTCTAACTCAAATCAGTGCTCTACCTGTTACAGCATGTGAGTTTTTGTCCTGCAAAGCTAACCAGACCTTCTGGAGCAGGCTCTGCCTCCCCCTGAGAATGCTCAAGTCAGCAGTGTTTGACCGGAGGTTGGAAGGGCAAACAACCTGCTCCAGCATTACTGTGCCCAGGCTTCGCCCTCTTGATGTGGTCCTTGAGCATCTCTCCTGGCAGGTGCTGCTCTGGGAGTGAGCACAGCGATGGGAGCACTGTGGAGTCTGTCCCTCGTTATTGCAGGCAACTGCGTCATTTAATCCCCCTTCTAATCCGATCAAGCTTCATCTCGGGAGTGCTCCTGGGTTTGTTTTCCTTGCTACTCCTTCTGGGAGGCTGTTCCAAAGCTTTGTTTTTCTGGCTGGAAACCTTTTAACGCTGTTCATAGCCAGCTGATACCTTGTTCTCATGCCAGTGTTTTCCTTCAGCTTAAATGAAAAGCAGCCACAATTACAGAGCACTTAACTCTAGAGCCCTAGAGTTGAGATAAGGGTGCTAAAACCAGGCCTCGAGATGGTCTCCCCCTCTGAACTTTGCATTCAGCAGTATATCAATCTTATCCCCAAATGCTTTATTTCATTGCTGTAAGCAGGCAGTGCTCCAAAACCCTGCAAACCCCCTGCTCTGGAGTCCTGCTAACTTAATTCTGTGTCTCTTCCAGAGAAATACATGGAGTTTGACCTCAACAACCAAGGCGAGATTGGTGAGTGACTCTGAGGGATGCTGGGCTGGAAGAGCAATAGCCTGTCTGCTGCTAAATCTGCTGCTTCCCTCTGCATTCCTGGTATTGAGGAGGAAAACTTGTGGGCTTTCCTATGTCCAGCCTTGCTTGGATCCTGATTGCCAGCCAGGGGCTTCTTTGGCTCCCCAGTCCCTGCCTCTCAGCTTCCTCAGTCTCTCCTTGCCTATTTCAAGACCTAAGCTCTTCTCAGTGCTGTTCTCCCAAAGTTCTGTTTATCTCTTCCACTTCTTTCTGCTCTAAATGCTCTTTTTTTGTCTCCCTTTTTCTCCATCGGAGCCTTCTTCTCAATCCTCTGCTGGGAAGCTGGGAATTCAGAGCTGGGAAGCTGCAGGACTGGGGCAATCCTAGGGCTTGCCTGGCTGGAGGCAGGAGCTGTATAAATCCATGAGCACTTCTGGTGCAGAGCAGCTCTTTGCTTTGCAAGGGGGAGTGGAGGGACGCAAAGGACTTGGGTGTGAGTCTGGCTCAGCTGAGCAGCCCTGCTTTGGGTCCAGAAAGCACCAGTTACGTAAAGTTCCAGCCTCCTGCAGGCCTGGAGCTGACACTGAAGTGTAACCACTTGTGTGCTGCGCCTTTCCAGGAGGCTGCTGCCTCGTTCCCCTCCTCCACAAGTCTTCCAGCTGAAGTGAAGCCTGTGGGGAGCTGGAAGAGGCCTGACTCAGGGCTTCCGGGAGGGAAGGGGCCCGCGGGTCTCAGCAGGCAGCAAGGCAATGGGAGGAAATGGCCTGTGGCGATGGGCAGGGGCGTCTGCTCCCCACAGCTTGTTTGTCTCCAGCTTTAACCCCGGTGTTGCTTCCCTCCTCCCCATCCTTGTGATTCTTGGCACCACACTCTGAGCTAGAGACCACTGTCCCCACGTGTCTCTGGAGCACTTGGAGAGTTGTCCCTCTTCTCTGAGTGTGTGGTACTTTTATCTTGAGCTGCACAACTGGGAAGTGATGCTCTGTACTGGGCAGACTGGCAGTGAGCTGTACTGGAAGGCTTCTTGTGGCTTTTGGCAACAGCTTAATGCTGTCAGCCACAGAGTCCACGGGTGAGGTGGTCTCAGGTGGGAACTCACGGCTCTGTCCCTAGGGTTGTGCTCAGTGGGGTCACCTCTTAACAGCAGCAATTGCCTTGCTCTTGTAGATTTGATGTCTGTCAAAAGGATGATGGAGAAGTTGGGGGCTCCAAAGACCCACCTAGAACTGAAGAAGATGATCTCTGAGGTGACTGGAGGGGTCAGCGACACCATCTCGTACCAGGACTTTGTCAACGTGATGCTTGGGAAACGCTCTGCTGTGCTGAAACTGTGAGTGTCCTGGGAAGGAGCCGGGCAGAGCAGCAGGACCCGAGCTGCTGTGGTGGGAAGCTGGGAAGCAGGAGCTGTTCTGTCTGGTGGAGCTGGAGCTGTGTACACTCAGTGTTCATGGAGGGAGACGAGGCTCCTCGTGCAGGGCAGTCTGCAGGGTGCCATGAGAGGGTGTATAAGCCCGTGTCCAGGCTGAGCAGTGGCGAGTTCTCCCAGCAGAGCTGCCTGCTGTGTGTTAGCACAGGCTTCCTCCCCCGCGCTCCGTGGCAGCCATCCCCCTCCTTTCCGAGGGTGTGCAGGCATTCAGCACTGCAGGACTTCTTCCCCTCTCTTCCCTCAGGATCCTGCTGGCTTTGGGGAACCACAGGCTTCCCCTGTGGACGGTGGCAGGACTTGAGTGGTGAATGATGGTCCTGCCAGCACCAGTAGTGCTGGCTTCTGTTTCCCACAGGATGCTCCGTCCCTGCCTGATCTTGGAGAGGCGGGCAGTAGATGGAGATGGGACACACGCTTGAAACAGCTGGCTCGTGCTGGGAGAGGTTTTCTGTGGTACAGGCTGCCAGCACTAGCCTCCCACGGCCCCCTCTGCCCTCTCAACAGGGCTCTGAAAGTGCTGCTCTAACAAATGGCTTCCAAACACTTGCTTGGCTCCATCTCCATCCCATTGAAGCCTGGCATTTCCTTTCACAGCTCAGAGGCTGGCCCTGCTTTTGTGTCTGAAACCACCATGAATAGGAGCTGATCCTCTCCATCCTCCTTACCCCTTTTGGAAGGCAGCTTTAGAAACACAGCCAGCTTTCCGGGCAGGTTGGGAGGAAGGATCTTGCACCCACTCTCATGTGGTTTCTCTAAGCTGGGACGTGCTTACTGGCAGTCTTCCCACTGTGTGCTGTGTCTGTGTTGGGATGCTCCTTTTCCAAGCACACACAGACTTCTGACATTCCTGCTCCTCCTTTTTCTCCACAGAACCAGACTGAGCCTGCAGCCTGTCCCGTATCTTCCATCCCTCCTCCCAACTGCAGCAGCTTTCACAAACAGGTCCCTTCTCTTGCTAACAGACACCCCATTGTCTCTTGGACTCTGTAGAGCAGGAGCAGAAATGTAAAACTTGTCCTAAGAGCAGTGCAGTCCTTTGATCCATGGAGGCAGCTGGCATTCCCAGCGTAGCTGCAGTCCTCAGGGAGGAAGACACTGCTAGTGGTTGCAAAATGCTTGAGATTCCTACAGCCAGTGCCTTGCTCCTTGTTTTTGCTCTCTCCCCTGGCTGTAATTGCTGTTGCTTGCTCGGTGTTGGCTTCTGAATGTTCTGCTGTGTGGTTATGTGCAAGGTGGGCCAGGAGTGGTGTTTGCTTTTACGCACCAGGAGCCCTTGGCATGCAGTGTGTGCCCAGGGGATTTCGGAAGTGGCTGTCTAAATAAAATGTGCTAATCCTCTGGGCTCTGAGAGGAAAACCGGCAGAGACTTTGGGAACCCGCTCCTGGTAGCTGCTGGAAAAGCCAGCCTGGCAGCACTGCCCTCTGTTGGCTTTCCCTGCTTTGTTAATTATCGAGTGCTCTTTGTAGGGGAGCCAGATGCTCTTTTTCAGCAGATAGTGCCACCCCCAGTGATGGATAAAGATGCATTTCCTTTTTTTTTAATTGGCAATATCTGTTGTGTTTTTCAGGGTCATGATGTTTGAAGGAAAAGCCAATGAAAGCAACCCAAAACCTTCTGGTCCACCTCCAGAGAGAGACATAGCCAGCCTCCCTTGAAGAGGACAGGCTGTAAAATGGGCACTGTTTGCTTTGCTGGTCTGTAACAGAGGTTACCTGTGCTTTGTTACTCTTTACTGCGGACGGTCCTAGTTTTCAACTAACTTGCCTTAGAGGAACAGCAAGGGAAGCTGGAGACCCCCAGCTCGTGTCTTTCTGCTGCATCCCTTAGCCAACTTGATCTGTTAGACAGAAGTCATAGCACCAAGCGTAACATGAGACCAAAAAGAACAAAAAATGCCCACCCTGTGATTTTACTCTTTCCTCTGCCCTTCCTGCATTTCTCAGACGAGGAGCTACTTTGTTCCCAGTGTATGTGTTCAGAGCTGTGCTTGTCACCACAGGTTCCTAATGGTCCTTGCTGCCAGACATGGACAAAGCCCCTGAGAGCGGCTTCGTGGGTGCAAAGAAATAAGTGCCTTCTCTGCTCCATCCTCCCGTTCCTACTTTGGACTTAGTTCTTCCCCTCCTGACCTCCCCAAAATGCAAATCAGGCTCCCACATCTGTCTGATCATAAGGGGAATGTGGGAATGTGCTTGGACACAGAGATCTGCCTGCACAGCCTTTTGGAGTGGGCACAGATGCCTGCGGGGACAGCTTCTGTCTGCCCTGGGGGCTCCTCCTGCAGGCAGATCTCAGGGTCCAACACGAGCCACTGCAGGTGAGGATGGTTAAAGCCACCTTGGGGACCCCCTTCCTGATAAATCTCAACTTGGGTCTGACCAGGAGCGTAGCCTCTGAACAGGTGATTGTCTGTCCCGTGGAGTCCATGGAGTCCAGAAACAAGCTGTGGTGCCTTTGCAGCCCCACAGGATGCCTGGGGCAAGTGAAACCTCCAGGTGAAAGGAAGCTGAGTGACCAAACTGAGCCCTGCCACACCAGTTGCAGACGAGGATTTGTCCTCAGGCAGCTGCTCTGTCCCGCTGATTTTTGCAGACCTCCCTGTATGTGTTTCAGCTTGGTCCCCTGGGCTTACCCATTTCCCTGATGGATAAGCCCTCAAGTCTGCAAAATAAGAATGGCTGTAAGTATGGAATATGAGCTGGGCCTGTGCTATCCATGCTCTGGTTACCGTGGTGATTCTTGTTCCATACACAATTTCTGGAATCCAGGTGTTTGCTCTTTGCCCTTTCCCTACTCTTTTCTTTAATGTTCTTGACAGCTTTTAACTTTTTTAAAATCATGGTTTAGTAAGTACATTTTTAAAAAAGAAATATAGATGATTAACTCTGCTAGGCTGATTGTTTCTGCCAAAGGCTGCACTTTTAAATAATTAAAAAAACAACAAAAACATTCTCACTACTGTTTGTGTGAAAACCAAAACTGTAATGGAGAGAAAAATTATGAGCAAAAGCAGCACCAGTCTACTTCGAGGACTGAAAATAAATCTTCTGAAGCTCCACTGTGTGTTAGTGTATATTGTTATCTCCTCTGAAGCTCGGTCCCTGGTCCCGATGATTGGTTGCAGATTAAGGGAGCTGGTTTCCAAGTCTGTTAATATAAACCCTTAAACAGATCCTGGAGATAGGTTTGGACTGTCTTGATCTGATCTTTATCTGTAATAACTGACTGAAAGCCATGGAGTTTGTGTGATGAAATGCAGAGGCCACCTCCTGAAAGCTGGCGCTTTTTTTCTGACTTACTGAAAAAGAGCAGGTGCCAGTGCTTGTTTTAAGGAATAACTTGTTTCTTGAGAGCAGACACTTGCAATGCTTCTCTTGAAGGAGGTGGTTTTTTTATTCTCTCTGCTCTTGAAGCAATTGCCCAAGGTTCTTGTCTGATGCGAATTATCAAAAGGGGAGACCAGGCTTCCTGGGAAATGACTGGGTGCACTTTTTCCATGTGTTTCTCAAAAGGGCAGAATTTCCCTGAGATCACAGCCCCTTGTCTGCTTTCTGCTGCCTGGTAGCCTCTGGGAATGCACCTGCTTTTCTTGGCTGTGTGCGTTGAAGCTGTTGTTCCGTTAGAAAATAAAGGAAGCATATTACACGAGGGAAACTTGGATGTGGTTTGCCACAGTTCGGGTCACTGCCCAAAGCCATCACTGCTTGTCTCTGTGGATATCCTTGTCCTTTTTGGTCCTGGAGAAGAGAACGAGCTGCTAGAGGGGGAAACAGCCCCTCTTGAAGTGTCCCCATGGAGCTGAGTGCTGGCATTCTGTCTTACTGGGAGCTGAACCCCTCAAAACTTGAGGAGCAGGTAAAGAAGTTGAGGACCTGGTGTGATCAAGCCCCACATGCTGCTTTCGTGTGGTCCTGGAGCACAGTAAGGCTGTTCCAGCTCGCAGAGCTTCCGTGTTTCCAGCTCAGCCACCCCGCACTGGAGCTGTACAGGGGCTGACTCAGAGCATCCCTGTGCTCCCACTGCAGCCCAGGCCGAGGGAGCAGGATTTTACCTGAGGGAAGGGCATGAAACTGTGTCAGGGGAGGGGTCGGTTGGAATTAGGAAAAGATTCTTCCCCCAGAGGGTGGTGGGACACTGAACAGGCTCCCCAGGGAATGGGCACGGCCCCAAGGCTGCCAGGAGTGTTTGGACACGGCTCTCAGGGACACGGTGGGAGTCTTGGGTTGTCCTGTGCAGGGTCAGAAGCTGGATTTAATGATCCTTGAGCCTCCCTTCCAACTCGGGAGTTTCCGTGATTCCTTCGACCTGAAGCGGCAATGGGTCTCTGATACGGGAAAAGCATCAAAGCCCCTCACCAAGGGCTGGTGGCCGGGGTGGAGCAGCCGCCTGCCAGGCTGCACCATGGCTGGGCAGGGACAGCCAGAGCCCACCCCTGGTGTCAGCGGGGTCTGTCCCCTCCGGGGCTGCTCCGGCGGGCCGAGGCCCCTCAGGACGGAGCAGGGCACGGGCGTCCTGCGGCTCCCACCGCCTCAGAACATGCGGAAAATCCAGGGCGGGAGGACAGAGCCTTAAGCTGCGCCAGGAGAGGGTCAGGTTGGATATCAGGAGGAATTTCTTCACAGGAAGGATGATTAGACATTGGAACGGGCTGCCCAGGGAGGTTTGGAGTCACCGTCCCCAGAGGTGTTCAGGGAGTGACTGGACGTGGCACTCAGTGCTCTGGGCTGGTTGACAAGGTAGTGTTCGGTCATAGGCCGGTCCTCGTGATTTCAGAGATCTTTTCCAACCTAACTGATTTCGTGCAAAAAGGGTTTATTAAGCACAGCTGTTGCGGGGGAGGACCCGGTGGGAGGACCCGGAGCACCGAGAGCCGCGGCCAGAGCGGCCCCGCCGGAAGCGGAAGCGGCGCGGGGCTCTCCCGGCGGGGCGCGGGCGGCGGGACCGCGGCAGCGGGGCCGCCATGGGGGACGACATGGACGTGATCCCCGAGCGGGAGATGAAGGTGAGGCACGGCGAGAGCGGGGGTGTGAGGGGCAGCCCCCGGGGGGAAGGGTTGACCGGCTGTTTGATTCGGGCCGGGGGGCCTTGGCTTGGAGCCGGAGGGGGACGGGGCTTGGAGAAGGCTCGTCCTGGGCTGCGAGAGGTGGTGGGTTGTGGGGAAGGCTTGGTCGGGACCGTGGGGCTGACAGACCGGGAGGGGCCGCTCGGGACATGGCGGGGCTTTTTCAGACATTCTTGCAGTGTTTGTGAAACAGAATCCCAGGATGGGTCAGGCTAGAAGGGACCACAGTGGGTCAGCTGGTCAAACTTCCCTGCTCGGGCCGGGTTGTCCCAGTGTTCATGGCACAGGATTGAGTCCAGACGGGTCTGGAATATCTCCTGTGAGGGACACTCCATACCCTTTCTGGGCAATCTTGGGGACTTTCCAGTACTTCAGGGCTTTCCAGCACAGTGTGGTACAAGCCTGTAGGGTGGAAGAAGGAAGGCTGGCATGGCCTTGGTATAGGGAGGTGTTTAATGCCTGGAGAAGGAATCACAGACTGGTTAGGGTTGGAAGGAACTGTGAAACTCAACTCATTCCAACCCCTGCCACGGGCAGGGACACCTTCCACCAGACCAGCTTGCTCCAAGCCTCATCCAGCCTGGCCTCGAGCAGTTTCAGGGATGAAGGAGAGTTGTAGGAACCTTGTTTTGGAAGAAGAGTGATGCGTTTCTAAATCCTCCTGTCAGCATGCCTTGTGCTGGGAATGTCCTGGTTTGGGGAGCAGCATGTGTGGCTGTGGGGCAGTGTGAGCTGGGGTCTTGCTCTGTGGTGCCAGCCTAGCCCGTCCTGTGTCACCCAGTGTTGCCGTGAGGCTGGGTAAGAAGGGACACCAGGGAACAGATACATGGAGCAATTGTGGATCTTTGTGCAGCTGCTTTCTGCCCTCAAAAACAGGGTAGTTGGGCTGTTTGTTTTGCAGAAGTTCCTGGGTTCCTACATCCTGCTCAGGTTGCAGGACTGTACTTATTTAGTGGCAGTAATTTGGGAATAACTCAGGTGCTTGATTGGAGCTACTGGCATCATCAAGTATGTTAGTAAATGTGTACCTTGTAGTAACAAGTTTTGTTCAGTCCTGTTGCATTGGTTTTTTATTCCCTTCTCTTTCCCTCTATATCCCTTGGCTGGTTCTGGTGTGCTCCTGAGAAGGTCAGGTGTCCCAGGCAGATTCAGCTCCTGCAGATTTTATGAGCACAGACACTGGGTACAAGAGAGATTTAACCAATGGAAAAAAATGTGGTGTGATCTCAGTCCTTCATAGATGAGATAGAAAATGTGATGATGTGGCCAGAGACTGTCTGGGTGTGTGGCAGGGATTTGCAGCTCTCATGGAGAGGCTCCTGCACTTGCTGTCTTAGAGAAGACAAAGTAAACTCTTCTTCTCGGGCAGCTTGTGAACAGCTACTTCCCAACTGTCTCAAACAGGATTTTCAGTTCAGAGCACTGAAGAAGGTTCGCATCTTTGATGCTCCTGATGATCTTCCCAAAGAGCGCTCCAGCCTCCTCGCAGTGTCCAACAAATATGGGCTGGTCTTTGCTGGTGGAGGGACCAGCCTGCAGATCTTCCACACCAGAGATCTTCTCATGCAGAAACAGCTGGGAGAAGATCCCAATAAAATTGGTAAGACATACTTAAATCTCATGGTTTTGGCAGAGACAGGTTTATATGGGATTTATGAGGTGGAGCTCTTGGCTTCTGATACATGTTACAGTCCTTGTCATTCTCTGTCAGGCATTTGAGCTGCCACAGTTTCTTCTGTGGGAAGGCAGGAACAACGTTGGTAGCCATTCTTTGAGCTGTGAGCCTGTGCATGTGTCAGGAATGTGTGTGAGTGGAGGGACAGTGTTCTCACACGGAGTTACCCACTCTGACTAAAGGACTGTCCAGGAGAGGGGGAGCAACCACAGTTCCACCACCTGAGTGCAAAATGGTTTTCATTCTCCTTAGTAGCTGTTCCACGCTGTACATACATCAATAAAGCCAAAAATCTTTCCACTTATTATTAATCAGGTTACTGAGGAAGAAAGTGGCATTTTCTTTTCTTAGGAATTTGGCAGCTCTCAAGATTGTATTGATAGAGATGAAGGGATTTGCTTTCATTCAGTTTTTCTACATGTTCCCTTTGATAGCTGCTGTTAGTGGGACTGAGGACTTTTGCATAAATTTGTTGTACTGTTTTACAAGGACAATTCTTGCTATTTAAATTTATCCCCTTCATTCCATCTTCCTTTCCTTTTGTGTTTTAAGTGGAGAATGTTGAGAGTACTGTGGTTCCCATGAAGTTTCCAATGCAGCACCTGGCTCTGAGCTGTGACAATCTCACCCTGTCTGTCTGTATGATGTCCAGTGAGATGGGGTCCTTCATCAGCTTTTTTGATGTCCGCACATTCCTAAATCAGGTACAGCATGTGCCAAGTGGGTTTGGCTTTGTTTTGGGGTTTGGGGTTTTCTTCAGAATACAGCAGAGGAGAGGTGCAGCTGGGGTGGGATTTTCTGTCTCTGTGAGGGTTGTCTTGTAAAGGAATTGTCCAGTAAACTTGAAATCTGCTTGTTTTTATCAGCCATTAATTTATAGGCAGGTTAAAACTGCTTTGAACGATGACTTCAGGAGAGTTTGATTTTGTGTTCCACTTTGGCTGTCTCATGTGTTTGTCTTTCCTAAAAGGCAAAACAGCAGAAACACGCATTTGCTTGTCACAAACTGGCCAAGGACTCGGGAAGCGCAGCCGTGGTCAACGACCTGAAGTGGAACCCTGCCAGTCCCAGCACGGTGGCCATCTGCCTGTCCGATGGCAGCATCTCTGTCCTGCAGGTCACAGACTCTGTGAAGGTCTATGCCACGCTCCCGTCCTCTGCTGCTGTCACATCTGGTGAGTGGCAGCCTTGGAGGGCACTCAGAATGTTGGGCACTGGAGAGCAGACACAAACTGAGAGATGTATAAACACAGGCTGGTTGTCTCAGGAGGAGGTTTCTTTAAATTCTTCACAGAAAGGAAGGGTTTAAACTCGGTGAGACTCAGAAAATGTGTTGCAGTGGATTTACTCTTTCCCGGTTGATTCAAGCAGCTGAGTCTTGTGAGTTATCAAATGTGCCCACCTGTGGTTTGTGCTGTCTCAGGCTTGACTCATTTCCAGGAAAACATGCAAATAAGCATCATCAGCTGTTGGTTTTTGACCTGTGTAGCCTTGCTTTCTCTGTGACTGGGTGACTCCTTGTTTGATTCAGATTCATGATTTTTTGGAGAGGAAAAAAATAGCAGTTTTAATTTACTGGTCCTGTTTTTGTGGAGCCTTGTAACTCTCCAGTTCCTTAGTGCTAATGAAATTCTCTTTTCTCTTGCCTAGTGTGTTGGAGCCCAAAGGGAAAACAGCTGGCTGCAGGGAGGCAAAATGGCACCGTGGTGCAATATCTGCCTGTAAGTGTTGGTGGTATTAAGCTTTATTTCTTTTCAGTAGTTTGAAGTATGATATTTTGGGGATTTTGGTTTTTGAGTTGGGTTTTTTTTTCATTTGGTTGGTTGGTTCTTGCATCACAGACTACAGAATTCGGTTAGGTGGCTCATAGTGTGAGCCATGTGATGCTGCCCAAGTGCTTCAGTAATTTTCAAGTGTCTTAGGTCAACATTTGGTTTAGTTTACGGTTTGCACTGGTCACTGAAAAGTCATGATTTCAGAGTAGCCCATGATGAGTGTTAAAGAGAGGGTGAGTTGCTCTAAACCAGTTCTCTGGGCTTTCCACAAAACTTGCAACTGTCATTTGTTTGTTGCCTTTTCTGTGTATTTAAGAGTTGTTTTATTTGCAGAATCTGCAGGAGAAGAAAGTAATCCCTTGTCCTCCCTTTTATGACTCGGACAATCCTGTTAAAGGTACCTCTTTTTATTACTTTTTAACTTGTTTTCTCTTTAAAAGTGTTTTACTTATTCTTCCCTTTGTTGTCTTTAGTTACAGCAGCTGTATAGCACTGGTTATATAATTACAGTGTGATTTTCTGTGATTCACACGCTTGGTAGTTTAGGAGTTAGTTGCCATTTGTTTGTCATTTCCTTTTGTGTGCTGTGCACAGTTAAAATCAACAAGGAAGTATTGTTATAAAGTGTTTCTGGAGAGGTATTTGCTTTCTCTTTCAGTTCTGGATGTACTGTGGATTGGCACATATGTCTTTGCCATCGTGTATGCAGAGGCTGATGGGACACTGGAAATGTCTCCACAAGTGGTCATTGCCATATTGCCTGTAAGTGCCAGCAATCACAACGACACAAGTGTTTTTTGCCTGTTGCTGACTCGTTCATTACAATGGCGAGTTGCTTTTATTATTGACATTGGCACCATTTAGAATTTGAGTTTGGTACTGCTGTAAATCATGGGTTTGAGGTTGGGGGGATTGAGTGGAGGAAGTAGGGTCCACCTGAAAATCAATGAGTAACCTGTTCTCTGCTGAGATCAAATCATGACATTATTGGTGATGCTGTCACATTTAAGGAAGATTACTTGGTTTCTGCATTGGAAAGTAAATTATCAATGTTAATCTTGCAGAAGAAGGAAGAGAAGAGACCAGAGAAGTTTGTGAATTTCATGGAGCCGTGCTACACGAGCTGCACTGAGAGACAGCATCATTACTTCCTCAATTTTGTTGAGGAATGGTGAGTGGCAGGAATCGTGGTAAGGTCTTTCCCTTCATATGCATGTCCGAGTGGTCAGTGCTTCTCCATAGATTGTGTTCCTCCTTTTTGTAGACCTTGCAGTGGACTGTCATGTTAGTTTTAACCTGTTTGTGTCCATGCCTACAGGGATCTAGTTCTGGCAGCTTCAGCAGCTTCCACAGAAGTCAGCATTCTTGCCAGGCAGGGGGATCAGGTAATATTTTTATTCCATTTGTGGAATATATTTTGTGTTGTATTTGTGCAAATGTACATTTTCTTTGCCTAAGTATAACCTTTATAAGACCTGGAATATAATGAGATAGTAAATTTTTTGAAGACATCCCAAAACTAAACAAGCTTCTAAATTGTACAGAATCTTAAGATAATTCTTAGATGAACAAGAGATGTGTGTTGTGAGCCAAGTACTAGAAGTCTGTTTTTCATGATTGACTTGGCAGTCTCAAAATTTGGTCAAACTCACTATAATAAAGTGATTGATTTGAGGTCATCAGTTGAAGTTAAGTGTTAAAAATGTCTGACTTCTGACATGCAGTGATACATGAGAAGTCACACACAAATCTGTGAAGGAGCCTGATCTTTCTGGCATTTGTTAATCTGACAAATTTAGGTAGACACTCTCTAGGTGGTGTTTCGGTTGTTGGAGGCTAGAGGGCTGAAGAAAGCTGGTCACAGGAAAGTAGTAGTCATCAATATAATAATTTTACTTTTTGCAGAACTGGGAATTGTGGGTTTTGGAGGACTCCAGCAGAGCAGAACTTCCTGTGACAGATAAAAGCGATGACACTCTGCCTGTTGGTGTTGCTGTGGACTACACCAGTAACATGCCCATCATGATCAGTAAGTCTTGTTAGTCTTTCTTGTGGATTAGTCGAAAAATCTCAGTATGTTTTATATTTTTGAGAGGCAACCTTGTTCTCAGAGTTCTGGGAGATCATTCTGAAAGGCAGACCAACACACCTCCTGCTGTTTTTAAACCAAACTCACAGCACGTGGCTTTATTTCTGTGTAAGGATTCAGTGGCAAAATGTTAAATTGAGTTCTTTCCTGGAGCTTTCAGCATCCTGGGGTATGACATCAACAGACATGGCAAACAAAGCTCCTGCGTTACATCTGTGTTCCCCAGAACTGGGATTATAGTGAGTTTAAAGGAGTTGTGTTCTAACACCAGGGCTTTCAGGCTACCTGTGAGATGTTCTTTGTTCTTGTCACTTATGTCCTTTTGCAGAACTGTTCTGTATCAAGTACATCTGCACAGATCTAAAGGAAAAGTGGGTTGGTTTCAAAGCCAGAAACAGCAAAGATTGCTGAGGTGAATGTGTAGGTTTTAATTCTGCATTAAAGCACAGGGTCTGTACTGCCTAAACCCTGCTGTGCTCTACATCTACTCAGCTGCAATATTGCTGAACCTTCTGTGCTGCCTGAAGGCTCTTCAAAGTACCTTGTCAGAGTCTGAAGCTACATCTGAGCTATTGTGTTGTATCTTAGTGAATTCTGTGAATTCTTCCTTGAAGCCCAGAGACAGATTGAAATAGAGATGCCTTCAGGCAGGGTGGAAGGCACTGCAGTCAGGAGTTCCTGAGGAGCACAGGAGGGTGCCAGTTAGCTGAGAACTTTACCTGAAGAAAACCTACAGTAGGGAATTGAGGTCAAACTTTGTACTTGAATGCCAAATTGAATTTGAAGCCTTTTCTCTGTTAATCTATACGGTTACTGGATTAAGAAATCTGTCAGGACAGATTTTTTAAAGCCTGTGTTGTGCTGCCTCAGAGTTTTTAGAAAGGTCTTTTGGAGAAGCTTTTTCTAACATTTTCTGTGTTCTGACACGAGGGTTTGGCTGCACATTAATTGGCTTTGCAGTTCACAGCAAGTTTAGGTTGCAGAGAAACCTCAATTGTCCTGGAGCTTGTTCCCGTGTGGAAACTGCCCTTCCCTAGCATGCTCTTCCTGAGGAACCAATAGTAAGGAAACATGGCCATCCACTGCACTGCCTGACAAACAGAGCACCACGATTATAGCAGATTTTTCCTGCACTCTCGGCGTGTTGGGTTTGGGTTTTTTGTTTAATTAAACACAGTTAAACCATGACAATTTTTTTTTAGAAATAGAGAAGTGTTCTGGGGCCTTTAACTGTGCTGAGAATTTTTGTACTGAAGGAGACTCACAAAGCAGCTGCATAAAACACAAGTATTTTATATCAGTCGTTCAGCTCATGAGGATATTTGTTTGATGTTAGCTTTCTTTAAAGTTAAAAAGCTTCCTATGTAGCAATTCCGTTTTGTGGTTTATGCATATGAATGTTAATGAGGTGGCAAGGCCCATTGGAATGTGGGGATTGGAGAAAGGAATTGAAGGAGGGAGCAGAGTATCAGTGAGGAAGAAGGACTGCTTCAAACTCTGAAAAAGCTTGGCACAGGAATTCATGGGTGAAAGTTGGGCTTTGTCATTCAAGAGATGACATTCCATTGTCAAAATAACTCTTTTATGAAACACGAAGTCAGGAACAGAAAGGAATACAAAAGGAAAAAGAAAGAGAGCTGACATTGATAGAGAAGCAAGGGAACAAAGAAGCAAATGAAAGCAAGAAGGTAGAAATGTAAGAAATATTGTGTGAAGAAAGTCACATGAAGGTGGCAATTCCAGCAGGAACAGAATAGGAAGCTTTGACTGCAGGACTTATATGTGTGGTCTCTGGCAGGTGATGAGAAGATCCTTGCTCCAGCTCCAGTTCTGCTCCTGCTCTCCACAGATGGTGTGCTCTGCCCATTTTACATGATCAACCAAAACCCAGGGGTCAGGTCACTTATTGTGACCCCGGAGCCACTGCAGTTGGCAGGGGAGAGAGTTCCAAAGTCAGCAGGTAAGTGCTCCAGTGGATTAGGGAATGCTTGGATTTGTGGATCTTTGTTACACTGATCTGTCAGTTCAGTAGTCAGACGTGTGGTCACAGAAAACATGTTTTTTCTTTATAATGATAATGAGGAGCAGTTCTTGGGTGTTTTGAGCTCCCAGGACTGTTCTCTGTCTTGTGCATCAGTGTGAAATTATCTAGTCCTGTTCACAAAATCACAGAATCATTTAGTTAGGAAAAGACCTCTAAGATCATCGAGTCCAGCCTTTAAACCTGTTTGTTTGTGGGATCTCAAGCGCTTTGCAGGCTGTGCGTTTAGACTTTCCTGTGTGATCAGCCTTTGAAGAACAGGGCCAAAGCAGTTTTAGGAGGCTCTTTGCCCAGCTTTGACCATGGCCTGCACACTTCAGAGAGGTGATGGTTTTCCTCCATAGTTTTGCCATAGGAGGTCATGATATGAACTGAGGTGTTTGGCTGCAGCAAAACCCTATTTAAACAAAATCCTATTTAAAACCTTCCTCGGCACTGTGAAAATTGTGTCAGCGGGTGAAGAGGAGTAGTTTTGTTTGAGTTATAGATGTGTTGCCCCATGTAGTGTGAGGTAGGCAGGTAAGATGATTGTTTTGCTTGTTTTCACGCATGGAGGAATAATTGCAAATGCACCGTTTTCCTCCCTGTGCCCAAATTTGCTTCTCCTTCCCCAGCCAGAGTGCTGTTGTTTGGCAGCCTGCCTCCCTGCAGTGCTGGCTAACTTGTGTGCTGACTGCCTATTTTATTTGAGATGGCAGGAACCTCATCAAAATCAATGGAGGAAGGTAAAGCCTTTTCACAGGAAACTGCAGACAACATTAATCTGGACAGATTGTTGTATTGATCGTGACTACATTTGTACAGTTTCTGTATCACTTGCTGGGTTTGGGGATTGCAAGCCCAGCTCTGCCATCTCTCTTCCTCACTGTCCAGTGAGAGCAGCAGTGCTGAGCTGTCCCCATCAAATGGATTTGGCCTTGCAATACCTTCTGCCATTAGTCAGGGCAGCCAAATGAGCCTCCTCCTTTCCCATTTGTCTTTCTGCAGGAGGTACTGCCACAAGTCCCACCACTCCTCCAACTTCTCTAAAGCCTGACACGGTACCAGGCGTTGCTCCCACTGTGCCCACCTCAAGTCAGCCTCCAGCAGGGAGTGGAGCAGCTGTTTTTTCCTTCATGCCTTCAGCTGTGAAGACTCCTGGCTCCACGGGCAGTGATCCTCCACCATATTCCTTTGCCACCGATGCCTCCAAGCAAGCCCAGACTCCTGCTCTGACCGGAGCAGCAACATTCTCTTTCTCCTCTGCTTCTTCCAAGGCATCCATGACGCCTGCTTCTGTAGGCACCACTACAACAGCTGCTGCCACCTCTTTTCCTTTCGGGTCCATGAACTTTAAACCAGCTGTAGACAGCTCGTCTGGGCCATCGCTCTCCGCAGCACCTGCTGCACAGAAGTCATCTTTTGCACCTTCAGCTTCTTCAGTCAAAGTGAACCTCAATGAGAAGTAAATAGATTCAGTAGGGAATGCAGGGGCTGGATGCTTGTTAAATTGCTGCAGGCATGGATAGTGTGTGGTAGTTCTGAAGATGGTGTGTGGCTCTTTGCCCTGACAACTGTTCCCCATCTTCCCAGGAAAGCACTGAGGAAGCCCCTCTTTATCCAAGACTGTCTTGGCTGTGAAAACCCTCAGTGCTTCCCATGCCAGAGGTTATGTTCATGGGCATGGTACTAGTCAAGGGACAATGCCAAAAATTTAGACTGATAAATTGCCAGAGACTTAAGGGTTTTTTTAATCTTTGTTTCATAGGCATCAAACGGTGATTCTTTGCTTTGGTTTGATGCAAATCATGGCTAAAGACTGCTGGGAAATCCCTTCTGTCTGGGACTGGTTTAGTGGGGTGGTGATAGCACAAGTTTCTCTGTTTATTGAAGATTCCTTACCCCCAGCCTGAGAGGAAGCTGGAGCCACAGCTGATGGATTGCTTTGCCCCTCTGTGTTCAGCAGAGAAGGTGCCAGACCTTTTGCTTCTGTTCTTAAATGGACACTTGCTCACTGGGCACAGGATCTGGAATCTTCAAAGCTTGTTCACACCAACTGAAAAAACTAATATTGATTAGAAACCATGCAAAATGGGTTTGAGTGAGTGTTCTCTGATGTCATGTACTCACTCTTCCCTCCAACTCCTGAGACTTGCTCTCTATTTTTAGAAAAAGTGGTTTAAAACACAGAGCTATGTTAATTGGAACTGCTTTTTAAGGAGAACTTTCATGTAAATGCATCAGAAGAAATTTCTGATGGTTCAAATGATTATTTTTTAATTAGAAAAATCTTTACTACACCAGAATCTGATGGGAGCTCTTAGGGCTTTTTATATTTTGTGTATAAAGCAAATGATACGCCAGTGAATTGGCTGAATATTTAAATTGGCTGCCTCGAGGAGCTGAGTTTGCAAATGAATAGAAATTCATATTTTCTTGCAGAATTTCTGTTTGAGCCTTACTCTGAGTATAACACTGCAGGGCAGCTCAGATTTGCTATAGTTGGGACAAAATGACGAGGTGCATTTGAAGCAGGGTAGTACTTTTTGCTGGCATTCACCTTTTGCTCCTGGGTGGATCTAAGGTAGAAGTCTTTGTGGTTCCACGTATTCAGAAATTATCCTGAATGGCTCATTCCCACTATCTCCAGAAGCTGCACTCATGATTTTGTATCTGGAGCTTGAGTTGTTGCTGATCCCAGGGGATGCTCATTCATTTATTCATTCATTCACTCATTCATTCACTCATTCATTCATTTGTTCTGTTGCAGGTTCAGTGCTGTAGACACCTCTTCTCCCACGAGCAGCAGCGGTCCATGCACTTCCACTATGTTTTCCTTCTCAACCAGTTCCAAAACTGCTCCTGGAGCTTCTCTAAGCCAGTCCACGCCTGTCACAGCCCCTCCTACCACACCACTGAAGACTTCATCCCCTGTGCCTGCCACGGGTAGGAGTCTGATCCCTATTTTTGGGAGTAATGCATTATAAAAAGTGTTCTAAAAGTTGTAGGGCACAGTGAGCTTCATTTGACTTCTTTCTAGTTTTTCCTGCTGCTTTTGCTGCTGTAGAGACTCTCCTGGCTGCTGCACCATCATGATGTGAATCACTTGGTCTTCAAACTGAGCGGTTTTTCCATTTGTGCTCTTTATTCCTCAGAGAGCCATATGTGAAATAATTATATTCAGCTGCTTAAGTTTGCCCAGAAGTTTTTTTCCCCAGGGTGCGATTTTTATGCATGTTTCTGAGCAGTCACACAAATCAGTGCCTTACCTTCCATCTGCATTGACTAGATTTCAAAGTAGTCACAGAGAAGTTGGATGGAAGTGAAAAGGCACCTGAGGAAGGTTCTTGCATCAGGGCCCATAGCACTACTGCTGTGATTTGATAGTGAGGATTGTTTCTGATCACAGCCTGTTTTCTCAAGCTTTGTGTAAGTTCATAAATGACTGTTGTTCTTATTAAATTACAGTGGCACGTCCTGCTCAAAATACTCCTTCAGCTTCATTGGTACAGAAGACACCCAAAATCACCCCCTCAGCAGCAAAGCCAAGCTCTACTCAGGTAACAGGACTTGACCGGATTCTTCGGAGGGTGAATGTTTTGCATGGCCCATGAATTGCTTAGAATTCCTTGGACTGAACTGGTGTTCTTAGATCAAGAATTAGCTAACTTTTGACTTTGAAATAGTAGCAAATCTGTGGTTCTGAAACAATGTTCTCTGCATATCTTTAGAGAGCTGTATTTTGACCTGTGTTGTTATAATCAGAGTGCATCTGGTGTCTGAATGGACTTTCTAACATCAGGGCTTTTTCGATATTCTGAGCTCCCTGTTGCAATGGATATATCCTTAATATTGGTTTTGGTTTTGTCTTTTTTTTTCCCCAGGGCAAATCAGCAGTCCCCAGCACAGGTTTAGAGAAACAGACCCACCAGTGGAAGGAGTCAGACCCTGTCATAGCAGGAATCAGGGAGGAGGTGAGATTTTTCAAGCAATTTTCTTTGTAATGCCACACAGACACTTCAGTTCAGCTGTGTTCTGATGGTGTCTGTAAGTAGTTTAGAAATCAGAATGGAAATTTTCCTAAGATAATGAGCCTGGTTTGTAGTTGCTATTTGTGTGTCCTGTTCAGTCATCTTCAGTCACTGGGCTGAGAAGATGGAGTAGTCTTTCCTGTTAATGTTCAAGAATTTCCTGCTTTGGCTGCAAAGTGACCGGTGTTTATGGTGTAGTTAAGGCATGATCCAAGAGTTGTGATATTTGTTCCAGACCCTGCTGTGTTTTCACTGGCTGCCCTTTCTTCTGTTTGACTTTGCAGATTGCACATTTTCAAAAGGAGATGGAGGAGCTGAAGGCCCGGACTTCCAAAGCCTGTTTCCAAGTTGGAACTCCAGAGGAAATGAAGATGTTGCGAACCGAGTCAGATGATCTTCACACCTTCCTCCTGGAAATTAAAGAGACAACAGAGGTGAGCAGAGTATCTTCAGACTGTGAACCAGCAGTGACTCTTCCTCACCTGATGTTCCTCCATAACCTCCTACGGCTGAACTGTAGAGGGAACATTGGACTCTGCTGCCTTAATGAGGGGGTGACATTTGCCTTTGTGCTTTCAGGCAGATACTTGCAGAAGCCCTTGTGCTAGAGATGGCAATGGAAAATGTTACTTTGAACCTTGTCCCCTGAATCTGTTCTATTTCTCTTTGCAGTCACTTCATGGAGATATCAGTATTCTGAAGACGACCTTGCTGGAGGGATTTGCAGGGGTAGAAGAGGCTAAAGAACAGAATGAGCAGAATCGTAGCTCGGGGTATTTACACTTGCTCTATAAGAAACCTTTGGATCCCAAGAGTGAAGCACAGCTTCAGGTATGAATCATGTCCCCCAACTTCTGGTAGAACGTTTTAAATGAAGTGAAACTTAGGCTTGTGTGTGCAAGTGCCCAGCATTGTTGTTCTGCCTTAAGTATTTGCTGTTTCGACACAGTCTAGTAAATGCGTGGTGAGCTTTGTTTGCCATGAGTATGCAAGAGATGCTGAGAATCCTCTCCTGAAGCTTCTCTCTGTTGTTGCCATTTGCAGTGATGATTCAAAACCCCTTCTGAAGGGATGTAGTTCACCTGAGATCCAAGTCTATTCTAATCTTAGAATGTGACTCTTGACATCCTGTTCCTTCTCAGCCTGTAGTGTTTGCTCAGGGATTTCAGTTAAAAGAATGTTGGGTTTTTTTCTACACTTTATAGAAGAGTTCTTGGAATTATTTTTATCTTCAGCAAGTGCCTTATGGAACAATTCGATGATTTATTATGACTTACAGAATTGTGTGGTTAATTTCATGGATGGTGGAGCATAAAGCTTAATGATATTCTAAAAGCTGGGACACAAAGGAAAATAACCAGCAGTACATAAAGAGGCTTTCAAAGACAAGAAAGAAAGTAGGGGTGAAGCACTTTTTGTTACAGCTCTGGTGATGAGGGCTATTTAACCCTAAGCAAAATAGAGTGAATGTGCCCTACAAATGATACTTGGTCTTTTATACACTGATAAGTTCCTCTCAAGAGGTTTGACTGGCAGGCTGAAGGCATAATTGAATGTCATCTTTGTGGCAGTAGGTATCAAGACCATGCATGCAGTTATTAGAAATCAGCTGACACAAAGTAATTTCTTTAAGGTCTGATCTCTAATCTTCACCTGGATTCTGCTGATTGATTCACAGTCCTAATTGCATGCCTGCTTTGATGTCCAGCATGTCTCTGTGACATTTAAAGCTTATGCTTGTGACTTCAGAGAGATGATAATCTTGAAGTATGTGTTTCACTGTGTAGAGAAAGGACCATGAGGAAAGAATAACACAGTGGGAGAGAAGTGGAAGTGGATTGGAATGAAAGGAGAGAGCTTTTGGGTCAATTTTGTGAAAGTTTGCTTGAGAAAGCTCTGCACTGACTTAAATTTTGCTCCGTTTCCATCATCCCCATTCTCCTGGGTGAGAAAAGCTCCCTTAGTCAGCTTCATGTTTTAGTTTTCAATGAAGTTTTCAAGACTGTGAGACTTTTCTGATGTCCAGCTGTGTCGATTTGGTATCCAGAGAGTTGCTGCTGTAAAGGTGCTGGAGAGAGGAAACCTGGGCTTGGCAGTGTTTAACACTAAGCCCACAGCAGGACTGGATTTCCTTTCAGGTTGGGGATGTCCCACTAGAATTTTATGCTGTATCTTGAAAGCATTTGCAGTGAAATTCTTCCTGAGCTGTGTTCCTTGGCTGCTTCATTGTATTTAGGTGAACATTCTGTTGAGGTGAGGTGCACCTGCAGTTCCCATTTCCATTTTACAATGTTGGAGTTCAAGCTGTGACCATGCCATGCCAGGCAGGAGGATCACAGGAATGAGAATGAGCTCTGGGTTTGTTTAGGGAGCAGGGCTTGGGGACAGAGGTCTCTGGCTTAACGGCTGCAGTTGTGCAACTGTGTGGTTGTGCATATGTCACTTTATTCTCTGTCCTTGCTTTTTTTTTTGATTTTCCTACCTATAAAAGTTAAAAAAATTAATTCCTTCCCTTAATGTGGGAGGTGTGAGCATTTTTGAGTGCTTTCATGAATCATGGTCTGTGAATGCTAATATTCTAGAGCCGTGTGAGTAGCCTGCAAAGCTTTGATCACTTATAATTATTAGAAGTTTCAGTGTTGTAAGATGGGAGCAAATGACTCATGTTCTGGAAGTGGCATTTGAAATAAGGATTTTTTTTGTATAATGCCTGATGTTTGTAAAATCCTTTTTGTAAAGACCTGGCAGTGTTTTGCAAATATTATGGACAGTATTATTTTTAGTTGAGAGCTGAGGTAAAATGTCCAGGCCAAACCCTGTGTGTACCCCATTGATTGCTACGTAAATTTTCACCATGTTGGGTTCTGTTGTGCTGGTAAAACTTTCCAGGCAGAAATATGGGCAAGTGCTCTATGGCTTGGACTGAATGAGCCCAAAGATTCTTCTTCAGCTGAAACTGAGATTTCTGAAGATTTAAAAACTCACTTTATTTTGCATGGCAGGAAATCCGGCGCTTGCACCAATACGTGAAGTTTGCTGTTCAGGACGTGAATGATGTTCTGGATTTGGAGTGGGATCGGCACCTGGAACAGAAGAGAAAGCAGAAGTGAGTAATTGAAGCTGGAGTACAGAACGACTGCAAATAACACATTAGTGAATTGGGAATTAGTCTTTAATCAACAAAGACCTTTTTCTGTTTAACAGTACAATCTTTTTCAAGGGGTCTGGGAGTAAGTCTTGGCCCAGACACCTCCTGGGAGCCATGGATTCAGACTCTGGCTTCATACGTGTTACAAACTTGTTGCATCTCTGTGTACAGTGCAAATAGTGCTTATAGAAAAAGCTGTAAGCTTTGTAGAAATTCATTGAAGGCAGCTAACGAAACCTTTCTAATAGATAAAACATTGTGAAGTGAATGAGCTGAATGAATAAACTGACAGTATATTCAAAGGAGAAATATGTATTTGGGATGAACTGAACTGCTTTGGTGTTCAAACCATACCATGTTTGACCTCTTCGAGTTTCAGTAGCCAGAACTATTAAACCATTGGTGTTTGCTTGCCTGCCTGTGAGCCAGATGCACAGAATGGTCCTTATCCCTGTCTCCTGATCTGATCTCTGCAGGCGTCTGATAGTCCCTGAGCGAGAGACTTTGTTCAACACCCTGGCAAATAACCGGGAGATTATCAACCAGCAGAGGAAGAGGCTGAACCACCTGGTGAACAGCCTGCAGCAGCTCCGCCTCTACAACCAGACCTCGCAGTGGAGTGTTCCCAGTGATACAACTCTAAACAGTGCTCAGAGGTATGGGAAACACGAGTTCCTTGTTCTCTCTTGCCCCCAGCAACGTGCAAGGGTGCATCCTCCAGAGAATGATGTTTTGTGGGCATGGTATGGGAGGACAAGATGTCCTAAAAATTATACTAAACCATGCCCAGGTAATACAGAAGCTCATTGTTTATATTCTGGGACACACTGTTTGATGCTTAGCAGAAATTTCCCCTAAAAGTTAAGAGGTTTTATAGTAAACGGGATAACAGAGCCTCCAAGCTGAGATACTGCTGGTTGTCTGACTTCAGGGGAAGAAGTGAATGGCTCTTGAAGTTTCCAAAATAGTTAAAGATGTGTCACACAGTATCTAGAGGGGCCAATTGTTCTTCCAGATATGCCAGTGGTTCTAGTGGCTACCTTGGCCCGATTTTGTTCCTGCTTTGGTTGGTTTCTTTCTGCTGATGATGTCTTTTTACTGCTCTGCCTTGTCCCAGTTTTGACAGTGACCTTGAAAGCCTGCGTAATGATTTGATGAAAACTACTTTGAAATCACATGCCAAACCTCTGCCCAAAGCACCTGGTAATTTATTCTTTCATCCTGGCATTCACACCATAAATGTGAATTACCTTTTTTTTTGACTTGCAGTTTGATTATAGACTAATAACCATCTTCCATTTTCCAGCTAAATTATCCCCAGTGAAGCAGGCACAGTTGAGGAATTTTCTAGCCAAGAGGAAAACTCCACCAATTAGATCTACAGCTCCAGGTAAACCTTTAGTGACCATAGAACTTTGAAATGCTTTCCAAGAGGGTTACATACCTTCTGTGGGACTGAGACCTGAAATTAGCTTTTGACTTCTCAAACCCTACTTCTCCTTTCCTGCTCCCCCATCTGCTCTCAGGAGGACTTGCCTTCAGCTGCTGTCTGGTTGAAGGCTGCCTTTCCAGGCAGTTAAGAAGTCAAATCCTATCAATGCAGGAGTAAAACAAGCCAGTGGGAGACCATCCTAAAATAGGATGGATTTGTCATGGCTGTTACACTGGATGGTTCCCTGAACTTAATACTAAATTTTGGTTTTGATATTGCAGCAAGTTTGTCCCGATCTGCCTTCTTGTCCACGAGATATTATGAAGATTTGGATGAAGTCAGCTCAACATCCTCAGTTTCCCAGTCACTGGAGAACGATGATTCACAAGCAGTGGACCAGGAAGAAGAGGCAGCCCCAGTCCAAGTCCCTCGTCATGCTCCTGTGGTCCGAACTCCCTCAATCCAGCCTGGTTTGATGGCTCAGTCTCCGTCCTTTGGGAAACAGCACCTCTCCCTGGGTACTTTGTGTGAGTTGTGTTGGCAGTTATCTCTTCTCACTGTGGTCTTGTGGGTAGCTTTGACCACTGTATCCATTGCCAGTACTTCAGGCTCTGGAGGAATGAGATTGCAGGATACAGATTTTGCCAAGTTCCCAGGAGCAGTAACAGAGTGGCTTTGTAACCTCCTGAACTCAGCTAAAAGCACTAGAACACCTTGACTCACTGACTGTATTTTTGTGATAGCCTGGTTCTTTCAGATTGCAGTGACCTAAAATATTGCCCAAAGACTAAGAAACTGGAGTACTACTGCATTTGGTTAATTTGGCCAAGGTTAGGAGTTCTGAGCCCAGCAAGTCTCAGTAAGAACTGCATTTGCATACACTCAGTTTTCCTTGTGCAAGAGAGGTTTCTTTAATCTCTGCAGCCAGAGAGAAAAATAAGGTGTCAGCAGAAGTGTCTGTAACAGCAAACTGAAAGTCCTCTAATGCACTGAAATGACATCTATTGAGACTTAGTAAATTCCTTAGGATATCCCAAAACTGCCAGGGACAGGTTGTGTTGATAGTTTGAGTGGCCTGCACATCAGTCCTGTCAGAAGGAAGCTGTGGACGTAGAGGAACTGCAGTTCAGGAAAGGCTTTCTAAGACTCCCTGTTCTGTAGAGAAACAGTGAACTAATAATTTTGTTAATTTGTTTCTTTAGTGCCTACATCTTCAAATAGAATCATCCCACAAGGGGCAGACAGTACCATGCTTGCAACAAAGACTGTGAAACACGGGGCCCCTGCTCCCACTGTCACTGTTCCAGCACCACAAGCAGCTGCTGCTGCAGCTCTGCAGAGGCAGATGGCTGCTAACCAGTCCCCAGGTAAAAGGATGGCTAATTGCCCAAGTGACCTCTGAGCAGCTGAATGTGGCTTTCACAGGGATTTAGTGCTCTCAGAGGAGGAGATTGTCAAACAAAATGTGGCGCCCATCTGTAGTTGTTGCACCTCTGAGCTATCCAGTGTTCCTTTGTCTTCCTGTAAGCTGCTAGTACAAAATACCTGAGAAACTCCCATTTCTGTTAACTGAAGATCTTACAATGTACATAAGAAAGAGAGTTCATAAAAATAATTGGATTTGGTCAGCAAACAACAAAAAATGTACCAACTATTTAGATTGCTGCCCACTTTTCTTGTCCTTAATGAAGTCTCAGGTTCCAAATGTTTTGGACCAGGTGCACTATATATGTTCTAGAATCTTGGCTGGATCTTTTTGGAATTCTTCAGGCCATATTGAATGAAATGAAATGCTTAGTATGGAGTTTGTCTTTATGTCTTTTTTTTCCCCTCTATTTTTTTCTGTTCCTTAAAGCTGTGAGCACCTCCTTGACTGAATCAACTCTGAAGAACGTTCCTCAGGTGGTGAATATTCGAGAACTCAAGCCTGGTGGATTGACTCCAGCAGTCTCTGCAGTGATAGGGTGAGTGCTGCCCATCTTTCTGGTGGATTTTGGTAGCATTTGCACTGGAGCACATCTGCCAGTGGGGAGCAGTAGCAGTGTTTTACTGAGTGTGGCTGTGTTAGACCTAAAGTGGGTGCATTTAGAGAAGAGTATTGGGTTTGTGGGTTGAAAGAAAGAGATAAAGAAAGAAAGATCTTTCCAAGTCATTCAAGGATTTGCTAATGGCTTGTCCTGAACAAATGATGAGACCGGTATTAACCTCCTTCTCCATTTGTCTGTGAAATGCATTTATGTGCATCCTCTCCTTTTGAAATTCACTGGTTTTACTGCTAACATGAAATTTGGACCTGGTATCTCACCAATCACTACCTCTGTTCTACCTCTTTCAGTGAGGGAAGTGCAGCCCTCTGTCACTGAGTGTGGTCTGTGACTTTAGGCTCTCCAGATGTTTTCCTTCCACGTTGTCATCCTTTGCAGAGAAAACCTTCTCTGGGAGTTCTGCCTCTTCTGTCTGTTCCCAGATTCACCCCCTGAGGCAGGGAGAACTGTGCTCTGGCTTTTCTGGAAACTTGTCTCAAATGTTTTGACATCAGAATTTTGACTGAAGGGTTGGGTGTCACTAGGGGTCAGTCACTTGGGAACACTGTCGAGCTGCAAGGCTCTTCCTCATGAGTAAACTATGAACGCTGACTTCTGGTATTTAACCTTGAATTTGCTACCATTTTTGTGAGTTAGCTGTAACACTTGGCTTCTCTACTCTGCCTCCTGTAGACAACAGCCAACTCAGCCCATTCCAGAGATTTCTGTCTTATCACCAGGCTCTGTCACCAGCCTAGGACTAGGCCTTTTCCCTGTCGTTGTAATGACCTTGAAACTGTCTTTGCTTGAAGTTCCTGCTGTTGCTTAAGACCAGGGCAGTGCGTGGCCAGTTCTGGGCTGGGGAGGCAAGGACACTACTGAAAAGTCTGTGCAAAGTTTGGCTTACTGCATGAAGAGGGATAAATTCACCACCTATCTCTGATTATAAGTTCATGTGGAGTTGCAGATGCTTTATCCATATAACTGTGAGCTGTTCATGCAGCTCCTGGATCAACTGCTGTTGTTGCATCATGACCGGCTTTCACACATTTGTGTGTACTCTTCACTGTCAAAGAAAAAAGGTGAAATTCCTTTGATGCAGCTTTTCAAAAAGGGAACAGTCTCACAGTGGTGGTACTCAACTGCTGACCTTGACATTTACTTCATGGTTTCTTTGGCATTTTAATTGAGAAACAGCTTGGGCACTTTTTGCTATTTTATTTCTTCCCAAAAGTGATAAACTGGGATGGGGAGGGGAATTGCTACATCTTTTGAAAGTCAAATTTGCAGACAGCTCTACTTGGGAATTTTTTTGGCTTAAAGTGGTCTTGTGACCAGGAAGAGTTTTCCACCCTCTGTTTCATTAGAATTATGATGAAAAAAGTAGAAAGTACTGGCTGTGCATAGAGAAGGTTATGAGTGAGCAATATGTAATGAGATTGGTTTTCACTTGAACTGTAGTTAAGGACCTATCTTTCTTTCAAGTAGTTTTAGACTGGCAGTATTGATTGATCTCTTTAATTTATAGAGCACCAGCTAGCTTGGTATCTTGGAGGCTTTCTACAGTCTTACTTTATAGATGACCTCATAAAAATGTACTTTCTAAAAATTCTACCCAAATGAGCCATGCTTGCCAGTCAGATTCAGCACTAAAATCAAGAGCATTCACCCAGCAAAGTTAATTTACCAGTTTTTGCTACTTCAGACATCCTGGCTCCCTTTTGCTGCCACAGCACACTCTTCGGTTGGTAAGCAGGAATGATTTTTCAGTTGTTATTAGTTGTTCAGTGGCCTGTGACTGGGTGTGTTGGTGGTCCCAGTCCACCAACTAATACATAATTTTCAGTGCAAAAAAAATGCTTTCTCCACAACTGAAGTCAAACCCAGCATTTTCATAGCACTGTCAAGTGATCTCGAGATTAACTCTCACCCTCTCATGAATTTCACAGAGTTTCTGTTGTTTTCTTCTTTGTTCAGTGTAAACTTGAAATCTACAGCTGCACCATCCCAACACCAACTTTTTCCAGTGTTTATCTTGAGGTTTTCGTTGTTTGCTGTACTTCTGCTTTGGGCAGAGGGCAAATCCAGGCCATGCAATGTAGAGAGAGAGTACTCCTTGCTGGAAGGAAGGAAGGACTTAGTAAAGCAAAGCTGTTTAAGGCACAAAACCTTATCCAAGACCGAATGGCCATGCACAGTGTTTCATGCATGTGTCCTCTTCCTTTGGAATATGGTAGAAAATTCCTGTGAATCGGCCTGCAGCTGAGCAAACACTAAAGGCAGTTTGGGAATCTTCATGCTTTAGCAGGCAGACAACTTTGGATGCCCAAATTTGCTCACGGCCTGGGATTTGCAGCCTCAGCCAGAGATTGGTTATTGCCTTAGGGAACTTCTGGTCCAAGTCAAGATGGTGAGAACCTGCCTGGGGTAAGAAAGCTGGGCTTTGCCACCAGGAGAATGCAATCACAGTTGAATTTAAGCTTCTGAAATCTTCTGCTACTGGCCAGTGAAGCTTCTGAACCTGGTGGGCCACAGACTTGAGGAGATGCTGTTCAAGTGGCAGTGATTTGGTGTGTTAATGCCCCACAGTGCTGAGATCAGATGCTGCACCCTATGAGATGATGCCATTCTGCAGCAATTGTTTGGGGGTTTTTATTTCATGGTCAAAAATACCAAACCTACAATGTAGAATACAGGTTAATTTTATCATAGTTCTTGCCACGACTCTGTCAGTGTTTATAGTACACTTCAAAGACAGGAAATGCTCCCTCCACCCCCTCCCAACTTTGTCTCCTTACTCAGCGTTTCTAAGCATTGCATGTACGTGTCTGGACTCCGCATTATAAAGGAAGCTGCTTAAATTTGTTATCCACTAGGCATAAAATTGTAATCCCCTTACCTGCTGATTTTTCATCAGCTCCCTGTAAAATAGAAAGCCCTGGCTCTCTTCAGAGACAAGAGTGTCTGGAGAAGACTTGATCGTTTAAGTCTAGAGGTTTAAACACATTTACAGACTTCCTTTGTTAAATGTGGCTGATTCATTTAAGAGGTTTATTCTCTAATCAGATTTGTTCGTTTGGAGTTGTGTGTGGAATCTTTAATAGCGGCTGTTGTTCAAGACTTCTGGAAGCTGTGCTTTTTGAGAGGAGAGGAAATCCTCTTTCAGACTAGTTATTCATATAATTGTTTAATTTTTCTTTTTAAGATCATCTGTACCTCACTCTGCAGCCCAGGCAGTCCATCAAGTTTTGGCAACTGTTGCTACAAATCAAGCTAAACAGGTATGTTGATATGGAACCCTTTCCTTGTGGAATACTCTACCTAGGCGTGCTCAGCAGAGTTTGGGGGTTTAATTTTCATAGCTTGCCCTCCATTCTTGACAAACTATTTCTGTATCTGTGACCTTGACAGTGTGATGCCAGACATATCTATGTTATGTCTTGCCTTTTGTCACTTCTGAAGACATGCAGCTTTCTGATGGCCCCAGCCTTGCTGCAGTGAGGGTTGCAGCTAACAGCAAAGGATGCTGTATTAGGTAGATACAACTGAATTTCACACCAAAAGAATAAAAGTCATAGGCAATCAAGGGAGGGAGTTCTTTACCTACCCTGTTATTCTACGGAAAACGTTGCTTAAAGGTTGACAAGCTGCTGGGTTTTATATCTGTGCATCAAAAAACCAATGCAGCAGCCTTTGTCCTCTGGAATCATTGAGCTGCTGCCTATGGAGTCTTGCTGACCTGTTGAAAAGGCTGAGGACTGACCCTGTATTTAAGTGTCAAGACATAATGGGCCCAAGATTGCAGAGCTCTTCTGAGTGCTTTGACCACCTACCTCTATTTTATTCTTAAGTCACCGCATGACACTGATAATACCAAACCATGTCAGAAGGACCTTTGTTAATGGTCAGACTGCACTAACCTGAGGTGGTGCTGTGTTTTTAGACATCTCTGACAAGCTCGATGAAGGGCCAGACTCCACCTTCCTCTGTGTGTGCACCCTCTCCTATGGCATCCACAGCTGGTCCAGCATCATCTGGCAACAAGGTCTCAGGTAAGTTGTCTTTAGTGGAGATGGAAATAAGGCCTGGATGTCTCTTGCCACGTGTCAGGGTGCACAGTCCAGAGAATGAGCATACTGAGGAAAAAAGATTTGCCTCCACTGAGAGGTTGCTATGCCAGTCTTGAGGGAGAGAATTTGAAAAACCAAAGTACAGACAGTGCAGGAGAGTGGTTTTCTGTACTCCCTGTGTTTTGTCTGTTCCTGCATCTAGAATTCAGTGACACAATTCCTTGTTCAGAGTGGACTCAGGACTTGTAACTCTTATCAGGAAATGCTGAAAGCACATCTTCCGCAAGGCTACTGTGGTTTGACAGCAAATTAAAAGCAGCTCTTTCGTTTTTAAAACATGAAAACCGTGCTGGTTTTAAACACTTTGAATGTGCTGATTTGATTTTTAGACACACAGCATTATAGGAGTACCTGAACAAGCTTGAAGTGAACTGATTCCTGTAGAAGATCTCTTGAGCATTGAGGTGTAGGACCAGCTTCAGAGCTGGTTCAGACACAATGATCAGTCTCAGAGTTGGGAAGCTTCTAAAGAAAGGAATGCTCAGTTTACAACTTAACAGGGAAAGAGGAAACATTAGGGGAAGGAAGCAATTGATTTTTAATGTGTACTAGGTAATAATGCTTGCATTGGACATGGTTTTATAAGCCTCTTGCATAAATGTCTGAAATCCATCTCTGTTGGTCTTTTGCCTTTAATCCATGGATGTAGGTTGCCTCTTAGCCAGGGGTAAGAAGCAGTAAAAATAACTAGGAATCATATTCGACTTGGCAAATGCTTCTTAAATTTTGGTTTATTGAAAATGTCAGCTCCTGAATTTGATAGCACTTCCTTTTTATTCTAAAGTTATTAAATTACAGACTGTGTGTGCAAGCTAATCCCTCCTTTTCTGATAGATGGATGACAGCATGCTTTGTTTATTTTTTATTTGTAAATATATTTTAAAAGTATATTTATCTGTTGTTCTTGTAACTTACAGGACAAGGGACAGTCAAAACAGTTACAGCTGTTTCTTCTACTGTGACATCTGTACAAGCAACAACTTCACAGCTTAACAAAACGTTCCCGTTTTCTTCTGCGGGGTCTGTATGAACATTAAGTTTGCTTTGGAGTTGACATTAAGTATTGGCTGCTGCAGCAGGTGTTGCCTACAGGCTGTGCAGTGCTGTAAAATGGCACCTGCAGATGTTCGGCTGGGAGGGCAGGGGTTGTACCAGAGCCCTTTGAAGACCTTGTTTGTGGAAGCCTGAGTGAGATCTGAAGGTCTGTGAGACTTTGACACAATATCATGTTGCTTTGAGATTTTTCAGTGGATAACTAATCCAGAGTAAAGAGTAACTGGCTTGCTTTTGGGGTTTATCTACAGTGGGCTGTTGAACAAGTTCCCAGTTATGACTTGAAATACGCACTGATGGCTACACACCCTGAATTAGTTATTTATTTTAATACAGCAGAACAAATTTTGTGTTTTGGCTTGAAAAGTAATCAGTTCATGAAGGTGACAAGAGGGACCCCAAGCCATCTGGTGATATCTGTTACATAACAGTAACAGAAAGCAAGGCACATGTTATGAACATACAGTTACTCTGAAAGCTCTCTTATGGAATGTTATTTCAGGGATGGCAAAAATATTTGTTTGATTATATCTTATGTGTAGGAGAGAGGGATAATTCCTTAGGAATGATTGTTTGAAATTCTGCATGTTTAGTGGTCTAACACTGAAGTGAATTTCTCTATGAAGTGGGCAACATTAAGAATTTCAGAAACCACACACTTTCAAATGGCTGGTTTCTTTCAGTCTTACCCATTTCTCTGCATCTTTTGTGAAGTGGATGCTACCCAAATGCCTTGCTGGGTTCTTCAGAGGGCTGAAAGAGTCCTTTTGAGTGATGGAAATTGAGATTCAAAAAGCAAACAACCCTGCCTTTGTCCCATGTGCAGTGCCTCAGTGTGTAAACCATATGCTAAATACAGTGCTGCTGTCAGTGATGTCTTAGTCCCGTGGCCTGACTTCTGTATCAGCAGCTGGTCTTTGAGAATCAGAGAAAATGTAAAAAGCCTCAGGGAATGAAGATCTCTGCAAGACTTATTATGAAAGATCACAGTATTTTTGCAAGACAAAATATTTTTAGTGTAAAATAGTCATGATAACTTTTCATTTCTGCCTTGCTATGAGTGATCTCCTTCTTGGTGGATGGTAGTATCCAGTTATTCCCTTCTGCACATGCACTGACTCTTCCCTTTCAGCTCTTTTAAACTCTGGTTGCCCCTGTGGTTTTTCCTCTCACCAGTCTCCCCAAATCCATCAGGTTTTGGTGCATGGTGTTCAGTGGCAGAGCTTCATGGGGAAGAAATCCACAGCAGAAAGGAAGGCACATGGGAGGATGAGGAGTGGTCATAAGAACTTTGACTCTTTATCCCTCTAGAAGCCTTTTCAGAGAGGAAACAAATAGAGCACTGTGTGTGTGTGTGTGTGCTTCTATCTTCCTGTTTAGTCCTTAGAGATCTGTGCCTGTGTGCCTGGCTTTGTTCAAGTCTGTACTGGACATCTGAGTCTCAGAGTTGTGCACATCATATGGTTGAAAGTTTCAACACTTTGAGCTAAGTCATTCTTTCCCTTTCTCCTCTTTCCTCCTAGGTCTGTATTTAATTTTGGTGGTGTCACATCAGCTGCTTCATCACAGGCGCCGCCCAGCCTCGCTCCCTCACAAGGTCAGTTTGGGAGAGTGTGCAAACAGCATCTCTTCCCTTCTAAGAGAATGTTTACTCTTCCTAGTTCATGTGGTTCTTGTTCTGTGCTGCAGTTCTGTTACTAAAATTGCAGTAACATTTCATACATATGCTGGGTTCTGCCCTGTAGTACACAGAAATCTGGGCCACCCACCTTTCCGTTAAGAATAAGCAAAATATTCGTTGCCAAGAACATTTAGGAGGCACTAGTTTATGAAGAGGCTAACATTTGTAATCATTTTCTCTGCTGTCTTTAATCTGTAGATTTAAAGTTGCTGAGGTGGACTGACACAGAAGTGTCATCCAGTGAGCATTTAGCAATTAGAGGGAAATGCTTGGAATGGCTTTGTGTTGCTTCTAAAATTGAAGTGGCAATAGTGGCTGCCTTTCCATGTCATAGGTAGATCCTATTTGCCCAGTCTGGTAAAAGGGAACTGATAAAATCTGCTTTGTAATAGTTTTGAAGCTTTCTGCCTTTAATTTCAGTCATGCAGATGAAATCATATGGTCAAAAAATTTGCTACCGATGTTATTGGTTCCTCTGATAAAAGATACCACCTCTTCATACAAATCTTGGCTTGTTTTTATCCTTAGACCACCATAGCCACAGTAATGCTGCTGATACTCCTGATGTTAAGCAGAGAGAGTGAACTGGGATTAAAATTTGAAGATTAACGTAAAAGCTTAGGTAAATAACACAGATAAAGCAGCAGTGGGAGGTGCAGGAGACAGACTTGTAAACCACAGCACTGTGTGAGGGCAGGTACTTCACGCTGCTCTGTGAACTGGTCGGAGCACTTTTGTCTCTGTAACTGGTGGTGGAAGAACTACAGAATGTAATCTCAGGGCCTCAGGAGAAAAAAAAAGCTACATTATTGAGTGTCAGTTTCTTAAATATACTTGATAGAGAGGAAAACACAAGGATAATACCAGCTCTGCCAAGAAGCTTTTGCTCCTTGTTGTTTGATCTCCATGCAGGTTTCCTATACTTTGTCCAAACACTACTGTTTTCAAGTCAGAATTTGTGTTTGGTGCTCAGAAATGAAATGATAGTACATTAAATAAAACTAGCCCAGGCTCCCTTAGAACTTCAGCAGTTTCACACTGTTGGACAGGGTGTATGTTAGAAGTGGAGCTGCTTTGGCAATTACATTTGAGAGTTTTT
The DNA here is from genome assembly GCA_013397175.1 of Platysteira castanea. Lineage (NCBI taxonomy): Eukaryota > Metazoa > Chordata > Aves > Passeriformes > Platysteira > Platysteira castanea. The sequence goes on from VYXC01006599.1 coordinate 539,673, forward strand.
CTGTAGTTTTTCAAAGCAGAAGACAGGCTGTATAGAAACTGGTTGGTGGTCTATAAATAGCTGAATTTGTAAAGAAAGATTTGATTTTGTAGAAGACCCTTCAAGTGTCAGAAAGTATTTTTATGACCTAAACTGTTTTGAGCCATTAGTTTAAAAAGAAAGTGCTGTAGTAAATGTCAGGAATTTTTTACCTGAACCAAGTAAGAAGGGGTGAAAATAGTGTCAATAGAAAATTATCTGTAATAACCAGGTCTTTTATATTTTTATCAAACTGCTGAGTAAGAAATAGGAGCCAAAGGCTGGAGTTGTCTGTACTTAAAGAGAAGGATACTTAAGTGGAGGCTTTGATGTGACAGTAACAGTGTTTGTCACTGCCTCCCTGTCCATAACGGCTTCAGCTGTCTCTGCTGTGTCCTGAATGGATATGAAGGTTGCAGTTACCTGATGGACAGAGGCTTTATAGTTTTGAGGCAAGAGCACTGACAGTCTGTGAAGCACTAAAACAGTCCATTATTCTGAGAATGATAAATGAGCTTTGCAAACCCTAACTCCATTTGTTACCTCTGTCTCTCCCTGACAGCCCCTGCAAAAGAATCTGCCCAGCCGGATTCATTTCTGTTTGCTGGGAGTTCCAAACTTGGAACAATTCCTGAGGCCTCCTTTGCTTTTGGGTCCCACAAGTCAGCAAGTGCTCCAGGAGGTGTAGTAGGAAGTAGCCCCTCCACAGATGGCACCCAGTCAAACAAAGCTGCTGCAACATCATCCTCTGCTCCCCCCACAACCTCTGGCAAGTTGGATATTGCTCCATCCAAACCAGGAGATCACTTGTTTCAGGGCAACCTAGCTGGGGAAACTCTTGGGAGCTTCTCAGGACTACGGGTTGGTCAAGTAGATGATAATGCCAAGACCACCACTAAGGCACCATCTACCAGTGTTGCAGGAACACAGTCAACTAAAGTGTCTACAATACCTTCTGGGTTTAATTTTGCTGCTCCCCTGACATCAGGAAAAGCTGGAGAAGCTGCTTCAACATCAGTCACGTCAGCTGGCACAGCATCCCTGTCCATCAGCACTAGTGCCCCAGTCAGTCTCTTTGGCAATGTCCAGTTAACCAGCACAGGGTCTTCTGGGGTGTTTAATCTTGGAAGCTCTGGTGGCAACAAAACCCCTTTTTCATTTGGTATTCAGCAAACAAACAGTATGAGCACATCCACCTCTACCCCTTCTACTCTCCCTGCTTCAACGTCCCTCTCGTTTGGAGGTTTCTCAAGTTCATCACAAACTGCTGTCCCTGCTGCAACTTCCAGTAAGTCTGCAGGGGATGCCAAATTGCCACCTGGGTCAGAAAAACCATCTGAAAACGAAGCTGTAGCAGCTGGGTCTTCACCTCCAGTGCCACAGCCCCAGGCACAGCTCTCAGAGCCACTTAAAGAACCCACCTTACCCCAGGCCACAGCTGGGGACGCCGTCCCCGAGGGCTCTGGGACCACAGTGGCACCACCTCCCCCTGACCCTGTGGCTGCTTCCACCTCCACCAGTGATCTGAAGGCCCCGGTGCCTCCTGCTGTGTCTGCAGCCACCCCACCAGATCAGAATGTCTCAGCAGCAACCTCCACAGCAAGCGTTGCCTCTCCTGCAGAAGCCACAGGTGCTCTGGCTGCTACCTCTGATGTTACTACAGGTGTGCAGAGTCCAGCTGTTGGTGCTTCTGTGTTTGCCCCCACTTCTGCAGGCTCCTCAGTGTTCTCTCAGCCGCCAAGTTCCAGCTCTTCTGGCTCAGCATTTACCCAGCCTGCTGGGGAAACAGCTGCCACTCCTTCCACACCACCCGTTTTTGGACAGCTCCCAGCAGGTACCACAGCATCATCTCCGTTCGGGCAGCTCACCACCAGCACTCTGTCCACGGCCACCGCCACCACCCAAGCTGCCACCTCGGGCTTTGGTACTTCTGCTTTTGGCACCACCACGACGGGGGGCTTTGGCCAGCCAGCCTTTGGGCAAGCACCAATCTTCGGGCAACCCGCGAGCAGTTCTTCAAGTGGCTTTACCTTCAGCCAGTCTGGGTTTGGGACAATGCCGGCCTTTGGCCAGCCAGCGGCTTCCACAGCAGCCTCGAGCTCTGGGAATGTTTTCGGAGCCCCGGCCAGCACCAACAGCGCCAGCTCCTTCTCCTTCGGCCAGCCGGCCAGCACGGGCGGGGTGCTCTTTGGGCAGAGCAGCCCTCCCGTGTTTGGGCAGAGCACTGGCTTTGGGCAAGGGGCATCCGTGTTCGGTGGCACCGCTGCTGTCACCACCACCACGTCCTCTGCTGGGTTCAGCTTCTGCCAGGCCTCAGGTAAGAGCAGAGCACTGTCCCAGTGGCACTGTCTGGCTTGGAGTGTATCACTGGGGAAAGCAGGATGGGATTAATGCCTTCTTTCCCCTATGGCACCTGATGGTTTTCATTTTTTTGGTTTGGTTTTGTTCTGTTTTGTTTTGTTTTCAATTAGTAAGAACAAGAGCTGCAGCGTATGTGAGAAGCAGACTAATGCTGGAGACCAAAGAAGCTTTTGCTCTGCTTCACTGTTCATCAGCAGGCCTCTGAATGTAGCCTTGTCATCCAATCCTGCCTTCATTTTACACTTACAAGTCTACCTTGATTTAATTTTGCATTACATGTTGTCCTGCCTGTTGCACAATATCTGGAATGTTGTAAATGGTTGCGCCAAAGGGGCAGAGCAGCTCTGAGACCATGACCAAGGCAATGAATAAATACAGATGCAACACTTCCTTCAGTGGCCTGCACTCAACACGTGCAACAGTGGCTGTACAGCCAGGTGTAATACCATGTCATCAGCTGGGATGGCCAAAAATAATTTAAACCCTCAAAGTGATGGGTTTGCAGGGAAAAATCTGTTAAATCCACTTTTGCATTTGGAAACATCTCAAGATTAAATATAGGAGTAACATGAGCATCAGCTACCTGTCCACACAGTTAAATTGGATTCTTGCACAGACCAAACCTCCTTGCTCAGTCCCTTTTTGTCCTCCACATGCTGAGTATATTGTTGGGGTTTTTCCAAAAGTTTGTCTGTACAATCTTCAGAGACCTCCCAGGGAAAAGTGACAAGTACATAGTAATAATGGAGAGCATGTATTTCCAAGGAAGAAAAACTAATTAGGTTCATTTAATTAAAAATGATGGCACTGCAGGCAACTCCTTGCTCATTTTAACTACAGTAGCAGAGAATAGTTAAATTGGGGGAAGTGAACTCTGATTGAGAAAGGTGTTCCTAATTATAGAAATGCAAGTTTTATTACAAAAGGTACATTTAAGTGAACTGGGAGATGGAAAGGGGAGTTCTTTTTTTAATCAAAACATTTCATTATCTTTAGCAGGAGTCCTCAGGTAACAAAGCTCAGATTCTCTTTACACAAGGGCAATCAGAATGCTCCAGTGCTTGTGCACGACTTGCAGCGTTCTTGTAGCCATGTTAACAGAAATCCAGTTCTCTTAGTGTTAGCAACAATCCCACAAGTGGAAAGGCCTTCTATTGTCTGTTTTTAAGTTGGCCAAAGAGAGAATGAGAATGACTTTCAAATAAACTTTCAGTGTCATTTATTATTTGTTTGTTGGCGCATGCTTTGTATTTGTCCAGCCCAGATATGTTTGGTAACATCATTTGTATCCCTGTGTTTTGGCATGGAAGACCTGTCCTTTCCCTGTCCTGGTCTGGTGTCACCTCCCTGAATGTCTTATACTCTAGTAATAGTTCTGGTGGTAAATTTTTCTTTTTTCTCTTAGGTTTTGGCTCTAGTAACACAGGTTCTGTGTTTGGGCAAGCAGCAAATACTGGAGGCACTGTCTTTGGCCAGGCAAGTATTTCTGGCTTTTTGTAGAAACAGAGGGCTGTTACGTGTGGGGAATTTGGTCAGGGTTCCCTATTTCTGATATATTTTTTAAAAATACAGTTCGGTGTGTTTAATAAAATGTGTCTGAGTCTGTACTGGAGATATTTGCTGTTGTGGTGAGCACCAAAGCAGCATCTGCGTGAATACTCCAGGGGGTGTGGAGACACAAACATTTTATCACATGCAAGATAAGATAGATGCAGTAAGTCTCCTGCCTTTATTCCATGCTAAGTGGAAAGTAGGGCAAGTGTAGGGCAAGTCTCAAAGGCATTATTCTGTGCTGCGGACAAGATTTAAGACAGACTTAAATAAAATTTCATGGCATTCCATTTTGGAAGGTGATTGCTGGCTGGTTTGTCAGCCCCTTCAGACATCCAGAGAAATAGGCAGAGCAGCCTCGGGGGGAACACGTGCTGCTTTGACTTTGCTTAAATCCCTTTTTTGTCCTTTTTGTGTTCTAGCAGCCATCTTCTTCCAGTGCAAGCTTGTTTGGAGCTGGAAGTGGTGGGAGAGGTGGAGGCTTCTTCAGTGGTTTGGGAGGAAAGCCAAGTCAGGATGCAGCCAATAAGAATCCCTTCAGTTCCTCCAGTGGAGGATTTGGATCCGCAGCTTCCCAGAGTAAGCAAACAAAACAAGAATACAAAATGTGCTGTGATTTCCATCTGCTTTTGTGATCCCATCTGCTTTCCTGCTGTTAATTGTTTTTGAATAAATTCTGTGTTAATATGAAAGACTTTGAGGGAGTAACCAGAGTATGTGTGATGTGTAATCCAGAATTTTTCTTCTAGGCTTATGGAAAACAAGTAGGGAAGCCATTGAAACAAACAAGCAGATGCAAGAAGTGTGAATAATATCTATATTCTGCAGAGGATTCTTGGCCAAGTCCTTCCTTAAAATGGAATACTCTAAATTCTTGTCATTGAATTTCTGCCTGCAACTTGGTTGGAAGTTAGAAAGCTTTGATCATCTCTCACTGCCCTAAGACTGTAAAAATTGCTTAGAATCAATATGTGAGGGATAGAATTTTTGTTACCCTCTGCCTAAAAATTGATATCTTTATGCAGCACATGCAGCATACTTTGTCAAAATTTGCTGTGACATATTGATAGGCAAGTAGAAAGCGCAAAGAAGGGGAAGCAGTGGCTGAGCAAGAAAGTCAGGAAGCAAAGGAAAGCTGTAAAATCAGTGCTGCAAGTGGTTAGAAATAGCACTTCAAGCCTTAAGAGAAAAAATCTATTTATTTTATTACGTCTTTAATGATCCATTGGGATTAATGGTTGAGGTCAGTTTTCTAACCTTGCTAATTTAATCATTTAATGCAGTTCTGGGTTTTGTGATGAAACAAAACAGATGGTTCACCAGAGGAAAGCTTTGGTGTTCTGTGTCCTGCCTCTAGATGCAAAAACTCCCTGTAGGCTTATGAAGGATGAAAAAATGAGTTATTTCTCAGTAAGGCTGGAAAAGTTTGGCTCCTACTTTAAGGTCTTGTTAGATAATCTTGTGTAGAAATACTGAACATTGCCAAAACAGCTGAGAATCTTAAATTTGTGGTTTGCTGATATTTGTGTTGTCTGGAGCGGCTGATTGTAGCTGCTGGCATTTCTCACTTGAGGAATTGTCTTTTACTGACTGGGGCACAGGATGCATCTAAACAAATCATCCCTCCTGGTGATTTACTAGATTGCAGCAATAAAGGATTGTTAGTGGTCCATCAGATCCAGAATGGATCTTGGTGGAACTACAAAGTCCTGTAGGAATAAGGGAAAACTTGGCTTCTCCCTGTGTGGTTTTCACTGTGATGTTCACTGTGTGCTTGGGGGTTTGGGAAAGGAAAGTCATTTTCCTTTCTCCAGCTTCAGCTAATGAAGTGCAGTGTAGAACATCATCTGCTATGAGTATTGGCTGTTTATAAATATTCTTCATCTCCCCAGATTCTTCGAGCTTATTTGGAAACAGTGGAGCAAAGACTTTTGGATTTGGCAGCTCCTCCTTTGGAGAGCAGAAGCCTACGGGCACTTTCAGCTCGGGTGGTGGAAGTGTGGCCTCCCAAGGCTTTGGGTTCTCCAGTCCAAACAAAGCAGGTACTTTGGGAATCCACCCACTGGGACAACCCACACTGCCCGGGAGGCATTTGCTGTTCTGCCACTTGGCCTGGACTCGGTGCATGGACAGGAATTGTCTCTGGACAATAAATAAAAAATAACTAATGGCTGAGTGAATGGAGCTTTAACTGGTGGGTCCAGGGCAGAGTATTACTCTCTCTTATGCAGCATCCAGTAAACTACATGCTCAGGTGTTCATTTCAAAAATTCCCATTGCAATTTAAGAGCTGAGAGCTGTGTAATTTAGTTCTGGTCTTATGTTCTGTACAATCAAGAGTACAGAACAGGGATCAGAATACATTTTTCCTATTTTAGATATTTTCTTGGAATATTAACTTAAAAATTTCACTCTGGATCTTGTAAGCTCTTTTATCCTCATTTCACTACTTACAAATAGTGGAAAAAGGAAAGTGAAACGTTAATATGCATTGCAAAAGTGAGTGTTTGCCAAGCAAAGCTTCAGCCCCTGGGATAAATGTTCTTAACTTCCTAGAGGTAGAGGTAACAAAATATCTGATCTGTGTTTAAATAATTCAGGCCTAGCATTTATTTTTTTTCCAGACCTTTTGTGTTTACAGCCAAACAATATCCATTACCTTGGCATGGACTGGAATTTCACCCTGGGTATTAAAATGTGCAGTGGTGTCCCATCCTCATCCCTGGTCAAATAAAAGAGCAGGTGTCCTTCACATTCCACAGTGTCAATTAGAAACAGGCCAATAATATCAGCAGATGAACATAGAATAAAATAATCTGGGTAGAAATTCATTCAGAGCTGCAGGAGGCAGCTAAACCCTGAACAGAAATTGCCAAGAGCAGAGATAAATTCTTGATTCCCTGCAGGCAGTTCCACTGACCTGGCATTTAATCCTTCCATTTTAGTTTCCACCACTTAAACCAGGATTAGATCATACCCTACCTCCCGAATCTTTGCATCGCTGAAGCACCTAAAACCCAAGTTTGCATCTACTCTCTGATCTTAAGAGATGGGGGAGACTTGCCCATTGCAGTTTTCTTTCATGCATTCAGGCACTTCTTATCCATATCTTTTGCAATAAAACACCCTGCAGACTGGAATTAGTTCTATAAATACTTTGGTGTCCATATGACACGATGAACAGCCCCGTTACCTACTTGGAAATCTGCTCTTTGTTTTCTCTCTCTGCGTTATTGTTTATGTGATGTTCTTGTCCCCTTTTTTGCCTCTGTTTTGCTCAGGTGGCTTCGGTGCTGCTCCAGTGTTTGGCAGCCCTCCCACTTTTGGGGGATCCCCTGGGTTTGGAGGGGTGCCAGCATTCGGTTCAGCCCCAACATTTTCAAGCCCTCTGGGCTCAACGGGAGGCAAAGTGTTCGGCGAGGGGACGGCAGCAGCCAGCGCTGGAGGATTTGGGTAAGCCAGGGAAAAGAACCTTCTTGCATGACGAGATTGTGCTTGGTTACCTCTGCCTTAATATGAAGAACGTATTCAGTCATTGATTGGTAAGCTCAAAGTGTCCTTGGTGTGTTTGTCTGAAAGAAAAAAACAGTTAAGGCATAAAACTAAAACTTGCACCCCGAAGGAAAGAATGTGTGTGATGATTTTAATGCTGATACTCCTGTGTTGAATTTTAGCTTTAGAGATGTCAGCTTGCTACTGTGTGAAGAAATGAAGGGGTATTTTATCTGTGTGCGTTTAATGAGTGCAAATCTAGGACTATGCCTAGCAAAGAAAATAACAATATTGTTATCTGTGACTCTGTCCAGACACTTCATCCTCTGGTTAGATTTGGGCTAGAGAAGCTGATGAGAATTCAGGCTGTTCTCTCACCTGTGGGATGAGGCACTTGTAACAGCCTGTGCTCCCAGAGTGCTTTATATTTATCCCTCACTGATTGTTTTTACCTGTTCCTGTACCCCCTAAGCCTGTGCTTGGCACCAGAGCAGACAGCACATTATTCCTTGCTTTGTTCAGCAAATACAAAATTCCAAACCTTGCCAGGCAGCTTCTGCAGCAGGCAGCAAATGCAGTTCTTCAGCACTGTGCTAGCAGCCAGCAGCACTCCTTCATTCCTGCAGTTACAGTCAGACTGAGCAGAGCCAATTCAACAGAGAAGATCTTCCAGGGAGGAGAGGAAACCGGATGTCTTCCCAGTCTTGGTGTTTATATATTTCACAAGTGTTTGTCTCTTTGTCTGGTTTCAGGAGGAACTGCCTTTATGTAAGGCACGGGGGGACATCCACAAGTGTGGCTTGTTAATTCCCTGTGAGTGTGGGCAGGTACCCCTGAGCTGGGGGAGGCTTCAGCCAGGTGTGGCTGGAATCTGCTGTCCAGAACGTGAAGCAAACTGGGGAGTCCCTTTGGAAAGGGTGAAAATACAGGCAGCTTAATTAAATCTGCACAAACAAGGATGCGTTTGTAGGGATGACGTTAAATCAACAAGTAGTTTGTTCAGTTCCAATATCCAGCCATTGTGCTGCAGGATTTTGTACTGAGACTGGATGTGCTCTGTGACAACATGGAGAGCTTAAAGATAAAATGGGATTCAGAACAAGCAGCATGTTGATGGAGAAGAGGTCTTGCATAAGCAGTCGGCAGACTGAAGAAAGATAATTCAGTGACTTAACTTGTGGGAAGATTTGACGTTTTTTTCTCTACTAGAAAGGTACAGACTTGATCTGATATTTTCAGAGTTCCCTGAGGATGTTGATTTTTAAAACTTTTAAAGAGTGTGCAAAATTCCCAGTCAGTTTTACAAAAATCCAAGTCTCGCCACAAAATGTTGAGCAATAGTTGAATTCTGCAGTATAATGTAGCATCTGTGCAGGACTTCCTTTCTGCCTTTCTCTTGAAGTGAAACTTTAAAAATCCCAGTTCCAAAGAAGTCACTTGCAAATACATGGTGTTGTATTAGTTCCAAGTTCCTGAGAATACTCTGCTGACTTAAATACTTGTGATTCATACTGCTTCAATTCTGAAAAATCTGAATCACTCAATAAAGGACTGGGGTGTCAGAAATAGAAACCACTACACTTCTTCAGAGTCTACAGTTCCAGCTGTTGGTGGGCAAATAAGGTTTTGCTTTTGTAAACTAACCTCAAGTGCATCTCAATTGTGTTTTGCACAGCAGCTTTAAAAAAGACCTGGAAATCTGGGCAAGATAGGTTGGATTGTTACCAGGCACTGACTGCATGTCATGTATTTTATATGTCTGCAAAAAAGTCTGCCCATATTAAGCTGTTTCTTACTTACACTGTGTGCAGCCCTCCTAACAGGCCTCTTCTGGTTGCAACTGAAAGGAGCAGTTTGGACCACAAGTTTGCTTGTCACTATTTTCACCTCCTCTTCCTTACACCAGACAGGATTTGTGTTGTGGCATGGTCCTGAGAAGATGGAGCACTCTAAAACCTCTTGTTCTAAGCACATCACCAATCTTGCTTCTTTTTAAAATGAACTAAAAAAACCTGTCCTGCTTTTCCTGAGAAAAGCACATTTGTGATTTTGAGCTGGTGCTGCCTGCGAGTACAGGGGTGAGGAGCCAAAGCAGGGCCAGAGATGCAAAGTCACTGAACTGCCCCTGGTATCTGCTGCTGTCTGCAGAAGCAGTGTGCACACGTGGCAGTGTCTGGGAGAGGAGAGGTGATGTCCTTTACCAGGTGAATTGCTTGTCACACTGCTACAAGGGCTGTCTTTTATCTGGAGGGATAGCTTTTGATGTGGGTTTGTGTTTTGGGTTTTTTAAAGTCTCCTAGATGTGGATGGATGGAGAGGTGGGTTAACGTGCTGTCAGGTCATATTTTAAGTGAGCAGTGACAGGAGCTTGTGCGAGGCACAGCCTTGCAGAGCTGGCACACTGTGACTTGTCCAGCTCTGCTCAGACTGCTGCTGGGTTTTAGGATTGTTGTGCACTTTCAGTGCTTTAGCAGAGTTTGTCAGTTGGAAATCTTGTATCTGCCTTTTTTTTAAAGTTTAACCTGAAGGTCGTTTTTTGAGAGCATTTCTTACATCCAGAATGGGGAGAAAGGTAGAGGGGGCAGAGAACCATACTGCATGTCATGGTCTCATTAGTGTGTCACACTGAGAGCTCTGTGCTGCCTGGTTGGACAGAGTGGGTGCAGAAAGACACATTTCCATATATAAAAGTGTTTTTTATTTCAGTCCCCAGAAGCAATTAGGGAAGTGATTAGTTAGAGGTGGTGGAGAGAAGTGCCAGGTACGTGCACATCTTCAGGGAAGCACTGGAACCTTGCGTGGTTCAAAATGGGCTGGGGAGAGGAAGGAATTGAGGAATCTACTGATGGTTACATGGGCAGTGGGGAAGGTACCCCCGGAAAGTTGGGAATCTGGGTTCTGTATGGGGTTCTGTTTTGTGCTCTGGCTTTGAGGAGCTCATTCTGTGTTTGCTGCCCTGTTTGTGAAACGAAACGATGCTGTACTTTTGGTGAAAACCACACACAGGGGTGAATTAAAATGTTCCATTTGATGGCTGGAGTTGGTATTTCCAAGCACTTGAAAACGTGCCCTGTGTAAGCATGAACATATTTCCCTTTCTGCCCAGTGTGTGTCAAGAATGGGAGCTGAGCAGACCTTTCTATGTACAATAATCTCTCCCAAACCAGGAAATCTCTTTCCAAAATTAACAATTACCCATAGCAGCTGGTCTCATGTTTGATGTATCCTCGTGTAAGGAGTGCACTGTTATCATGGAGATGGGAACAAACTTCCAGTGTAAGTGAGAAGATGTTTGCAAACTGAATTTCTCTTTAAAACCTGCAGGTTCGGTGGTACCAGTAACAACACGGCGTCGTTTGGCACCTTGGCAAACCAAAACACCCCCACATTTGGCTCCCTGTCCCAGCAGGGCACCGGCTTTGGCACGCAAAGCAGTGGATTCTCAGCTTTTGGGACAGGTGGAGGAGGTAGGAGAGGCTAAAAAATATAATCACCCCAACAGCCCCCATGTCTCTGGTTTTCCCTGGAAATGGGGTGGGACTCCTCAGCTCCCTGCCAAAAATCTGCCTGGTCCTGGTGAGGCTGTAGGGAAGGCACCATGTCCAGGGGAACTGAGGCACAGGGTGGGGTGTAGGACCTTCTCAGCCTTCAGCTCCTCCCTCCATCACTGATGTGCTGTGTGCAATGTCAGCACATCACTCTGCTCTGCATACCTCCTCAGATTATTGCTTTTCACCCCTTTTTGTGGGGTTTCTCTTTCTCCTCAAAGGAAAATATTGAGAAATGAGGAATATCTCTTCAGTACCACGTGCTTGGGTATCTGTGGTGTAAGTACTTAGTGGCAGAGGAATGTGCACTGCAAAATCGAGCTGGAACACCAACAGCCAAGTGTCTTTTCTGCTGCAATTCAGTGAAGCCACAGTGATTTCACCAGGGCTCAGAGCAGAGCCAGTGCAAGGCCACGTTCCTGGTGGCTGCCTGACACCAGGGCCTGCATTAAGCACAAACCACCTCCAGAAAGCAGCGCAGAGAGAGAGGAACAAACCAGGCACATTGTCTGCAGGGCTGCTAATGAGTGACCTGGCTGATGAGCAGTGAAAGCCAAGCCCTCGTAGGAGCCAGGCAAGTCACTTCTCTTCTAGATGGAGATTTGACTTCCATTGTTTGCCCATCGCTTTTTTCCTGGCCTAAGGCAGGAAAGAAGTATTTTTCAGTCTGTGTGTGGGAAGGGACATTTACTACAAATCCTACGCATTCATCTTCCCCTTTACCAACTATTTTTTTATCTTGCTTTTCTTTCAGGGTTTGGTTTTGGATCACCTAACACGTAAGTACCATTTTGTGTCTTAACTCTTCATTAAAAATACGAATCAAATCAGAATAAAGAGTGGAATGGTTTACAAGAGCAAACTCTGAAAATAGCATTTAAATACCAGTTCTGATTTCCATTTTGGTGGTACTGCAGAGTTCCAAGTGTAGGCTCTGGACATGTGCTTTCCAGTGAGGTTTATCTGTCTCTTAAGAGAGAATTTCCACTTGGATCATGCTCCTTCTGCACCTCTCAGGGACATGATGTATGTGCTCAAGCTGTGTGCGTGAATCAGGAGTCTGCTCCATTTATCAGGTTGAAACAAGGAATGAAATAAATTGGTACTTTTGTGGCTGAAGTGAGATGATGATTTACAGTTAAAGGCTAACTCTGTCATCTGCTCTGCCTCTGCCTGGCTGGATCCCTTCCAGCAAGTTTCTTAAACTTTGTTTCCCTGTCAAATAGAGAGAACGTGGATCTCTGCAGATGGCAGGCTCTAGAATAAGCACAATTATATCTAGTCAGTGTGTGTTGCTGCAGGCTCAGGTAAAAGAGGCTGGAAATACTCGTGAGTTCTCATAAAAAGCTTCTGGTACTAGGGAGACTGGAGGTTTGATTGAGAGATCTGCTGAATTAATGCTGCCTGAGGGAGGCTCTAGCACTCACTGCTGTGGTTTTCTTTTTATCTTGCTCCACAGATCTTCCTCTGGATTTAGTGGATGGAGAAGCTAGGAACATCCTGAACTCTTCCTGTAGCTCCTGCATTCCTGAGTCACCCACATGATCGATACCCAACCAGCTTTTCTTCTAAATACGAGTTCTCAGACTTTTTTTTTAAGAAAAAGATTTTGCTTATTTTTATGCAATACTTGTTCTCGCTCTATATTAAACTATTTTATCTGGCTTGATGTTTTTTGTGGTGGAAGGGTTTGTCTCCCTGCATCAAGAGGAGATGGGTGTATGCTGCACTTACCAGCCCTGTGCTGGGCTCAGCTTTCTTTTGTCCATCCCTTGCCTACACAAGGGAGTAGCTCCAGTTGGTTCTTGACTTAAACCAGCACATTTTTCATTAACAGAATGCCTGATTATCCCAGGCTCTGAAGAAGGGGCTGAGGTTTGCCCTGCTAATTTTAAGTCTAGGATGGGGCACATGCTTATCTCAGTGAAGTGCTGAAACTGAGTCATGTGTGAGCCAGAGGCTTAGTGGAGAAATAGGAAATTATCTGGGAAGAAGCTGGCAGCGTGCAGAGCACGTTCCCATGGCAGTAACATTCAGCAAAGAGGTGGGAAGTAAAAGCTCTCCTATTTTTACATTTCTGTAGATTTTACAGAACTCAAAAAATGAAACTCAGGTTCTGGGGAAAACTTCTGGCCCTGGAAGCAGACACGTGACCTCCATCCAGAGGCATTAGTGATTTTGCTTTTTTTGGCTTTGGCTTTTGGATTCTGCTGTTGCATACATTTTTTTTCTAACAGGGATGAGATTGTGCTTTTTCCCTGTAGCTTTTGGCTTTAGTCGATATCGTTTGTGAAATTCTCATGTGTTTATACTTGAACATACTAAACAAATGTTTTAAAGAGTGCCCCAAAGGCATTCTGGCCAAACACTTTTTCTGTTTGATGCAGCTGACCTCCATGAAACCTCCAAATGATGTAATCAGGTTTTGTTGCTCTGTGAATAACACATTTGAAATAGCAGCTCTTGTGTTAGCTGAGTACATGCAGGTTGGATGGGCTTTTCTTCTTGGTCCTCTTAGGATGTTTTGGGGAATTCTGCTTTTTCTATTTTCAGTAGAAACATTCTAATGTTTCTTTTTCTCCCTTTTTTTTACTGTCACATGATATGATGACAGGTGACATTCTGGTTTGGTGGGCACGTGATCATTTTTGGGAATTGTAAATAATTGATAACTTCTTGTTTTCATGTCCATTATAAACTACTTATATTTGTCAACAGTTCCTGAAGAAAGTGCTTTTTTCAAGTCAGCCTAAAAAATGTTTTCCTAACTCCTGTCCTACCTGTGCCAGGTGTCCTTCCTGTCCCTGCACTTGGGCACAACGTTAGGCAGGCTTCCTCAAAAAATGAAGAAATGTGGGAAATTCAGTGTACAAGGAGGGCTTGTTTTTAGCTGTGGGGAGGCTTTGCAAGGCTGTGGGCTCCAAGGCTTTTCCATATGCCCTGAATTTCTGGACCCTGGTGTGCATTGGGTCATGTTAGAGGCAGCACTGGGGGGGTTTGGGTGTAACCTCCCAGTCCCTTCAGTGCAGGAGGGAGAGTTCTGGTGATCCAGGGACCACAGCACTGGGACAGAGGAGAGAATACTCCCAAACTGGCTGGTCTGGAGGTGAAGAAAAGCTGAAGATGGATTGAAGTGTGCCCCTCCCAGTGTGTTCTCCTTGACGAGACAACATTTCTTAAGGCCTAGAGGTGAAACTGCTGTTCTGCTTTCCGCTTTATAAATAGCAGCTGGCCCAAACCACTGACCTTAAATTCTTTGCATTAATCTCCCCTCGCTGTGGCATGTGACACCTCTGCGGAGGCCATGTCAGCTGTGCTCCCCCAGATAGCTCAGAAGCCTCTTGCTATGGAGAAGATTGGCTTGGTAGGAATGTGGTGTTGGCACGCTGAGCCATTTCGAGTTCCTCTTTTGGAATGATGGGAGCAGTTGGGGGTGTCCCTGCTCTGCTGCCTGGTACCTGTTTAACTCCTGGCAAGTGAAGTGCCTTCAGAATTACCCCAGCCCCTGACTGAACATGCATTTTCTTGCAGTGCTTCCCAAATCCAGGCTGAAAGAGCCCAACCCCCTGAACTATCTGCCCTTGAGAAACAGGTGCTGCTCCCTGTTTCCATAGTAGCTGCTGGAGGAGCTGAGCAGTGCAGAGAGGCTGATCGTGACCACGAGCCCACAGGAATATGCACAAAACCCAGCAGAGTCGGCTTTGGAAAATTGCATTTTCATTAGATGACTCAAGGACTTGGCAAGTGCGGGTGGCAGCGGCTTGGTGGCTGCCAGAAGCTGTCACGGGCTGTGTCACCTGGGCTCAGTGGCCTCTGATCATGAGGCCTCTGTCCAGCACTCTGTGGGTGGACATCCACCAAGGAGTAAAGCTGCTAATGCAGAAAACCCCAGTCTTGGCAGTCCTGGGGAAGAATTCAAGGACTAACCAGGCTCGGAGTCTCATTCAGTGGTTTGTCCGTGCTGGTTAATCCTTGGATAACCAGCAGCCCTCACCCCACTGTTCTGGAGGAGCTTTGCCTGTGCTAAGGTGCCTCTTTTTCCCTCCTGTTTTAGTATGAGCAGAAATCTTCCAAAGCTTTTATCAAAGGCAAGGTCTTAATTATTTCTAATGAAAGCACAGACTTATTTTCCCCTCCCCTGAGACCACGCTGTGGCCTCAAGGCAGTGGGAAACCAAGTGCTGGCAGTGCTCTGCTGTGGAAGAGCACTAGGGATGGTGTCACTGGTGGGCAAAGGGGAGCCTCGGGCACAGAGAGGATCTCCCCAAGCCCATGGGGAGACCAAAACAGGGATTTCTGCTTCCTTGAAGGCTAAAAGCAACAAAAGCTTTTTTCTGGGAAAGAAAAGGCAAAAGCGTAGCTTTGTCGCAGAGGTAGAAAAAAAAGAGTTACTTAAATCTTGTATTTGAAAGGTTTTTGCTGTATACTGCTTGAATATTCCAGAATGTGGTCTTGGTCGTATCCCTCTGGTTCTGTGTCCTGGGAAGGGAAGTACATCATTCCTCTGATCCTTCTGTGCTGCAGCAACCAGAGGACAAATGCCAGTGGCATCCTGCTGCTGTCGAGCTGGGATGGCAGGGCTGGAGCTCATCCCGTGCTGCTGGGTTATATCCCAGCATCTATCCCATCCCTCAGGGCCACCTTCCTGCCAGGGACAGGGCTGACGTGTTCCTGGCCAAAACCCACCCTGGTGGTGCTCCGTGGGAGAAACCAGACCATGCTCCCGACAGGACCAGCCTGTGCAGGGAGGGCTGCTCAGCCCCCGCAGGGAGCTGCCGTGCTGTGTTCAGGTGTGGGGAGAGTCTCAGGGATGAGTAGGATCCCTGGGAGAGATGCTGGAGGTTGGAAAAATGGTGTGGAACACTGCCTTGCTGTGATGCTGGGGGCAGGGAGCAAGGCTGTGGAAAGATGAAGGCAGGTGGTGGCACTGCCTCCCCTTTGCCCAGGAATCAGGGCACTGGCCTCTGTCCCTGCCAGCACTCTGGAGCAGAGCTCCCTTCTCCCCTCAGCCATGTACGTGTCCAGGCTCGGAGGCTGAAGTGACATTTTATTTATCCCTTCTTAGTTTTCATGTGTCCCTCGTGCATTGCTTCCAGCATTGCTTACAAGGAAAAATAATCCTGCATGAGGCTTTGGCATGAGCGAGTCTGGGAGTGCCAGGGAAGGTTTTGTTCCTAGATAAATGTCGTGTGGAGCCCCAGGGGCTGGGGAGAGGCGGCTGTGGCTTGCAGGGATGAGCAGCCCTGGGTCTGCAGTGAGTCCATCCCTGTCCTCCCTCTCCCAGCCAGGAGGCTCCGGGCTCTTGCAGCCATGGAGAGCAGGCACTCAGTGCTCTGGTTTAATTGACAGGAGGGTGTTTAATCAAAGATTGGACTCCATGACCTTGGAGGTCTTTTCCAACCTTTGTGACCCCATGACTGTTCCTCTCCCAGGGAGGAGCTTGGATGTGTCAGCACATCTTCCAGCTCTGCACACCTACGTGTGTCTGTGGGCTCAGCTCCCCAGGGGCTCTGTGGTCACGCTCAGCACATTCCTCACCTCTCCCCATCCCCACCTCCTTTCCTGCAGCTCCCAGTAGGTCACAAAGCTCCTTCTCTGCCAGTGCGTGTCTGTCCCCCGCTGCAGAGCCAGGACTTCCCCTGCCTGCCCTTATCTCGTGCAGGCTCTGTGCTGCCAGTGCCCGTATTGGGACTCGTGTGTTCCCTGCACAGGAGATAAGCTCAGGGCTGGGGCTCCTCTCCTGCTGCTCTGGCCTGGGCTGCAGTCCTGCCTCCTCCCAGCCCCATCCCAGCATGGACGGGAGCAGTGAAGCCCCCTACACCACTCTCTGTCAGAGCAGGCTGCTGCAGTCGCTCCCACTCAGGGCTCCTCACAGAGGGAAATGTGGGACAACCCCAAAGTTATGAATCGTGGTAGAGTCAGACCTGACTCTACAGTGCTGCTCTCCCATGTTTGGGTTCTTCATAGAATCATGGCACGGTTTGGGGGGGAAGGGACCTTAAAGCTCATCTCGTTCCACCCCCTGCTGTGGCCAGGGACACCTTCAACTTCCCAGGCTGCTCCAAGCCCTGTCCAACCTGGCCTTGGACACTTCCAGGGATGGGGCAGCCACAGATTCTCTGGGCATCCTGTGCCAGGGCCTCCCCACCTCCACAGGGAAATCCTTTTTGCCAGGACTCTGTAACCAAAAGCTTTGTGGAGACCAATTTACAAAAGTTACTAAAGGCAGCTCTGGGAGTGCAGGTTGTTTGAGGAGCTCTGTTATAATCATGTATCAACTCATGACACTGCATTTTTATTTTATTTTTAATAGGTGCTTCAAGGTTCCTCAGGGCATTGCTAAAAATGTTTTGCTTTAAAACTTGAAAACATGAAGGAACGAAAGGAGTATTTGCAGCTGCTACACACGAACAGCTTAAGGAGATGTGAGAGAGAAGAAATAGGGAACAAAACCTGATTTGCATCAGCAGAGGAAAGTCCCTGCAGACTTTCAAGTAGGAACTGTGGAGGTCAGAGGGTTTCTTCAAATGAAGGAACTGTTGCCTCAGTCTGCTTAAAACTGAGGTTAGAAAATCACAAAGCCAAGGGACAAAACTTGTAGAGAAGTGAAGTTTGAGATGTGCTGCAGTCGAGGATTGGTGTTACCTGAAGCACCAGAACGGGGCTCCAGCACCACCCAGGCTGTGCTGGGCTCAGCAGCCCATGACCTTCCCTTTGTCCTCCCCATCCCTCGCAGGGGCTTTCCCAGTGTCCCTGTGCAGAGAGAAGTCACCGGGTGCTCTCGGCTTTTTCAGGATCTCACCAAAGCAGCTGTGAGTTGGCTGGTGTCCCCTCCCCACCCCTCCCTCCCTCCAAAACTGGGACATCTAAATTTAACCTGCTATCAACAGATGAGGCTGGAGTGTTTCCACTGTGGAAAGGAATCCCACTCAGAATCTGTCCTCTCCCCTGCTCAGGCTCCATCCCTGCACATTCCTTTTCTCGAGCCGGGAGTTTCCTTCCTCCTCCTCCCCTCCTGCACTTGTGTTTGTGTCACTGCCGCAGCACTGATACCGCAGCAGATGGAGCAGGTCTTTGCTCTGGTCCTTTTTGGAGAAGCTTTGGTGCTGCTCTGCCGGCTGGATCAGAGAGCAGAAAAACTTCTGAAAGACCAAAAAATGTCAAAAGGAGAAAACTGTCTTGCTTGGGCACAGCCAGTGGTACGGGAGCCTGCAGCGGGGTCGGGCTGTGCAGGAGAGGCTGGGGCACAGAGCTGGAAGGTGCCAGTGGGGCCCTGTGGATTTAAGGGATCAGCAGTGGAGCTGTGCTGGCCGCTTGGCCAGGCACCCCTGCCCTCCAGAACTCATGTCAGCACTTTCCTTAATTGGAAAGCAAACAAAACCTAAACGTGAAAATTTTCGGGGGCGGGCAGTGAATAACGGGATGAATACAGGTGCTGTTTGAAAACCAGTCACGGACTGCTGCAGCTCTCACCCCCTCCTCTGCCCAGGGCTCTGCGCTGCTGCCGCCGCTCTCCAGATGTGGTATCTTCAGCGAACATCTGCCCTGGCTTTTGCTAAATAAGCAAACGGTGTCAGGAAACCAAAACGTGCGGAAGTTCTGCCGCTGCCTGCGCCGACCAGCCCGGCTCCGGCCGCCCTGAGACGCGCAGCAGCCTGGGGATGAAAAATGCAGGATGTTGGCTGGTGTTTTGCACCAGAAACCTCCTGGTTCTGTCTGCTGCAGCCTAAGAGCTGAGATGGAGGGAGAACTGGCGGTAAATAGGGTGCGTATCGCTGCCTCGAAACGTGAGCGCAGAGCCGTTCGCTTAAAAACAGCCACCGCCCAAACGACTCCAGGCAGACGCGTTTGAAAATTTCACTTTATTTCTCTGTCTCTTATAAAAGCAGGGTTTTGTTTCTTACATCTCTGTAAGTGTCCAGACTCGGTACATCTTGGTTTTGTTTTCACAGTATCTCTGCAAGACCAAGGACGATTCTTATTGCTGCGCCGGGAGCCAGGGCGGGAGGGACGGCGGCGCCTCGCCCTCGCCTTTCCCCCGGGCTGGACCCAGCCTGGCGCCGGCTCGACAGGTCTCTACCCCTCCCCAGGGTGCTAAGGGTCTGCACTGACTTCCCGAGGGGCTGCCCCTTTCCTCCCACGCTCATCTCGGTGTCAAGGGTAGGGAAGGAGAACCATGAGGTCCGCGACCCACTGGGTGCCTTGGCCGTGCTCGGCAGCCCCTGCCCGGCCCTGGGTGCGGGTGAGGGTCTGGGCCAGGGCTGCTTCCCACCCTGGACCACGACGGGGCTTTGACAGGGATGGCCAGGCCGCACTCTGAGCCCCTGTGGGGATCTGGGTCTACAAAGAGCTGAGAGCATCACTGATGGGAAGGGTGAGGCAGAGACGCTCACCCAGAGACGGGATCCGTGTATCCCATGTTGGGCCCCAGCACCTTCCCAGTGTATCCTTTGTGTGTTCCCGGTTCTGCAAAAAGCTGCCAGAGAAGGAGCTTGATTTACCTCTGCTCATCCACCACTCTGCCCTGGGTCCCCAGACATTAAGTCCCCCCTGGGACCCTGTCAGTCCCTGTTCTAACCACGTGGCCATTAACCAGCCATAGCAACAGTGGTGTCTAGAGCCCCCGTTACTTCCAGCCATCCTTCCTGTTATGGACAATCTGTCCCCATCAGTGTTGTAATAAAGCAGCCTTGGAAAAACATCACTTTTAATCACAACGCATGAAATCTCAAAAGAGGCAGCATCACTTTCTCTGTCATGTCTGGTGATGCAGATGGAGGTGGAGGGGCACGTTTCGACCTAGGCACGGGATAAAGGCATTCTTTGGGAAGGGAGAAATCCATGCAAAGCCGACCCCAATGTGAAATTTGAATTTTGTATTTACTGCTTAGCTGGGTCCGTTCAGTGGAACAGGACAAATTAGCCAGGAGGTTACTATCAAATTGCACGGATGTGTCCAGTCCACCAGGTAGAGGGAATAGGAGGAACCAGATTTACTTAATGCACTGGGAGACTAAGTCCAACACAAAGCTAAGTGGAAAAGGACGTAGGTGTTCCCTGAATGTGGTTTTTGGTGACTGAGAAGAAATCTTTCCTTGGAATTCCTTCGTGCAGCTAATTAAGACAACTGGGTCCAATTCCTTTGACCCATGCTGACATCAGTGAGAACTGTAAGTACTCAGCACCTGGAGACAAAGTGAATACCAGACACAAATCCCCCTTCTGCTCCCACCCATGGGACTCAGCAGCAGCCGAGATGCTTGAGAACATGATCAGCTATTCACCCACAGCTCACAGTTTGTCCTCTTCTGCGTGTATTGCCTCGGAGAAAATACAGACAAGTCCCAAAGGGCTGTGCCAGGAGAGCTATAGTTGGATCTGAATCCAGATAAGAAAATGGAGTTTGACATAGAGAGTGACTGTGCAAGTCCAAGTCTCCCTACCTTCATCCTTTATAGTCCCAAAGCCAAGATTTAGGCACCCTTTGGCTTGTGGATTTGGGTTTGATCCAGTCCAGCCGTTTGCAAGCCGGACTTCCCACCTCGGAGCTCTGCCCGTGGAAAGGAGCAGCTCCGTGGCTGAGCATCTCTGAAAGCCGGTGGATGGAGGAGGGTGGGCTCCCCTGGAGACAGGGGAATGGCTGCAGGGCCCCAGGATCCTTGTTTGCTGGTTTGAGGCTGTCTTGGTGGGGGACACAACTTCTGGGTGTGTGTTCCCCGGGCGGGGGTGGTCTTGAACCTGTTGCCGAAGGAGGTGGTGTGGCTGTGGAGAAGAGAGGAAGGAGAATTTCTTGCTGGTAACGTCCCGTGTGGAAGATGAGGATGGGAATAGCAGCTGACTGGTGCCTCTCCGCGGGGAGAGCCTTTTGAGCAGCGTGTGTGGGGTTGTGAGACCTGTTCAGACCAGCCCAGCAGGGCCAGGCTTGTACCTGGCATGCAGAACTCTCCTTAGTCCCAGCTCTTGAGGCAAGTTGTTAATAGAGGAAGAAATGTTTTCTGGGGCAAGGAGCTGCAGAGGGAGGGTATCTGCCTTGGGCCATGTGCTGGAGCAGGGCAGATCCTCCGCTCCCCATCCTGTGCCCTGGCCTCCAGATGCCACCTCTACCACAGAACTTCCTCTGCCTTCAAACCCTCCCATTCAAGCAGCTCTTCTGCATCACCCTCCTCTGCAGAAGAGCGTCTGGTTATCTCAGAAGCCATCTGGTCCTTATTAAAACCTACAGGTTCCACCTCCTCCTCCAATGCTCCTTCCTCACCGAGGAGCCACACCCGAGGCTCAGGTGTTGCCCTGCCCGCACCTTCTCGTGTGTTACCCTCTGCTACAATGGATGTTTGTGCCATGGCAGACAGGGACGGTGCCAGGGTCCTGTCTGTACCTCATTCCTGACAGTCAGGTAGATCGTGAGGTCGTTGGGAAGAAAGTTATCTCTGAATCCCAGTGTGATTCGTGGCCACGGAAAGAAGAGATTTCCACAGCTGTCGCTGCTGGGTTTGCCGGGAATGGGGGCTGCTGTTCTCAGACGTGGCTGCTCCTGAGCTACAGATCCTGCTGGGTAGACTCGGTAGCTGAGATCTGCCCTCGCTGACACCTCTGTGTCCCCAGTGACCTCCGAAGGATCCTGCTCTTCGTACAGCACCATCATTGGGATTTCACAGGCAAATGGGGCAACAGAGCTTCACCCAACAACAGCAGGTGCACGAGCCCTTGGCTCTTATCCACGAGAAGGTGGGACTTGGGCTAGCTGGGAAAACATCTCTGTGTCCTAAAGACAAACCCAGTGGGACATCCCCTCCCCCCCTTGATTGGTTTTGACTCCCAGGGCCACCATTCCAGCTGTGAGGTTATTCCATATTAAACTGCTAACGGGAGGCTGAGATCACCACGGGTGAGCAGCACGAGGAGCTTCCCACCCCTCCTGCAAAGCAGGGAGATGCCCAGGAGCTCCCCTTCAAGAGCCACCCGACAGAAGGTTTGTTATTTGCATTGCTTTGAAACTGAGATTATTTCCGTGCTTCCTTGTTCCAGGTTTTAAAAAGAGGAAGATTTTCTTGCTTCCAATTTCATGCCCTTTTCATCCATCAGCCCGTGCCATGCTGACAATCTATTCCTTGTTCCAAAACTTTTTCTTCAAAATTCTGTAGAAAGGACATTCTGCCTGGTGGTGTTGTTGTTGGTTTTTTTTCAAACATAGCTTTAAGGCAAAAGTTTGGCAATGCAAAGCAAAGTCTACATAAGGCCGCATGACTTGGATTTGCAACTCAGAACCTTACAGCTTAAAAAAAAATACCTTATCTTAAATAGTCAACTTTTTGCTCCAGGAACTTGTTTTGTTCTCAACCAAAAAGAAAAAAACTAATTCTTAAAATCCCAAATAAAATGTTCTTACTATTCTGGGCCGTTCTGGACAAGCTAATGAGACTGAAGTTCAAACGGGAACTAAAGTAGGGAAGAAAAAAAAAAGCTATAGGGTAGACATCAGTGTTAGTTTCTTCCCTTAGGAATCCAGTGATGAGACAGACCCAGTCCAAGGTCTCCTCTTTAGCTTTAGCACAGTGAAATCCGTCCCAATGGGAGAAGGTAGAATGGTTGCATTTGTTGAATGGATAAAAAGTGCATTTTGATTTTGCTCAGATTATACGTGTGTATCCTAATACCTAAGTGATTGTTTTGCTTCGGGTTTAGTTTTCTCCCTTTCGGTGCCGGGACGCCAGGTGTGTATTATCGATGTTTTGGGGGTATCACCACGAGTGGTGGTCCATCCTTTGGCCTCCACATGAGTACCTGAGCATCATTGGCATTGGGTTTGACAAGGGCACTGGGTGGTATTGGCTCATTCTTGCTAAGGACCTGGGGCTGCTCTTGGGCAGAGGGCTCCTGCAGCTTGGCACGCTGCCCCAGGGGCCTGCTGGGGTTCACCTCGATGCCCAGCCTCATGCGCCATTTGATAGTCTGCAAGGTCACCATCTCGTTGGTGGCCGTGTTGGTTGCCACCAGCCAGGTGGTGAAGCTCTGATCCCGGTGGATGCTGGTGAGCTTGGCCACGTTGCTCTCGCTGACGGGCACCGCCCACGTCACGCTCGGGTAGAAGTTGTCGTTCATGCTGATGTTGAACTTGGACTCCTTCTTGGTGGGACCCACGATGGTGCAGGTTTCTGTGGTGTTCCCATACCAGGGATAGTTCACTCCGTCTGAGTCACTGATGGCCTGGATTTTACCGTCCAGTAGATCTGGAAGCTCCCAGCTTGACCTGCCATAATCAATAGCAAATTATGGATAACGCATTAATTAATTAGTTTAGAAACATGCTGGACTTTAGACAGGAGGGGGAAGAGCTGTGGATGCATTTCCTCTCCAGCTTTTACTGGAATTTGTGCTCTTTGTGCCATCCTGTTCAAAGAGCTCATCCCTGCCATTAAAAGCATCCTTCTCATCAGGCCCGCTCTCAATCCGTTCATCCCCTAAATGTCTCTCTGGAGGAGCCACTGTCCCTCCCTGCTCTCTGCCTGGCGCTGGAACTGTAACCCATCCTCCTCCAGCCCTTGGAAGGACCCAGCTCGAGGGCTGCACAGCAGGCTCTGGGCTGGGGATGGTGTTACAGTAATCAGAGAGCCCGAGGTCGAGCTGCTTGTAAAACTGCCCATGCCGGTCACCTGCGAGAGGGACAGAAAGGTCAGTGTTTCTAGCAAGAATGTAAGGGAAAACAGTCCCCTGTCAACTTGTACTGCTGATGCACAACTTGGAGTGGGTTTTTTCATTAACTTCAATTTAATTTTCAAGATTAGATTTGTCAATAGAAGCAAACTGCTGTAGATATCTCAGAAGAAGGGTTGGATGTTTGCTCTGAGATGGCACAGCCACAGATCGCTTGCTCAGTGCACACCGGCTGTTTTAAGGACAGTCTATTACAAACCAGGCTGGCAGAGGTGGCTCTCATGTACCTTCTCCCTCTTGCTCATGAATCAGGACTCCCCACCACCCAGGGATGATGTCCCAGCCATCGAGGTGGCAGAAGGGACTGGGTGGCAGCAGCAGCGGTGTTTGCACCTGACCCTGCCATGGGACTGGCTGTGCTCCAGTCCCCCAAGCCTTGTGGCTCCCTGCTGCAGGCTGGGACATGGGAAATGATTTATCTTGGAGAGACACAGAGGGGACGCCCTGAGGCTCCTCAGGGTCAGGGTGACTGTCCAAGCCTTTCATAAGTCTGGTGCTGCAGCTTAAAATAGCCCCTTGATTGCAGAGGAGGCTGTGGCTGGGGGTACTCGTTGGCCTGGCTGGCTCTCACACAGCTTTGGGATGAGCTGCTCTGGCCAGGACTGATGTGACCGTCTCATAAAGCTGTTTTGACTGTTAATTAGTTAATGACCGTGAAGTGCCTCCATGTTTGTACCCGCTGGATCGTTCAGCACTTAGCTGTGTCTGGCCGTGGCTGGAGGATACCGTAGGGGATTTAAATGTCTCATTTATATTTTTTCCATGAGAGCAGAGGGTCCTGGCTAACACCTCCCCAGTGGGAGATGAAGCACGAGGCAGGACGTGGGGTGCCCTGGGGGATGCAGGGATGCTGGGAGCAGCAGGACCAGGGGATGCTCTGAGCAGCAGGACCGGGGGATGCAGGGATGCTCTGAGCCGCAGGACCGGGGTTATGCAAGCACAACATCTCCGTGCCCAGATTTACAGGCTGCTGTCAGCTACGGCACCGCAGCTGCAGCAATCCCTCCCGAGCTCATCGCCAGCAGGCAGAGGGAGTCCTTTCCCTGGAAGAAAATGTTTAGTGAAGGCAGCCAAAAGGAGATCCCTGAGCAGTCCTGCCAGGACCCTTGTGCACTGCAGAGATGTTTATATGCTCTGCTCTGCAAACCCGAGTCATCCTGGATCACCATCCCTCAGGCCCTGCAGGCAGAGCTGAGCAGGGGAAGGCTCCGGGAAGGCTCTGGGAAGGCTCTGGGGGTGTTGGGTGACCCAGCCCTCACCGATGGACGAGCAAAGGTCGCGCTCTGCAGCCCCCGCCCCTCCCCGCTGCACAGCCCAGCTCCGAAACCCCATCTGGGGGCTCTTATCTCCCTTTCAGCAGCTGGTTTAGGATTACTTTCCATTCGGATAGTGGCTGGTCCTCAGCTTGGCTGTCACCCAGGGATGAGGTGTGACAGTGTCACAGAGGTTGACTCTGAGGTGACAGGCGTGGTGCAGCCACAACATCTCTGCAGGTACAGAGGGGCCAAACTGGGAGCTGAGATGCTACAGAGGGTGATAACCCTCCTGGCCTGCTCCAGCCTACTCAGATCAGAGCTGGTGGGTGAATGGCAGGAGAATCTGGTAGAATGTGCTCAGTCCTCTAAGATCTGCTTGTCCCCATCTCCATCCCCAGTGCCCCAGGTCAGTATGGCATCGCAGGAGCTTCTCAAGATTTGCCCAGGGTTTAAACAAGAACACAAAGGTGGAGCTGTCAGGGCCTGGGCAGGATGCTGGAAGCAGGACGGTGCCTGCAGAGCCTGCAGCATCCCAGGACAAAGCTGAGCAAGGCTGGGCTCAGGGTGGCCCAGGAGGGCACCCAGCTTGAGGAAAGGCGTGGGCGGGAATGGGGAAGGAGAAACCAGCCTGTGTTTCATCACAGAGCACGCCGTGCCTAATTCTAGCCATTGTGGTTAACTCCAGGGTTTCAAAACCATCATGCTTCATCTGCACAGCTTGGAATAGCAGAAAAAGGAGGCCTCATGATGATCCCATGACTGGAGCAGAGCAGAGGCTGCACAGTGGTTGCTGCTGGCCGTTGCCCCTCGCCTGGTGCTACAGCAAAGCCTCTGTGCCAGCCAGGCTGGCAGCCTCTGCTTGCAGAGCGTGTCCACGTCAAATAATATGCCAACAACTGGATGATTTTGGAAAGAATGCTGTGGAATGATCTTTGGCTGCATCAGCATCTTTCTCTGGTAGTGTCGAGCCAAGGAGAGACCAGAAAGTGCCCAGTAAACACTTTGCTGACAATAGCAGGAAAGAGGCATGAAAAGAAACCAAGCTATCTGGTTTCGTGGATTCACTGATCAGCTCCAAGATCGGTAGGTTCTGGCTTATAACACTGACAAGCCTGTTTCTGCCTCTTCTGAAACCTTCAGAGTCAGTTTGGGCATTGCCAGAGACTGGAGCTGCCAAGAAACCTCTCTTAACAAATGTCTTCTTGCTACCAGAAGGAACTTTGAGCTATTTCTCGTGGTACAACCGGAGCCCTGCTGCTGACAGCCAAGCAGCTTTAGGTAGGTTTTAGCTTCCCAGTCCTCATTCAGACACTTTTTTCCTCTTCTGTCACATGGAATGAATCCCCCAGCTCATCCTGAGCTCCCAGATGTCTGTCCCACAGCACCCACCAGGGCAGTGACAGCAAACCCAGCACAGCAGCCTCCAGCCCTGGGCACCCAGCAGTGGGGATACATCCAGTTAAGCTTTTCAGACAGGCACCAGGCACTATTGCATCCTCAGCTTCAACTGCTTAAAGCCAGCTCCTAATTAGTCACAGGCCAGATGGACTTGCATAACCTTGTGCTTCCCAACACCTTCCTCTCCAGCAGCTCCCTAAACAAGAGCAGCCCCTCTGGGACACAGCCCCTGCTCGGTGCAGGGACCTCGTGTGTGGGTGCAGTAAAACTCAGGCATTTCACATCCCTGCTCCTGCCTCCCTCCACCACTGGCCTGCACTGGGGACTCACTGAGAGAGAGAAAACCTGATAGCCAGAGCTGCTTAATTTTAAATTCTCCTTTACAGTGCCTCTCTCACCTACTCCAGCGTGTCAGGCAAGTCAAGGCAGGGTTAGAGCGAAGAACAGGAAGGAAATTTAAGATGTTACTCCCTGGCTGACAGAGCTGTGCTGCTGTGGTCCCTCTTCCTCCCACCCTCCAGCTGCGTGTTCCTGCCTCATCTCCTGAACCAGCAGCAGTGTTTGATGGCTGGGTCAGGGAGTAAAACGAGCACAAAGCTGGCATCAGGAAAAAGGCAACAATTTCTGCTGGTTTAGGGGAGCAGACTCAAGTCTGACTGGACAAGCCATGCAACTGGGCTAAGGTGGGTGCTCACAGCTCAGGTGAGAGCCAGGGGCCATTCCAGGGCAGCAAAGCCTTGTCCTCTAAAGCCCTTGAGGGGTAAATTCCCACAGTGAACTGACCTCCCTTCACTTCCTTTGGAAAAGATACCCTACAGGTTTTTTTGGTGAATTTTGATTTTGTCCTCCCTCCTGGGGACTGGGGGTTTATTCTCTTGACAAGTTCAGTTCATTGTGTCCCTGCTGCAGGGCATGGAAGATTTAATCTCACTGGGGAGAGCCTGGTAAGATGAAGTGAGGATGTAATGATGCAGGTACCCCATCCGGTCTTCCAGGGGGAGAAACATCCACATGAAACTTCTCCAGATTCTTGGCTGATCATATTCCAACTCCAATTTATTTATCTCTCTCTTTTGCATATCTCCATCTGCACCACTTCTTGCACATCTCCATGGAGATGAAGAAGCTGGATAATGGCATTCCAGCATGGCCCAGCCGCTGACACAGGGGCAGAACCCAGCACCCACCCCAGGAGATGCCAGCAGGGACCTGGTCCAGCTGCTCCTGCACAGGTCACAGCTCTGGCCTGATCCTGATGCCTCCCTCTGCACAACAGCACCGTTCCCTAGGGACAAGGGTAAAATCCTGCACAGGAGGAGAGGCAATACCAGCCATGGGGTGAACAGGAGTTTGCCCCAGTCCTGCACAGAGAGGGGTCAGAGAGCACATCCACCTCCTCAGGCTGGGGGTTTCCATGTTCCCTGCAGCAACTACTGACTCTCATGTAAAGTAATGCCAGCACTTCTGTGTTATCTGAGCTGTAATTCTTTCCCTTTACATTTAAAAATGCTGCATTTAGCCCCCAAATTGTCAGTGCCACTTCAAACGTGCGTGTCTAAATTATCCCCTCCGTAGCTCCCGTCCCTATAGCAGCATTATGCACAGCTCCATCTGCTCCCGTATTTCTCAGCTGTTTCCATCCTCGATGTAATGGCCAGCTTATGCACAGCTAACAACTTCCCAGCAGAGAAGTGAAAAATTAATCCAAAGCCTGCTGTAAGTATTGGTGCTTCAGTTGGCTGACTGATTTTTGATTATTTGGGGGTTTTTGTTTGCCGGTCACCACGGGGATTAAAAAGATGCATGTGGCAGTAGCCTGTCCCTATCGTGGGAAGTTGGGACTCTGCTGGCATCAATCGATGCAGCTCTGTGGAGGTCAGTGGGATTACATCGAGTTACACCAGCTAAAGCCTTGGCCCATCCTTTCTCTTGGGTTTGTGTCCTGTCTCTCTCTCTCTCTCCGTAAAGGTCTTCCAAGCCCATGTTTCAATGGCCCTGAAGAGGCCTTTCCTCCTAAATGCCTTTATTTATAGCCTTCAGATGGCAATGAGGCTATAGAAAGAGAGTGCAGGAACAGACCAATTCCTGCTTGTGTTGGGGTAACTTTTGGGGGTTTTTTGGGTATCAGTTAAAAGTCAGTGAACTTTCGAGGGAAAAATCTTTGTTTCCATGATTTTCCAGCTAAAAGCTCTCATACATAGCTGCAGTGTTTAATTCTACCTGTTTACAGCAGCAGCTATTAGATACTCCTTTTTTTATTTTGTCCCAAAACATGTCCAGCAAGGGCAGACCGTACCAAATCCTCGTTTGAAACACAGGGAAACTCAGGCGCAGGGAAATAAAAGGCCACGCAGAGGTTTGCAGCCCACAGCAGCACAGGCAGCATCACTCTGTGCCCAGTCCTCTCTATTTCAGTGCATCTCAGCTGTATTTATGTAAAGTGGACTTCCCTATTTTCCTTTGCAGCTGGTCGCTAAAGACAGGATTCCTAAATGAGCCTGAGAATTACACATGCAAATCCCAAAGGCCTGGAATTGGGAACATCTGAGCAACAAATTGTCCTTGCTAAAGATGCTGTTGGAGCCAAAAAGCCTACAGATTTCGGGCCTGCTGTAAGTACTTTTAAAATCAGGATCAGACGGTCTGCACTGCTGGTGTTTGCCAGGTGCC
This sequence comes from Platysteira castanea, assembly GCA_013397175.1. Classification (NCBI taxonomy): domain Eukaryota; kingdom Metazoa; phylum Chordata; class Aves; order Passeriformes; genus Platysteira; species Platysteira castanea. The sequence goes on from VYXC01006599.1 coordinate 568,677, forward strand.
AGTTCGCCTCTCAAGGCACTTTCTGCTTGGGCAGACAGGGGACACGGGGACAGGAGGAGGGGCAGCCTGTCGCTTCGGGCTGCTCCTCCCGTGCCCTTCCCTCCGGTCCACATCTTGCAGCCTATCCGTGTGATGATGCCGAGATGCTGAACCCGTGCCCTCGGCGGGGCTTAGAGGCAGCGGGGAGGGAAGGAGGGCCGGGCTGTGCGTGCAGATGTTCAGGCCGTCGGGAGGGCGCTGCTTTAAGTCAGAGCTTGTCCTGCTCCCCAGCCCCCCGTGTCCCCCTCCTCCCTCAGCACTCCTCATTCAGGGATTTTTTAAGCCGCCCAGACTGAGCCTCAGGGGCTGAGCCAGCATCCCCCTGACTCGGGGCACTCGGGATGAGCAGGGAGAGGATTGCTCAGACCTGACCTTCCCGTCCTTCCTCCCTCAGCCCCAGAGGCTGGGCAGCATCAGCACGTCCAGCCACTGACCCATCTGCCAGCACTGGCTCTGCGCTCAGGTTCTGTCCCCGTGGCTGGACAGACACATTGCTGCTGCACCAGGAGGCTGCACCTGGTGCTGCCCAGCACCGTGAGTTGCAGAATTGCTGTTCTGTGCAGGCATTTGGGGATCAGGTGCTGGGGCTGATTTAGCTGTGGGCCAAAGCCTGCAACGTTTGGAGAACAAGCTGGTGGGGGACTGGAAGAGATGACTTTTCTCAGAGGGGAGGTGACACTCTGATTTGACTCATTCCTGTCTCACTGTGACTGTCTGACCAGTAACATGGGGATTTTTGGTGTGCAAACAGCCCCTGGATTCCTCCCACCCTACACATACACCTACATATTCCCTTTCACATTACCTATAAGGAGGGTAACGTGAAAGTTGTGCCCTGCTCCAAGGTGGTGCAGATGGTTTAATTAGCAACGGGTTAAATCCAGCTCGTGCTTTCCCTGTGGGCTGCCTGCTACCGTGGGCAAAGCAAGCAGGATTCCTCCCGTGACGTTAAATGTGCTCCCAAAGCTGGTGGGCTACCGAGCTCCCAGCCACGGCTCACTGCAGCAGCAGCAGCAGCACAGCACACCAGGGACGGCTTCGTGCCACAAGTGTCAGCCCTCGGCTCTCCCTGGGGCTCCTCAATGCGCAGTTTTGGGATGGGGAGGGATGCAGGCAAGAGGAGCTGGAGATCAGGAGAACCACTCCTGTCAAGCATGTATCAAAGCAGGGGTGCCTGTTGTGGCAGGGCTGCCCCCGAGGTGTCAGGATCTCCTGTGCAGCCCAAAAGCTGTTGTGAAATAGTGTTGCTTTTGGGTTCCTACCAGAACAAGTGGGGTTTGGCTGGGGCTTGGGCAAATTCCCATTCAAAGAGAAGAACACCCAATCCTTTAAAAGGGCAGGGACAAGCTCTCCTGTATTTTAAACACATGAGAAAGTCCTGTTAAGTTTCAGAGGGGCTGGATTGTCAAATATGGATTATAATTTTTGGCTTAACCTGCTATTTCCCAACCAGGCCGTGGCCCTCCCGCTCCCTCTTCCCGCCAGGCAAACGCACCCGCACGCCCTTGGAAATACTTACATTCCCTGTTCCCCGTAGTGATTGTAAAATTCCATGTGGCTGCAAGCCTGGATCCAGCCCACGATCCAGGTCTCCTTCTTGGGAAGAGGGGGCACCAACACCTGCGCAGAGGCTCGGAAGTGAGGGGTCCGGTAGCGCAGGACCACGCTGGAGGACTCGTCAATGCTGGTGGGAATGGGATCAATGGAGGCTTTGACTTCAATCACCGAAATACTTTCCCGGAAAACTTTGGATTTGCAGCTAATACTCTGAATACAGCCCATGGCATACCCCGAGTACAGTCCGACGCAGCTCCTAGGGTACTCCAGCAATCCTGGGGAATATTAGGCATTGAAATTATCTGGTGCTAGATCAATTACAGATCTTCTTGGTTTGTAATTTCAAAACTGATATCCATAGGATAGAAAATTCATCATGTAAAGCCTTAATTTGAATATCTGTCTTACAAGTACTGCTTCTATTTTTGAGGTTAGCTGCGCTTGAGAAGCAAAAGGGCCTTTAAAATTTTTTTCCCCTTTTAATGACCCATTAAATCTCTTGCTCAAACAGTCTTTGGGTTAAAAAAAAAGTCTCTTGAGTTCAATAAATAACGGTGGTGTTCTTAGCTGATCTATTTAGTCTTTTCTTTGCTCAGATGCTGTCTGTCATTCACCGTCAAACATAGGACTAGCCGGTATTTCCCTTTATTCTTTGGATGAAAAGCAGAATGTTGATAGACACATCTATATAAATAATGAAATAGTTTTTAGCCCCAGCTTGTCACAACCGGTGTGGATTTCCACTTCCTGACTTGCAGTTGTTCATAACTTCCTTTCACACAAAATTAAAATAATAACAGAAAGAAACGACGGCTGGAAAACGCAAAAAGTCGCCAAATCTCCGATTCTGGAGGTTCCTCCGCCAGCGATGTCTGGGCTTTGGGGATTAATTTTCTTTTTTTTCCCTTCCCCTTAGAAATAGCCGGGCGCAGAGGGAAGCGACCGCGGTGCCGGTGGGGCCGGCGGCTCCGGGAGCGCAGCGGGGCAGGCGGCGATGGAGCCTCCCCCGCGCCCGCCGGGGCCGGCCCCAAGCAGCAGCCGCCCCTGGACGTGCCCCTGCGGCTGCTGGTGCCCACCCAGTTCGTGGGGGCCATCATCGGCAAGGAGGGGGCCACCATCCGCAACATCACCAAGCAGACGCAGTCCAAGTGAGTTCCCCGTGCTCCGCGGGGATTTTTTGGGGTGTTTTGTGTTGGAAGTGGGGGTTTCCAGGCTCTCCTGTGCTGTTTCCTGCCCTGGTCGGGCTCCCTGTGTGCTGTTCCTGGTGGTTCTCCTGCACCAGGCCTGGCCTGGGCTCGTTTAATGTGGATTTGGGGGATTTCTCCCCGCTGGGTTTGGCTCCGGAGCTTCTGTTGGCACCCGAGGAGCCCTTTATCCCCCAGGGAAAGATTTATCCCCCAAGGAAGGATTTATCCCCCAAGGAACCCTTTAAGTCCTGCCCAAGGAACCCTTTATGTCCCAAGGAACCCTTTAAATCCACCAAGGAACCCTTTAAATTACTTAAGGAAGGATTTATCCCCCAAGGAACCCTTTAAATCCCCCAAGGAACCCTTTAGATCCCCCAAGGAAGGATTTATCCCCCACAGAACNCCCCCCGCCGCCCTGTCCTCCCTCCTTCTCCCAGTGCCATCCCTCCCCCTGTATTTCGCTTTTAAACTGCAGCTGTTGAAGCTAAACCTCCTTTGCAAAAAACCCAGCATTTCCTCCCACATGTCCGTGAATTGTGGGTAATGTAGTTTTTTATTTTAGAAACGCCTTTTTCCCCCCCCTCCCCTGTTTATTATTATTATTTTTTAATTTAGCTGCAATGTGTTTTTTCTTGGGTTTTCGGATTAAGATTTTCGTCTCCCGGCTGGAGCCTGCTGGGTAGATTTGGTACCAACCAAAGGGCACCAGAGGGGATGGTCTCCTTATTTGCAGAACCTGTAGCCCCAGGTCGGATGGGCTGTGATTCCAGCAACGAACGATGTAAAGCTCTGCATAGCAGCAGTGGGACTGAGGAGCAGCTGGAGCAGGGACTGAGAAGCATCTGAGGCAGCAGTGACCTGTGGGAAAGTTGTAAACTTCTATTACAGGCAGTTTTAGCAGTAATGCTGCTGGCTGGTCCTGCTGGCCATCAGCTGGCTGAGGATCTGAGCACCAGGTGAGGTGAAATTGTCTGGCTGCTCAGCAATAGTTGATGGATGTTGGGCATTGGGTGAGTGCGTCCTCTGTCACTTGTTTCTAAATAGGAAACTTGGGGAAAGGAGAGGTAAAATCACTTTGCCGGTGCCGCTTGTAGTGTGGCTCAGCAGCACAGAGCTGCTGTAAATGTCTTTTAGTCCTTCCCAACCTGCACTCTCAGCAGGCTGGATTAGCCCTTTGCAGGTAGGAGAGACCGGAGCTACCAGGTGATCCTAACAAGTGAATGTCACAGGACGAGGGGAGGCAGATTTGCTCCTTTCCACCCACAGGAGGTGGAAAAAACACAATATATTGTCATGTTTTTCCTCCTCGTGTGTTCCTCAAAGCATTGAGAAGTATTTATTTTAAACTTCCCCGTTTCTGTGAAAGGCACAATTTAGTCAGTAGTCGTGTGACAGAGAGAAACACTAAGAACCTGCTCAAGTTACAAGCCACTTACTATCATGTAGTACAAGGAAGAATGAAATTAGCATCTTCCGAATGAAATATCCAGCAGCCTCCAGAAGGTGCTGAAATCCTTTGACATTTCCAAGACTCTTTCACACTTTTCAAACAAGCTTGTCACAGTTTCCCAGAGCATCATGAGTCTGGTGAAACTGCATAGTCTGCGACTCTAGTTTCACTGAAGCTCCAGCCAGGTCTTGCTTCAACCTGGCTGTCTCTGGTGCTCTGGTCAACTAGGAAATTGCATTATCTCATTCTAATTAAATCAGCTTTTAATCTTCTGCTGGAGTTTTCGTTGGGTTTTGGTCGTGCCTGTCTCCATTGCGCTGCTGTGAGTGATTAAGGCATTAGCACATCCCACCCCGGAGCGGCTGCTTTGAGCCATGTGCAGAAGGGCTCCTGTGCCTGAGCTCGTGGCTCTCTCTGATGGCACTGCTGGAGATGCGAGGCCAGGCTGTGCTAAGTAACTATCAGGAGTGGCTGGTGATGCTGTGAGTTGTGTTTCCTTCTGCTGCTCATTTGATGCACCTGACCACATCTCCTGGTAACCCGGCCACGCTCCGTCCCTGCGGCCACTCCCCCGGCATCACAGCCTGCTCTGTGCCTCCGAGTCTTTCCAGCATGTTTTCCAGGTTTACAAAGGACAGGGGCTCCCCTCACCAGCCCACCAGAGCCTGCATACTGTAAATACTGCAGGATATCATATTTTATTTTGGCCAAGCTTTCTTTTTTGTCCCTGGAGGNGCTGACGAGGTGCCGCTGAAAATCCTGGCCCACAACAACTTCGTGGGGCGCCTGATCGGCAAAGAGGGCCGGAACCTCAAGAAGGTGGAGCAGGACACGGAGACCAAAATCACCATCTCCTCGTAAGGACCCCGCTCTTCCCCGGGAAACCGGGCGGGAATTCCTGGCTCTGGGATGGAGGGAGAGGGGATGAGGATGAAGATGAGGNAATCCCACCCAGGAACTCTGCAGGTTTGCCAGGTGCACTTTGGTTGCAAGTGCTGCTTCTCAGCCAGCTGCTGCCAGAGGTTGGGATGCACCAACACTGCCAGTGAATTGCAGAGAAAGGGGATGGGGCCGTCACTCCTGTCCCACCCACATTCCAGCACGGTTTGCCTGGCCATGCTGGCCACTGACAGTGCGTGTGGCCACGGCTGTGCAGGGAATTGTGGCCAGCAGCCCCGGGGCCGGCAGCCCTGCAGGTGGGGTGGGCAGGACAGCAGGGAGCACAGCCAGGGCTGAGCAGACTGGGCACAGGGAGCATGCCGGATTTGTCTGTCTGGGCGTTCTCCCAGGTGCCTGATGACCCCTGTGGATCATGTGCCAGGACTGGAATAGCCCCGCCGGAGCAGGGAGCCTGTCTACAGGGATATTTATAAACCCCTGGGTTAGTGGCTGTTTTGTGGGACAGGGCTCGTCATGGCCCCAGTGGGATCAGGGATTTTTCCCTCCGGAGGTCAGTTTCTCCAGCTGGGACTGTCAGTGACAGCCCACCTGGCTGCAGGAGAGACCAGACAGTTTTCCTTTCCCACTCCACCACTGACAGGGGTTCTGCTGGCACTGCATCCATCCCTTCCTCCTCCAGCCCCTTCCTGCTCAGGACTCCTGCTGGAGTGCAAGGCTGGAGTCTCACGGGGAGGCTGGGGCAGAGAAATTCCCTCCTATCAGTGTCAGCAGAAGAGACAGGCACCAGATTAAATTCACTCCCAGGGCTTCCAAGGTATTTTTTAACCCATGACAGCTCCTGAGGAACATGTTCAGTTGTAGCTCAGCGTCCCCAGCACCAGACTGGGCAGGAGTCTGCCTGTCTCTGCAGGGGCCTGGCCACCAGTGCCTCTATCCCTCTGCCCACGGATATTTGCAGAGCCCCACAGAGCAGCAGCCTTGCACAGAGTGGGAGAATCCAGGAGGCCATGCCCTGGGGAGGTGATGGCTACAGCCAAGTGGTAGCAGTGGTGACAGTTCTCCCCCTGGCTGATGTCAGGTAGGCTGGGATTTCCCACACGCCTGGCAGCCGGGCAGTGGGATGAGGGCAGGCAGACAGGGCTGGGGTGCTGAGTGCCCCAAGAGCGTGAGAATGTGGCTGTGCAGACGGGGATCAGGCAGGAGCTGGTGGGTGATGGGGATGCAGCAGCTCCTGTGCAACCCCAGGGCTGCCACAGCCCCACGTGGTACCTGAGGCAGGAGGGTTGTGTTTTATGGGCTGGGTAAAGGTGCCTGAGAAGGGAACGAGCTCTTCCTCCAGCTGGGATCATAGAATCACACGGTTTGGGTTGGAAGGGACCTTTCAGGGTCACTTAGTCCAACACCCTGTCCCTGGCAGGGACAGCTCCCACCAGACCAGGCTGCTCCAAGCCCTCTCCAACCTGTCCTTGGGCACTGCCAGGGCTGGGGCAGCCACAGCTTCTCTGGGCACCCTGTGCCAGGGCCTCATCACCCCCACTGTACAAAATGTCTTCCCAACACCCCCTCTAACCCTGCTCTCTGCCAGTGTGAAGCCATTCCCCTTGTCCTGTCACTCCACTTCCAGCTCTCCTGGAGCCCCTTTAGGCCCTGGAAGGGGCTGTAAGATCTCCCTGGAGCCTTCTCCTCTCCAGGTGAACACCCCCAGCTCTCCCAGCCTGGCTGCAGAGCAGAGGGGCTCCAGCCCTCGGAGCATCTCCACGGCCTCCTGTGGGCTCACTCCAACAGGTCCATGTCTCCCCTGTGCTGGAGACCCCAGAGCGGGATGCAGTGCTCCAGGTGGGGTCTCACCAGAGCAGAGTAGAGGGGCAGAATCACCTCCCTTGACTGAGGATAAGTTCCTGGAGGGTATGAATCAGAAATAAATTGATGTATATTATTTTCCCTTGAGAGAGGAAAATATGAACAAAGCCCAGGAGCGAGGGCTCCTCAGGACCTCAGACGCTTGCCTGTCCAAGCACTGCTGTCCCCTGGATGGTCTATCAGTCAGATGGGCACAGCCTGGATGCACAGTTCACTGAGAGAATTTTGAGAGCTATGTATAAAAGTGTAAAGAAAATGTAAAATTTTTGTTATTATCTTTGGAAGCCAAAGAACCACCTTCCATTTAGCACTTAGACTCCCCAGTGCATTTTGGACAAGACCTTTAAAGACACCTCGGTGCCCCATTCCCAGAGTTACCTGTACAACCACTGACCTCTGTAACTGGACAGTTGTGTAGGCAAATGTCACTGGTTCCAAGAGACTTGGCTGTTCTGCTCCTCCCTGTAATATCCACCTTCTCCAATTCTCCATCCACAGGGGATTTCCAGCCTATTTGCATAGGAATAATCCTGTTCCTGGAGCCTGTGCGTGGTGTGGAGAGCCCGTTGTCCAGGGAAGGTGGTGGCAGTGCAGGTGACCTGGCTCGGGGCTTGCTGCAGCTGGGCTGTCACCCCGCAGGCAGGAGGAGCCGAGATGGATGGTCTCTCCCCGAGGTGCTGGCGGCTCAGATGCACACAGCTGCGGCTCAGGGACGGTAGCGTGATCATTCAGACCTGTGAACTGGAGCTGCAGGCTCCCATGGGGTGTTCCCAGGGGCTGCTCAGCGCTGGGAGACGTCTCGGGGGAATTCGCCCCAGGTGCGGCGGGGCGGTGGGAGGCTGACAGCGGTGGAGCACAGCGTGCGTGGCAGGAGGGACAGCAGGTATTCCCTGAACTGCTTGGGGCCTGGCAGAGCCCTCCTCCTCCCGGTGCCGCGATGCCCGGGCTGCCGGGGCCAGGGCCGGCGCTGCTGTCGGGGGACACAGGCGCTGGCTGTCCCCGGCTCTCGGCGCGGGCTGCGCGGCGCTGGTGGCACGGCAGGGACACGTGCGGTATCGAGGCCACGCGCGGCGCCGGGGGCAGGAGGATGGGAATTCATTAGCGGCTCCTTCCCGAGTAATCAGGAGGCAGGTGATGCTTCTCCTTCGTCCGGGAACGGGGTGAGTGATGGAAGGCGCTCCAGGGCGCACCCTGAGCGGCGAGGCAGGGCGGGGGTAGTGGTGCTTGAAAGGTGTCCGTGCCAGGAGGGGAGGGGGTATTTAGGGTGCCCAGGCAGGGGGGAAGGAGTTGCAGAACAGATTAATCAGGAAGATTTGGGGGAGAGCCCCTGAGCAACACCTGGTCTTGGTGCTGGCAAAGCCAGGCGGCACAGCCCCCCACGGGGTGCCCTGGGGAGGGGGATGCCATCATCTCCAGCTCCGGCGCTGGTACTGAAATGTGACTTGCAGCACAAAAAGAACTACGTTTCCCAGTTTCCCTTGCAGCCCAGGGGAATAAGCAATTGGAAGATTTAAATAGACCAGGCCAGAAGCAACCAACCTTTGGCACTATGTTTTTCCCTCCTCTTCTTCCTATCTATTGGCTGTCTAACCTTTCTCCCTGGCACTGGAGTGGCTGCCAAGCCTGGCATTAATTTTCCTTCCAAGCTTGCTAGGCCCATGAAGTAAACAGCCATGTGCATTCCTTACTCTATATTTAACAGCTGCAGTCTGTGCTGGGGGCAACTGCAACAGAGGGGAACCTTCGTAGCTTCCCAAATTCACAGCTTGTGAGGGTGGGAGTGGGGGAAGCTTTCTGCAGGGAGAAGAGGGATTTCTCTCCTTCCCGGTATTTGCAAAGCAGGTTGCGTTAAAGAGAGACTGCAATGCCAGCATCCCAGCCACGGTCCAGGGCCAGAGACAGGAACAATGTCCTCAACAGGGCTGAGTTCCTCTCCCTGAATCAGCCCTTGAAGGGGAACCAGGAGAGCAGGAGCTCCAGCAGGAAGCAGAGCGGCCAGGCCGGGGCAGCCGGTGCCCAGAACACCAACCCCAAGGAGCGGAGGCAGTCGCAGCAGCTGCCCGAGGAGGATTGCATGCAGCTCAACCCCTCCTTCAAGGGAATCGCCTTCAACTCGCTGCTGGCCATCGACATCTGCATGTCCAAGAGGCTGGGAGTGTGTGCCAACAGAGCTTCCTCCTGGGGAGGTGCCCGCTCCATGATCAACCTCCTGGGGATAACGGGGCACGGGATCCCCTGGATTGCGGGTACGCTCATCTGCCTGGTGAAGAGCAGCACGCTGGCAGGCCAAGAGGTCCTCATGAACCTGCTGCTAGGTGAGTGGCAAACCTCCCTCCCCCCCGTGAAAGCCCAGCCCTGGTCACAAGGGACAGCAGCAATGGGACTCCTCCTCTGGCTGCTCCCAGCATCCGATGTGGTCGGGAAGCAGGGAGTGACTTTTAGGGTAAATGTTGCACTTATTGGCCCTCTTAGTCTCAGGCACTGTGGGTGATGGATGTCGCAAGAAGTTGTCTAAGAGGGATGGAGTAACCGTGGTGGCTGGGGACACCCATGGAGCAGGGACAGGCCCCTGGTCCTGCGTGGGGCAGCGTTGTCTGGTCAGACTGAGGGAGTGTCCGTGGTGGGAGGGTGGATACCAGCAGTGATGTCTTTCATTTAATCTGTGGTCATCTGCCTTGGTGTTTGATAGGTGGGGAAAACATAAAAAGATATTAGTCTTTGATATTTGGATCAGTTCCTGAGGATGTTATTTCTATCCCCTTTCCACCTTCTTGACCAGACCCTGGCTCCACGTGATGGAGTCCTGTCACCTTCCCTGCTGCAGTTCTCTCTCACATCCTCCTTCCCTTGGGTACCTTTCTTGCTGCTGTCCCCATTTCCATGTGCTAATTTGACCCAGAGGCTGTGTAGGCAGGCTGGGATGCCTCTGGCTCTCCTGCTAGTCCTTCCTTGCATGGCGAGGTCAGTGTCCCTGTTTCTGGAGGTTGGATGTGTTGAAGGGTTTGGTTTCTCCACTGTGCAGGGCCCATCCCACCCTGATGTCCCACCAGTGACCAGGATGAGCTCTAGCTGTGACTTGCCTTAGATCCTGGTCCCAGCCTGCCCAGGCCATGTCTGCCTGAGGACTTTGCTCTTCTTGCCCTTCTGCCTTTGGCACAGGGTCCAGTTATTCTATTTTTTCTTGTGACTAATTACCCTCTCCTCTGGCTGTGACCCACCCTTGTGTTTCACCCTCCCTAACGACTCAGCAATCCCACTTTTGGTTGGTAGGAGAAACTGAAAACATCAGATTTAGACACTTTCTTCTCAGGGAGCATTTTGAGGGGCTGTAGGGACACTTTATTTCACAGGCACCACAGGAAAGGGACGTCCTGTCTGCAGGGGCTGACTGTGGCGTGATACAGCTCAGCAACATGGCCCCAGATTTTGGTGTTTTTTCACAAGTTCATCCTTCAGAGAGGGTGAAGACTGAGCTGGACTGGCTTGAAAAGCACAGTGGTAGCTGCCTTTTCTCCCCTGTGCCTTTGGAGGAGACTGTCCTCGTGCTGTGACATCTCATGGGGGGAGGCCGTGGCGGGGAAGGAGCCAGAATAGCACCAGCGTGATGCAGAGCCCGCCAACGTCAGCAGTTCTTCCAGGGGCTCCTCGGAGCGCGGGGTCAGCCCCTCGCTGGGAAGAGAAAATCCATTTAAAAGGGCACGAGGATGAAATAGTAGGTGACTAACAGCGGCCAGCACAGTTTCCAGATGTCTCTTGACCCAAGAGCCTCTGACGGGGCTGGAGCCTGAACACCGACCTCTTTGACTCCAAAATATTTGAGATCCTTGCAAAGAGCTAATGCCCCTTTTGGCTTAAAAACAAGGAAGGTTTTCTCACCTTTCTGTTGCCATATGAGGAGGCCAAATGCAAAGCCACCTCGGAGTCATGTTCTAACTTTGTTGAGTGGTGGCTGAGAGAGCTCAGCCTTGCATCACTGCCCACATCTCCAGGTCTCCTGAGCTCCAACGGGGTGGGCAGGGACAAGTTGGGGTTTCTGGAGTCTCGCATCCTTGCCTAGACACACTACTCGCACCCCTCCTCTCCCCCTGCCAAGAAAGGAAATAGTTAATTGGTGTGAAGGACCAGTTCCATAGGTCTGGCAGCCTCCAAAGAGCTCCACTGCTCCCTCTGAAAAGACAGCACTGGCTGCTGGGACTGCCCAAGGTGCCCTCAGCCTCTCTTGTCAGAGCTCTTGCAGCAACTTGTGTCACCCCACAGAGCAGATCTCTGCTGTGAGTGGCCTTGGGCTGATATTTAAGATTGCAGTCAGGAACTGAGTATCCGAGTAGCTGCTGCCGTGGTACCTGCACTGCTGGTGGAGAAGGAGCCTGGCTGGGAGCCTGGGGCTGGTGGACCTCGACAGATCCCAGGAAAAGTGGGGTCTTGTATAGACAGGAAGGTCGTGGCACCACTACTGCATCTGGCATCCTTGGTCCCTCTTGCTGCTGCTTTCTTGTGGTTCAAATGCACCAGGATGTGGTGAAAAGCCCTCCTGGACAGGCACAGGTCAAAGGGAAGGGAACCTCCTGGTGCTCCCCTGCTGGAAGAGGGAAGCTGGGAAGTTGGGGCTGTGTGTGGCACCCCTTCCGTACCTCCCCGGGCTCTCCTCCCTTCCCCCTGCTTGCTCAGGGTTTGATACATCAAGCAGAATTTCTGATGCAGTCTCTGGGCAGGGAGCCAGCCCATCATAGAGCACTTGTTTAGGATTTGCAATCAGGCTTCCAAGGCAAGGAGACAGTCGACTGCTGAAATGGGACTGGGAACCTGGCAGAAGCACCACTGCAGATGGAGGAGGAGCTCTTGACGGGGGCTTTGCCAACACATGTGGGAGCATTTCGGGTGAAGGGGTCTGACCCTGGGCTGCTCCATCCATCCCCACTGCAGATGTTGATTAGCAACCCCAAGCAATGTTTTCCCTCCATGTTTGTCATCTGTGATGGAATTTATTGATTCCCCTTCTCACAGTAATCTTTTCCAGCAAATGCCAAACAGCCAGAGAAGCACACACAGCCTGTTACTGAAAAGATGGAAGAAACCAGATATCTGTGCCCACTGTGAAAATCCCTCTGCCAGGACATGCTTTTAGGAAGACTGTCTCAGCATCGCCAGCCCTGGTTGAGCAAAAGTCAGGGAGAAGGTCCACACCCCCTTGGCTAAATTGAGAACATCATACTCAGGAAATCCCCCAGTTATAAAGTTCATTTTATTTGTCTGCCAGTGTTGGAACTTTTAGGACCATTCAAGCTTTTCTCTGCAATCACAAGTGTTTCATGAAAACTAAGGTGCTTAGAAAGTCGTTTGAACCTTGCAGTTGGTTTGCAGGGGGAAAGCAGTTATAAAACTTTCAGTAAAATGCCCAGATCTGCTTCTGAACCAGACATAAACTCCATTAAACCCTGGGGGCAGCGGTACCTCGGTTTCTGGTTCTGATCCATCTGGTGAGGATGTGGATCCAAATTTAGTGATTCATTGACTGCAAAGCCAGCAAAGAACATTTGGATCATCGATCTAACCCACGGCAAAATACAGGCTGTGGCACATCCCTTAATTTATTCCTGTTCAATTTGTTAAGGGAAAAAACCCAAACACTCAATCTGATGTACAGTTACAAGTGAGGGTGAACTTGTCAGGGCCATTTCTGTATTACTGCAGTGCTAGGGATTCTCACAAGTGCTTTTAGTTGGACTCTTCCCTTCACTGCGTCTCCATACCCTTCTCTCTCCAGCTGAACAGCTCTTTCAGCCAACATCTCTTCCGCCTCTCAGTATTTTGGATAGTGCTCAAGTAATTTCTTCACCTCCTATTTATTAAGCTAAACAGATTGATCTCGTTGAACTGATGGTCTTTGCAGATCCAGGCACCTTCTCACTGCAGTGGGGATGGAATATGGTCACTGGGGATGGAGTATGGTAAGCCACCCTAAGTGGTCACTCCAGTGAAGCCAGTCTTTTGTGCTGAGAGCCAAACCACCACTGTGTTTAGCTGGGTGCCTTCCAGCTGGGTGCCTTTGCTGTTGGGAGGTATCTGCTTGGCTCATCCTTGCACATAGAATTGTATTTGTGCTTGCTTTGAAGTACCAGGTTCTGCTGTGCTCATGGCTCCCTGGCATAGCAATCCAGACGAGGAGAAGAGAAAGCCCTTGTCTTCTCTGTGCAGTCTCAGTGACACTGGTGCCAGTGCTCAGCCATCTCCAGCTGGCTCTGCATCCCGCTTGGAGGGGCAGGATGGCTCTTTGGTGCTGTCACTAAGCATTTATCCCATTAAGTAAAGCAGTGCCTCGGGGCCTGGATGTATCATCGAGCAGAGTGTCAGGCTGGGGATGGGGGAATGCCACAAGAGGAGGAAAGGAGGGAGCCAGGGGCGCCTCTCCACTCGTGGAGGTCAGCAGAGAGGAAGTTCTTGCTCTGTCCAGCCTTCTTCCTGAATACTGACATAGCTTCACTCGGACCAGGAACCAAGCCATGATATTCTGAAGCATAGTCCCTGCAGACTGCCTAAGAAAGAAAATTACAAATACATGTATACGGTCAGAACGCTGTGGTCCCATCCTGGCAGCTTCCAAGCAAGACCAGATTTGCAATAAATTGGTGGATTAGGAAGGAAAGAGAGCAAGAAATGCCTTCACCAAGCCCCTCGAGACCCCACTGACCCTGTTCTAACAGCACGGACGTGCTTCAGGTATTGTCGTGCTTCTCTTTGGAGGCTGTGTGATGAAAATCCAGATAGTACAGCCCGTTGCTGGCAAAGGTCACCGGGCAGATGAAAAGCCCAGGCAGTGCAGACGAGCTGATCCTGTCGAGCCTCAGGGCAGCCCAGACCCAGCAGAGAGGCCGGGGAGCTGCACGGCAGATGGATCAGTCTGTATGTGGCAGAGCTTGCTCAGCCCAGAGCCCCAGAGATGGTTTGGGGCCAGATGTGTCTATTTTTTTCCTTTTTATTTTTCCACTGTTGGAGCAGGGATTTTCTGAGCCGGGCAGGGCAGAGGACACTCTGTCAGGGAAGGGGAGAGCAGCTCGGGAGCTGGTGCCCTGTGGAACCATCCCTCCTCGGACAGCCTGGCAATGGAGGGGGCTCAGCCGCTGTCCCGCTCCCCTCCCAGCCCTGCCAGTGCCCACCAAGGTCTCACAGAGCCAGCAGCACGTCTGCCCAGTGAGGTGGAAACATTTAAATGCCTAATAACCCCACATGAGTGAGCCATGGAGGGTGCCAGGCAGAGGCAACAACGCAGGCACCCACTCCCTGCATCCAGCATTTAGACACAGGTCCAGCCTGGCATTAAGCATTCCTCTTCATCACTCCAGGCTGCTAATCTGCCTCTGTTCTGCCCAGATACAGCAGCTGAAGTCCGTGGTGCTTTGGTGGGTGCCGTGCTCAGCCTTCATCCCTTCGCAGCTGATGAGCTCAGGCATCTCTGAACAGCCAGCAATGCCCAGCTCTCCCGGCTTCCCTGCCCCCCTTCCTGCCTGCTTCCTCGACAGGAACGTATCCTGCTCACTGCAGGGCAGGCTGGCGAGCCTGCAGTGTCCCTTTGCATAAAGGACAGCCGGTGACAGGCTGGGACTCCTCTGACTGAGGCTGGAGCAGGCACGGGGGTATTTCCAGGGACCTGCACAGTGTCTCCATCAGACCCAGGGTCTGATCAGCCCCTCGGTACCAGGCAGCACCGATTTGCTCAGGTCCCGGCCGGCTGCTGGGGATGCTGAGAGCCCTGCAGGCATCAGCGTGCAGCCCTTGGGGAATGTGCAGGGAGCTGGAATCCAACCCTCGCAGAGCGAACAGCAAAACGTTCCCGACCCTGAATGCAGAGCGAAAGAGAAAAGAAATGCGAGGGTTGTTGAATGGGAAGAGGGGGAATAAACATGGGAAATGAGTCATCCTAATGTCTGTCACTCCGGGAACAACTTCCCATTGCCCCTGCCTGCAGCTCAGAGGGGACAGTAGCTGTTTCACTCAGGCAGAGCTGGAGAAGCTGAGCCAGGCTCTGGCCCGAAGGGAGATCCCAGGAAATGGGTGAGTGTGTTTGCCTCTAAAACGCCTTGACAGGAGCAGTGGTTGGGAAGAGGAAGGTGGGGGAGTGAGGTGAGTTGTTGGGAGGAGCAGCAGGCAGGGAGAGCCCTCGGGTCTCCTGCTCCGGGTCAGGATTGGTGGAGGATGAGGTGGGAAAGGGGGATCAGATGAACTCGCCTTTTTTCTTCCGCTTTGACGAAACCTCCATGTTTTAACCCGGAACAGAGAACCATTTCCATCTATACAGGGATGCTGGCAGATGTACCTGGTCTGGGTCCACACTGTGAGGTGTGATGGTTGGAGACCCTCTGAGCATCACAGAATCAAACCTTTTTTTTTTTTTTTTTTTGGCCTTTTTGCCTCTTTGAAAGCAGTGGGGTGTAAATCCAAGCGCAAACAGCTCTGAGGCCAAGCAAGGAACCCAGCCTTTGTGAGCTGGGCCACGCTGCTGGTCCTCAGCCCACGGCACTTTTCTTCCTCTAGCTCGTCCTGGACAGTGCTGTTGGTGCTGGTGTGTGTGGTTCTGGGATGTGCTGATGGTACCTGTGCTGCTGCCATGGGGTACAGGGGCATTTCAAGCTGTCAGAGCTCTTCTGGGAGGAAGATGAGCCATCCTGGGGCTACTCAGCTCCTTCTCCCCAGCAGCACCAGCCCTTTGCACTGTGCTCCCCCTCTTGCCTGCATCTCGTCCCAGCCCGTGCAGACCCCCAGTGAAGCAGCCACGCTCAGTATTTGATGCTGAGTACAAATTTCCCAGCTCCCAGGGCACAGTGTTTCCAAGGGGAGAACTCCAGGCAGCCTGTGTTTGCACTCAGGGCTGCTTCTAATCATCTAGAATGTAGCAAATCTATTTTTAGTTGCTGTGGGTTTTTATTTTAATTAATTGCACAATTCTGCTTTCCACCATTTTTTCACCTCCCCATGACCACTTACCCCACGCTGCTGCTTGTTCAGCCAAAAAATAACCCCCCCAACCACCACAATGCCTGTCTCATTGGCTCTTCAATGTTTCATGCCATCTGTGCTTTTTGTCAGCTCTTACACCCAATAGTGCCACATTTGGGGAACAAAATGGAATGGAGGGGTTCATTTCCAGAGGAGTGAACCTCTCCCAGCTGCCACTGACTCCAGTGGATATTAGGTGAAGATTCTTTTGAAACCTGCATCTTTCATTAATGTCAACGAGATAAGGCTGCCAACAGCTCATTTTCCAGGTCAGTGAGCCTAACGCCTGCAGGAGATTTGGGAAGTTCAGAAGGAGTAGGAAGGGGCATGTAAGTAAAAAGAAAAATGGGGGAAAAAACCCTAATTCTAAGTATGGGAGCTAAAGAAACTGTTTCCTGGGAATGGTGGCATTTGTCCAGAGTTCACTCCTGAGTGAGGGTGGGTAATCTGGGCAATACAGGACCTTCAAAGCCAGTCTTGGCCCTACACGTGGCCTCAGCAGCTGCAGTGGGGAGCACATGCCACCTCCAGCACAGTGGGTTTGAAGCCCAGGCCATGAGTGGTCACCAGCTTGGCTCTGCTCTGTGCACATCTTGTCTGAGGCACATCTGCTCCCACACCGGGAGCCCCCTGAGTTTGTCAGATGGGCTCCCTCTTCATTCCTGGGCATTTACCTCCCTGTTTTCCTTTCCCCGTGTGCTCAGCTGCCGTTCTTGGAGGCTGAGTCCAGCTTGTGACTGTTTCTGATCCCAGCCTCACAGGCTGGGCTCTGGAGAGCAGCCTTGTCTCATCCAAGCAGCCCCATGTGTGTGAAGTCATGTGGATCCCGGCTGCAGGAGCAGATGAGGCCAAGGGCTTTTTTGGCTTTCTCCTCTTTTCCTCCCCCCTGCCCCCAGCACTGCACCCAGGTTGTTTTTCAGCTGCGGTTTTGATAACATGTTTATATAAACATCCCAGCTGGAATCTGCCTCCGTCCCTGGAGACACTGCCTGGCTCCAACCTGGAGCAGACGATGTCCCCAAGGGTGCTCACACCATCCTCAGCCTCTTCCAGCCATAAGGGACGGCAGCAGAGGTGGCACCTCGGGGACAGAAAGGACCTTATGGCGGTGGGGGACATCCAACTTTTCAATTTCTCATAAATACAAACTTTGGGGTTTGGTTTGGTTCTGCTGGTGATGGTTGAGGTTTGTCCTTGTGCCCTGCCTGCACAGGGCTCCTCTCTGCTCACCTCTCCTCTCCTAATGGGCTCCTAACGTTTGGTGGTGGGAGCAAGGCAGATAATTGTTTTCCTTTCCTTATTAATAGATATAAAATGCCTGCCCAGGGGGCTCACTTTCAGCTCATTTACTGTGTATCTGATGCCAGATGTTGTCTTTTTACAATACCAGGGTGATCTCTGATGCTAAAATTGTCACAGGCAAGACAAGACTTGCTCTTTGGTTTCGTGTTTTAAGGAAGTTTTAGATGTTAACATAGGATTTGGGCATTGGATGGTTTTGCATTGGAAATCTGAAGGATTGTTTCCCTTAACACCAGTTCAACAGGGAAACTCCTGATCTTTTTCAGAAAAATGTGAAAGGAGCACGGATGGGCAAGAGCTAATCCTTCCTTTGCTCTTAAATACAGTGCTGCCTGGATTTTATACCCAGCGATGCCTCTGGTTTAAATCCAGTGCTACCTGGCTCTGGGGGAAAGGCATGATGAAAAAAATGCTTCAAATTAAAATTTCTTGCTCTTCTCATCTCACCCTCAGTCAGGTGGCACTCTGCCATCTCTGCTGTGCTTGTGACAGCCCCGAGGGTCCCCAGAGAGCAGCCAGTGCAGGCTGGTGCATCAGCTGCAGGCTGCCTTCCACGGGCTCCCCTGGGGCTGTGTTTGCTCCAGCCTCCTGTCGGGTCAGCCTCAAGGATTTCAGGGCTCTGTGTGAGGGGCCAGGGAAGGACGGAGCCAAGGTGGTGATGCTGATTTGCAGGTGGCAGGTGCAAGGCTCAGGGGTTTGGGTGCGACAGCAGGAACAGTCCCCAGGGCAGAGACACCCACCTGCAGCTGGAGCACCGAGGGGGCCCGGGATAAAGTTAACCCCTTATGTGCCTGATGCTGTGCCCACCTGAGGAGGGGGGGTTTGATGTGCTTCAGGGGAGGCAGGAAGCGAGCCCAGGTCCGAGCGGGTATGTAGGTCATGGGATTGCCAGGGAATAAATAGGGCTGGGGATGGGGCGGCTGGGCAACGGCACTGTCTGTTTCTCTTCCTGAAGGATGGGCCCTTGGCAGCACCGTCGGCAGCAGTGCTGCCTGCTGATTCACCCTGCCAGCCCCGGCAGCAGCTGCAGGAGCAGGGGAGGGCAGGGGAACAGCAGAGACCCAGCCCTGGGAGAGGGCAGTGGGACCCACATGCCTCAGGGGCCGGGACAGGGCAGGCTGCTGGGGCTGTTTCATAAAGAAAGCTCCATGAAAGGAACAGAAAGTGCAAGGGGAAGTGACAGAAAAAGCACCAGACGGAGAGATCTTTGGTGGTTTTTTTTTTCTTTTAACGGCAAATTAACCCCCGGTTTTAATGCTGTCGTGCTTTCCGATCTTGAAATGTGGGCAAACGAGGCTTTTTGCTTTCTGTGCATCATTTGACGAAAATCAAAGCTAGCAGTACTGAAGGCCTGCTTTATTCATCTTCTGAATGAAAGGATTATTAAAACTGCTCTTTGGCTTGTTCTCCATGCCCTGAACACCTCCATGCACACGTGCCTGCATCCCTCGAGTTGCCCTGACATCACCTTTGACCGTAAAAAAATATTGCCAGTGCAAAATACTGATGGGCAATGGTGAACACCACACGTTGCTAAAGCATATGGCATTTGTGCTCTGATCCATGGGCAGGTTTGGTGGGGAATGGTCTGTAGGGAATTTATTGAACACCATGGAGAAGACACTGGGATCCACTGAGGTGCCCAGACTTCTTCTGGAGCCCTGGCTGGGCTCCTCAGCAATGCAATGGGTGCTGACTTCAGCAGGAGCAGCTTGGGCCAGAGTCTTCTCTTGGCAGTGCTGGTGCATAATCTCTCTGATGCTTCTGGGTTCCCAAGAATTTGATGAGTCTGGGTTCCCGAGAGAGCATCCCAGAGCTTTGGTTTCACACAGTTCTCATCCAGGGTGAGATGGGACTGGAGGGAACTGCAGCCCATGAGCTCTGAAAACCATCTCCTGAAGCACTTTGCTGGATCAGGGCTGCAGGGGGGTCACTTGGTGGGGTGAGGGGTTGGGCTGGGGGTGATTTAGGAAGCCAAGCCTGAGCAGAGCCGTGCGCAGCAGGGCAGCCCTGTAGTGGTCAGCCAGGCCTGTGCTGACAGCATTTGATCTTAACAGGGAGCCAGGGTGAGTGGCTGCTCCAGGGCTCCACAGCCTGTGTCTGAAATCCCTCCATCCCTTTCTCCACCCTAGCTGGCCCGCCAAAAAAAAAAACCAGCAAATTGCAGAAACTGCTCTGCTGAGTGCTGGGGTCCTGGTGGGCTGCAGACCTCCCCCTGCCCTCTCCCTGCCTGCTGGTCACATCCAGCAGGATCTGGGCAGTCCCTGGTTGTCCTTGTCCTCCTAAACCCATTGCTAGTGCTACAGGCCCGGTGCTGTGACCAGCCTCCTTGCCACCTGCAGCCTCAATGCCTTTGTTCAGGTGCTAGCCATGAACCTTTCCTCCATGTAAGCCTCCTGCTTCTTGTGTCTAGCCTGGATTCCTGCTACTGTCCATGCCAGGGAGGAGCTGGTATCTGGATCTTTTCTTCTGCTCCATCTGCCTTCCACAGCTCTGAGACCCCAGGGCATGACCTGTTGGGCAGAAGGTCCCAGGAGGTCCTGCTGTCCCACTTCCCCTTGCAAGATGCCCCGCTGATGAAGGAGAAGAGCAGTCTCCTGTAAGGAGAGGGTTTGGCCAGGATAAATACCAGCCCCTTCCCAAAGCAGTGCCGGGGCTGGGGGTGGCACACGGGGAAGGTGGGTGAGCAGAGCTGCCGTGACAGCTCCTCACTTCCCAGCTCCTGCCAGGTGCCGAGCAGGCAGGAAGAGCTGCCTCCCATGTGCCATCTCATTTCCCATCCCCACCACCACCACACTCCCATCCATCCTCCTGAAAATCAGCTCTCAAGGAGTGGTCTCTGCCAGGGCCTGGGAGCCAAACAACTGGCCCCTGGCATTCCTGCCGAGGGAGCAGGCTGTGCTCGTGATGGCAGATATGTCCTTGTCATTGCTGCAGGGAGCTGAAATCAGCACTCTGACTAATTAGGAGGGTTGGGGAAAAGCAGATGAGGGGATTAAAGAGAAATAAAATTGATGCTAGGAAACAGAAATGACAGTACCTGTCGGCTGGGATGCAGCAGGTGGGCTGAAGAGAAGGATGATGTAGACAAGTGCTGATGGGTTTCACTCCTGAAGCTGTTAGGGAGGAAAGGTGGTTTGGTAGGGAGAGCTGCAGCTGCAGGGATGGTGCCTGTGCCATCACAAGCCTGGGTTTGCTGGGGCTGGGAGGTGTCTTACCCTCTGCATTTGCACAGGGAAGGAGTGTGTGGGGTGGCTCGCAGGGAGAAAGTCACGGGGAGCAAGAGGTGAGCAGAAACAAGAAATGACTCGTGGGTGTTTGATGCTTTGGCAAAGGAAGAAGGATGGGTGCGGGATATCTGGGAGGATGTCGCCCACCCTCCAACACACTGTGGTGCTGTTTCTAACACAGAAGCCCTTTTTTCTTTATTGCGTGGCTTTCCCCTTGGCTCACTGGCTCCTGATGCTCTTTTCTTAGTGAAATCTGTCAGCGTGGTGCAATCCCCTGGCTGCTCTGGGCAGGAGAGGGTGGTGAGCTTGGGAGAAGAAAAGAGACAAGACTAGAAAGTGCTGTGGGGCACCTCTCCTCCAGCAGCCTGCTCACTGCAGCCGGGTCACCCTGGCACAGAGCCCCGGGCAGGGACCTTGCTGCACGAGGTTTCTAAAGCACAGGGTGGAGGCAGCAGCAGAACACCTCAAGTGGTGGTTTGAGGGCCGAAAGAGTTTCCATTTTAGCTTTGCCAGTTGCTCTCTTCCTCCCCAGGTGGATTGCTCGCCTCTGCGGTTTGGGGTTCTCCTCTGTCAGATGGTGACAGTGGTATTTGTCTCCTCTGGTGGTGAACTGGGAGGGTTAACCAACATTTGGGTGGTGACCTGAGGATGGGGAAGTTGTGTGCAGCTGCACCGTGGACATCTGGTTGGAACTGAATCCAAATTTTTATTTAAACACAATGACAACCCATTAACGTCCTGCCTTGAAAATTTCCCTCAACTCTGCTTCTGTCTCTTACTGTTCCCTCTCTGTCTCCCTTTTTGTAGCCCTGCTGCTGGACATCATGATTGTGGCAGGCTTGCAGAAGCTGGCCAAGCGGAAGGGCCCGTACGACATCAACCCTGGCCTGTTGGACTACCTGACCATGGACACCTACGCCTTTCCCGCCGGGCATGCCAGCCGGGTGGCCATGCTCTCCAAGTTCTTCCTCAACCACCTGGTCCTGGCCATCCCTCTCCGCATCCTGCTGGTCCTCTGGGCCCTCTGCGTGGGCTTTTCCCGCGTCATGATCGGACGGCACCACATCACAGATGTTCTCTCTGGCTTTGTTTTTGGCTACTTGCAGTTCAGGCTGGTGGAGTTGATATGGATGTCTTCCAACACGTGTCAGATGTTGATATCCATCTGGTGAACATGGAGGACTTGGAAACTAGAAGATACTTTGAGAGTCCCCCTCCCAGTATTTTCTACATGTTGTCTGTTGGAAGCTGTTGTAACTTCCATGAGTAGTGGTGTTTTTTAATGTTGCTTCCCCACCTTTAAAAAAAAGTTTCTTGTAATGGATTGGGTTTTAGCAAGGGCCATACCTGTGTTTTGGCCAAATTCTCAAGCTGTGTTTGGACAGCAGCCTAATTAAGCTTTACAGGTGAGAGAAATAAGCTCCATGTCTGCCTTCTTAAGGTAGTTCACATTGGCACCTTGATATGTCCTCAGGATGGGCAGTGCCTGAGAGCTTCCTGAGAACACATTTGTTAACTTTTTAGAGGATAAATGATTTTGGCCACAGTGCTTTTTTTCTTTTTGTAAGCCTAGCAGTTGTGTCTTGTATGGAGTCAGGACACTGCTGGCACTTTACAGATAATAAATAATCATAAAAATCCTGCCCTGTTTGGTTCTTACCATGAGAGAAGAGACAAAACCAGCCCAGTGTGGCTTTGAGATACGCATTCAGCATAGAGCAGGTCCTGCAGTCTTGCTGCCCGAGGGGATGCAAACTTGTGCTTTGGGTGGGGTGGGCCTGGTTGGGTGCTCAGGACACTGAAAGAAAATCTGTTCTGTGAGGGTGTGCAAGGAGTTTTTGGTCTGGTAAGGGACATATGATGCCCTGATGTGGTGCTGTTTCTTCCCATTATTGACAAGTGGTCTCCTTGAAGCCTGGTGGATCCTTATCTGGGTGATGGCCGTGCTCAATGTGCTGTCTCTGAAATGGATCTCCCCTCACAACTGCTGTAAGAAAACCCCATACTCTGAACAGAATGTGCCAGTTCTCTGTGGTTTATCTGTCTTTAGAAGACAGTTTGATGTTTGACATGTGATGGATACTATCAGACATAGCACCTTCCCTGATGATGAATCCTGCAGAATGAAGGGATCATCTCATCCCTGTCCTCCTGTGGATCCCAAGTGAGCAAAAGACACCTGGCTTGGAAGGCCAGGGAGGAGTCAGCTGGGTCCTGTGCTGTCATCTCTCCCTGCATGTTGGGAAGCCTCTTCCTACAGGGGCTGGTGAGAAGAAGACATTCAGCTAATGACTGTTGCAAGCTGCTGACATTTGTTGCTCTTTGATGATTAATATGAAAAGAAGCTAAACAGAAAATCTATCCCTGGCATGCGTCTCCAGCTGGGATGTCAGCGCAGAGCCCTGGGAGCTGCTGGCTTCCCGCGCTGCTGGCTCCAAGGCTGGAGCAGGAGCGTGGTAAGGAGGGCATCCGTGTCCTCCAAGCCTCCCACAGAGCTCACGGATGAGCTGTCCCCTGGGAAGGGCTGTCACTGAGCCTGTTGAGGAAAGGGGAGAGCTCAGGGTTGTCCCTGGAGGCTGGTGCAGCAGCAGGCAGAGCAGCGTGGGTGGTGGGTGCTGTCCTGCTTCCCTCCTGCTGCTGCGGGTGGGAGCAGTGATGTGCTACCCTCCCATCAGGGTTTTCCTTTGCCAGCCTCCTTCTCCTGCGAAGATTTCTGTGAAGAAGTGAGCTGTGGTGCTTCTTCTTCCTTCCAGGCATTATTACACACAGAGTTTATCCTCACCCCTAGCAAGGATGGAGCTCAGGTTCTGAGCTCTGACTGTGGGTGGTGCACCAATGTGTAGCTGGACATGACAGGTTCCTGAAGGGGCAGGGAGAAGGGGATGCATTTTCCCCCATGGCTTTGTGGGAAAGTCTTGCTTTGTAGCTCCAGAATTTACTGAACCTTTACAAATATACTGGATGATTCTACAGTTGTGTCACCAGGTCCAGGTTTCCTTGCACTTGTGTTGTCTTCTCCTGGTATATCCAGGGTGGCAGGATGGCTTTGTAGGAGTTGCTCCTGATCTTTGCTGGTATAATCAGGAGAGCATGGCCTGGAGAAGCTGCCACAGTGGGTTAGATCAGCTGAGCTGGTCTCATCCTAACACATCCTTGCAAAGCAAGGCAGGAGAGCAGGCGGAGGTGAGCTGGGGCAATTCCTGGGGGTAAGTTGGGATTCACAGGCTGGGGCTTTCTCCCACATAGGGTTTCTCCAGGGAGTCTTCCCCTTCAGCCCCCCCTGCAGCCTGTGCCCCTTCTCTCCCACAGCTTTTCAGTGCCCAGAGCAACTGAAGGGAAGGTTTTGGGAGACCCCCCACAAGATAATTGTGGATTTGGGGCACAGAGGCACCAGGAGAGGCCTGGCAGAGCCTTGCCTCAGCCATGGCTGCCCTCCCAGCAAGCCAAGACGTTCCTGATCCCTCTCTCCCTGCCTGCCACACCGAAGGCACCGCTCAGAAACAACCAGCATCACTGTGGAGAAAAGCAGCTTCTGTCTCTATAGCAACAGCAAGGGATGGTGGGTGCCGTGCCCCTGTCCCTGGGAGCTGGAGCAGGACACTGGGGCTGCTCTGTGCAGATGCTCACCATGGCAGTGTGGGGAGACAAAAGGACAATTGGCTTGAGCTCCTTCAGAATTGTCCAGGAACATGAGTGTTTTGCCTGAACCTTCAGGTCCAAACTGAGCCACACAGGGCTCAGCCTGTGAGGCTCGGGAGGAGGAGTGGTTCTTCCAAGCCAAGACTTGTCCAACCAGAAGGAATGAAGAAGTCCTGACCATGGCATCCTCTGCCTCTCAGTTCGTCTCACAGATTAATTAAGAAAATGGCCAGGAGGAGGCAAGTACAGTGTGTGGGTTGGGGACTGCTGCCATCAGCACTCCATGGTGCCACTGGGAGAGTCCCAGGCTGCTGTGACAGTGATTTCATGTGTGATCCTGCAGGGGACAGTGAAAGGCCCCTCCTCCCCTCACCCTAATGCTGATTATGCTCAGCAGCAAAAAGAGATTTTAATTTATTAAATAAAAAAAAAAAAATTAAAAAAAAAAAAAAGGGTGCCAGAGCCAGGGCAAGTAGCAAATCTGGATTATATCTTTGGGCATATGTGGCAATCACGCCTGGGGTGTTTAGTTCTCCTCTGCTCAACCTAAGCTGGTGTTTTTTTCCTGACAAGCTGTTTTGTACGTTTGTGGCTGGGGCTGTGCTGAAATGAAGGCGGGACAAATCCTTCCCCACACCAGGGCTGTGCTGCCCTCCCTGCCACGGCGGAGTCCTCTCTGTCCCCCAGGAAGGGGTGACTCGTTGTCCGTGTCCTTCCCAGGATGAGGCAGCTGAAGGGGAGGGAAGTGCAGGAGATGGCTGGAGGGTGGGTTGGCAGATTTGAGGACTGAGGGGGGAATTAGAAAGGTTCTTACACGAGATTTCCCAGCAGTAGCACAGGTGTGGCTCTAGGTCACCCCAGGCTGGGTTTTCTTGGGCAAACACACTCCTTTTCGTCAGTCAGGATGTTTCTGAGGGGGCTGAAGGGACCCATGGGTTTATCTGGCTGCAGCAGCCCCAGCTCCCGTCACAGCCCTGACACTGCTCCTTGCAGCACCAAGCCACACAGGATGTCCCTGGCAGCCACAAACTCACTTTTGGGGCTCAAAGCTTTCATCCCAGTTAGGGAGGATCACCTGCGTGGCATTCAGTTAAGATTTGTTATTAAAGTGATAATTAACCATGTAGTTTCCAGGCTACAAGTTTAATATATTGGGCAAAGCCTAAGGAAATGGGATGGGGTCTCCCCTTCACAGACGTGTATTCCAGAGGGTGCTGCACACAAAAGATACACGAACACAGATGATGCCTTTTGTGTGGTTTTGGTCACCCGAACACAGATGATGCCTTTTGTGTGGTTTTGGTCACCTGAACTAGAGATGTGCCCAGTTCTTGCCTCAGCACACCAGACTTCAGGCAGAGACATGGAAATGTAGGCTGCAGGGTGGGAGCAGGTGACCGAAGAGGTGTTTTTCACTGGTGTTGACCCAAGTGCCTGTCTGATGTGCCTATGTCTGCATACAGTACTTGATTTAGGGGTGATGCTGGGGCTCTGCCCCCCAGACAGACAGGGATGGGGTTGTTTCATTCTGTGCCTCGCTGGGACTCGGAGCAGCAAAGATCTCCGTGCTCGTTCGTTCCCCAGGACGCAGGAGTCAAAGCGGATTAAAGGTCCCTCGGCTGATCACATTTATTTCATTATTTGAGTGAAATCCCTTGTAAATACCGCCTCCCTCCCCTTTCTTTTTATAAAAGTAGAAGGCACGAAAGAATTGGAGATTTAGGAAAAGTTAATCACAGAGGTCGCTTGAAATCCATTAACCTCACACAGCCTGAGCGAGGCTGATCGGTGCCCGAGCCCTGCTGCAGTGGGGACATGCTGAATGGCCTGGGGGGGAAGGCAGCCCCGCCAAAGAAGACCTTTCCCCGGAAAATACCTGGTTCTTAGCAGGCTGGGTGGTATTACAGCCTTTGTTCACAGTCTGGCCATGATGAAGTGCCAATTGCAGGGTTGGAACAAATTGGCTCAAGCTCCCAGGCGGCTCCAGAGCTCTGGGCAAGCGGGATCCCGTGTGGGAGCCCTGCAGCTGGCCAGCCTCTGGGCTCAGGGCCATTGGAAATGCTCTTCCCTTTACCGTGTGGTTTCTCTGAGCCTCTCTGGAGGATGCGACCTGGGCTTTGCACAGGGATCTGCCCCAGCTTTTCTAACAAAGTTCAAACAGGTGCAGCTGGTTTCCACTCCCCAGAAACTGCCCTGAGTCCCCATCCCTCCAATATCCCCATGCCCTTGGGACTCTCTGACTTCCTCTCTTCTCCCAGGACCAGCAGTTTTGTGCAAGACCATCAGTGCTGGTAAGTCAGACCTGCAGAAATTAATTAAATGAAAAGCGATGGGAACAGAAACTGAGAGCTAAATGATGGATGTTCATGAAACACTTGCCCAGAGCCCAAAGTGCTCTGGGCATTTGGTGATGTTTGCTTCCAGCCAAGGAGCTGTGCAATAGTTAAACACACTCAATGCAGTGATGATTAAGGAATCAGCCTCTGGTACTGGGGTGTGGGTCCAGAGCTGGTTCCATCTCTCCACTGGGATTTGCACCTTGGAGCTGCCAGCACTGGTTTGTCATGGATTGCTTCTCCTGGCTGTGAGGGGGTTTATTTGCTTTAAATCCTAAACCTTGAATTGTGTATTAATAGCACGGTAATGCATCGCTTTTGTGTCCAGCACAAGCCAGGGGTTATATAAGACACAGATTAATGGGAATCAGCAAAATCCAGGAGCATGTGGAGGGATGCTGTGAGGATGCCTTGGAAAGGGAGGCAGGAGGGAGGTGGCAGGTCCAGAGGGTAGATAAGGTGGCTGAGTGGGTTCAGAGCACTTCCTGGCAGGATTTGCTCCAGTAATTGTTCTGCAGCCTCCAATGCAGGCCATTTCCTGACCCAGCACGTCTGCGATCAGGGGTCTTTTGTCCCTGGGTGATAACAAGAAGGCAGAATGGGGGTCTAGGAATTTGAGTGGAAATAGCTGCTTTTTGCTTTTTCCCATTTCCTAGCTGATATGCATCATTTCTGCAACTGCAAAAAAGCAAACATGGTCCAGGCAGGAAGATGAATGAACAAGCCAAAGGAAAGGCACATCTTTCACTAGGTGGTAAATGAACCTCCACTCCCAACATGGCTCGTTTCTCCTCTCCCATCGCAAAAAGCAAGGTGATACTTGGGTTAAGAAAGGCTGGGAATTCTCAGAAGCTCATTCCCACTGTTGCTCCTTGGTGATCGGTGGGAGATTGGTGTTGATTTCCAGGGAGCCCATGCACAACCCAGAACAGCAGTTCCTCAGATTTGGGCAGAAAAGTTCCCTCTTGCAGACTCCTCAGCCCAGAAACATTCAAGATGTGCTGAAGGGGCAGCAGGGACGCTGATCCAAACCCCTCCTGCTGCTATTCCCCAGAGCAGGGACAGGGCAGGAGACAGGAAAAGCAACAGGTTTTTGGGCACCTGCCTCTGATGTGACCTTCCCTGGGAGAGCATGACCTCGGCAGCTCTGCCCTCCCCGACGGGAAGATGCCTCCCACCCCGGGAGGAAGGCACAGCTGGACTCCAACCATCAATCACGTTCCGCCGGGAAGGGCTTGTATGGGCTGTGGGATTCCTGGTGGGGTGACTTTTTTTCAAAGCCTCCTGCAATAACAGCAACAGTTGCTCAGCTTCCTTTCTAGATAACCTTTTTCCTGCTGCCCAACATGCTTATCTGCTGCAGACAGGCTGGCAAGATGAACCGGAAAGCTGATACCTTATCTCTCCCCCTCGAGGAGCCTATTTAAGTGCTGGAATGTGTTGAGATGGTTAATGATTGTTAAAATCCAAGTGAGGAACATGGACCTAAGGACAGGTCCTGCTGGGAGGGAGCACTTAGTCAAAAAGGAGACTTGAGGGACTACAGCATTTCCATCTTCTATCTTTTATCTGCCAAAAGATGCATTACCTAAAATGTAAAGTATTTGTTTAGAACTAAAAGGTATAGACTGGGTTTCTGGCTAATCCGGGGGTTACCGCTGCAGGCTGCTCCCAACTCAGTGAGGTTTGCTGTGTCCCTTGGATATGGTTTTATCTGTGTCTCAGTTTACTCACTGCAGGAAATACACTGCTGTGGGTCTGCCTTGCAAGGGATGCAGTGTGTGATTCCTCGCTCACCCTTTAATCTGACTGCTGTGGGAAGCAGTAAGATGCCCACACATTCATAAAGGTAAATAGGATTGGAGAGCTATCGGGCTAATTGAAATGAACGGGGCTC
Organism: Platysteira castanea; assembly: GCA_013397175.1. Lineage (NCBI taxonomy): Eukaryota > Metazoa > Chordata > Aves > Passeriformes > Platysteira > Platysteira castanea. The sequence continues at coordinate 597,065 of VYXC01006599.1, forward strand.
AGTAGCTCAGACAGCCTGATACAATGACATGAGACCTCTCCAGGGACACAGGAGTCAAGCAGAGCTTCAGCACTTCACTTATTTCAGCCACTGCAAGTGGCAGCTACAGCAACAGCAATTGTAGGCACTGGGATTTGAGCACTGTGACAGGAGAGGGGCCAGGGAATACTGGCGTGGCTGGGGTGATGCCTTTAACAGCTGCTGGGGATGGGTGAGACAGGCTTATTTTGGTCCTGACCTGGATGAAAAAATAGCTATTGGAGATGTTGCCAGCCTGAAACACTCTGCCAGTAAGAGCCGGGGTGCTCTCCTTCCTGATAGGCAACTGTGTCCCAGCACACCCGGGGGGCAGGATGGGGAAAGGGGAGCAGAGCCAGGCAAACCCTCACACCAGTGGGTTATGTGGCCCTAAGGAGCTCTGGGAGTGCCCAGATCCCAGCACACAGAGCAGCGAGCGATGGGAGCTCGTGTGCATGCGAGGGGTCCCTGCACCCCCTGCCCTGACAGCACCCCTGAGGGCCGGGCTCAGAGCTGGGGATGGTTCTTTGCCACTCCACCTGCTCTTGGACTGTGTTCGCTAGAGAAACTGTGCAGCTGCAATGCACGCTGCTACCATGGGCTGCTGCATCTGAAAGCTAATCTGTTCCACATCACCGACTGCTTTTCCATAGCGATGCTTAAGGAATCACTCCAGAGCAGACCTCAGCCAAGAGCTTCAGCAGAAACACAGGTGATCCTGTGGCAGCCAGGATGCAACAACGTGCTTTTGGGAGGTCTGACCCCATCCTAGGCTTGCTGGCGCTGCCCTGTCCCCTGAGGCTTTTCATCCCCTGCAACACTTTTGGAATTAAACACTTCAGTGTGCATGTCTGCAAGATCCTCCAAATTCTCGTTGTGTCTAACAAGGTCCTTGGCTCCATTCCATTGGGTAGGAGTGGGACACCAGCCTCAGTCACAGCCTTTTTGGGGGTTGCAGAGAGGACCCTGCAGTGAAGCAGGATGGGAGATCTGTGGTACTCATTTTTCTCTCCATGATGGGATTTGATTACACTGATGAGGAATGGGGCTGTTATGGCTGCTATGTCCTGGCATAGCTGATCAGTCCTGTGTGTCTCTGCCGCCACCCTCCTTGTTTAACTCCTTTAGGACAGCTCTTGTATTTTTGGGGTCATTTCAGCTCCAGTCCTCACCCTGCATCCGTGCTGGATGCAGTGACTGTCAGGATGGGGCTGGGCTGCCCTGCAGATAGAACAAGGCCAGCTTAGCAGTTGTTCCTGTCAATGTAAAAAGTTGGAATGAGAGAGATCCATCTGAGCTGCTCGGCTCCTGTCTTATGATCCTGAAATCCAAGAGCCCCCCCTGACTCAGCAGGTTATTAATAACCCCTGGCTGTGCTCCCACCGCAGCGCCTGCCAGCCCTGGCACCGCCTGGCTCTCCTCCATGGTGAAGTGAGATGCACATCCCAGGCAAGGGCAGGAGCTCCTTCCTGCAGGCCCCCACACCCCATCTCCACCCAGAGGGCTGGGCAGGAGTGGTGTGAATCTCATGGAGGGGTCTGGAGAGACCCAAGGCCTCTGCACCTCCTGCAGCACAGGACAGGCTCCTGCTAAAGTCATTTTATCCTTGTCCCACATCCTCTGGTTTTTATATCTGAAATCAGTCCTGGTCCAGGCTGCAGGACAGGTGGGTTTGGCCTCCTGGAGTGTGGTATCAGCACTGCCACCTACTCCCTCCCCAGGCTGGGGCACACTGGGTGTCTCCAGGCTGCTGCAAACCCTGGTGGCACTTGGCCCCTGTGTCCATTTGGACAGGACGGGGTCTGCCAGCCACTGAGTGTCCATCTGTCTCTGCTGAACCTTTTCTGTGGTCATGGCCTTTGCCTACACTCCTCTTCCCAGGCTTGTGAGGGCAAAGCAGATGAGCCACAGGTCCCTTGGAGACGAGTTGGGGGAAAAGAATGGCACATTCAATAAAATTGTGGTGATGATGCAATCTGACTTTGGTCTATTCCAAAGGGAGCACCCGGGCTGCAGGCAGCCTCCTGGGGGTCCCTCAGCACTGGTGGTCCCTGCCAGCCCTGGCGTGCACAGACCAGAGCTGCCCAGGTTTCCTCCTGCCCGCGGAGGGCTGTAGCACCCCCACATCCCCCACCCACAGGGTTGTTCATTACACGAACAACCCTGGCCCCAGGGACTCGGCGAAGCTGGGGGTGACTCGGTGTGAGGGTGAGCCCGGCTGTGTTCACCAGGGCTATTGCTCGCTAGCCAGGTTCATTGGCACTCCTGGGCAGGTTTTAAATAGCAAAGTGGAGGTGCCCACAGCACCAAGAAAAACCCACTCCCACGTGGCAAAGCATCTACTCGACACCTCGGCCGCCTCTTTGAGCACCAGCGGTGGGTGCGAGCCCAGCGCACCGCGGGGACCCTGGGCTGTCCCCCCGACGCAGGGAGTGGAGATGCGGGGACGGGGCTGCCGGGGGCCACCCTCTGAGCCCCTCGGCCCACCGGGGCACGCAGCAGCCGGGACAGGGGACACTGGGGAGAGCGGGGCTCGCCCGCCGGCGGCTCCAGGCTGGGTTTGTCGCTCCATCTAGTGGGGACGCGGCGGGATGTCGCTGCCGCCCGGCATCGCGGCCCAGGGAGGGCGGCCCCGAGCAGCCCCCGAGACAGCGATGCCCCGGGCCCTGCGACCCCTCCATGTCCCGGGAGCTGCGCCTTATGCCCCCACAACAATCCAGAGTCCCGTGGGAAGTTCCACCCCGAGCCGTGCGGCCGTTCCCGAAGGGAGCAGAGACGCAGGGCCAGAGGGGCAGGAGGAGGATGGAGCTCCTGGGGAAGATGCTGTGCTTTCCCTGAGCAGAGGTAGTTAGCACCCACTGAAATATTTAGGAATTGTGTTAATAATTAAAGAAGAAGCTGAACTCAAAAGGGGCCACGTGTGATCTCCTGAGATGGAAGGGACAAATCTAGTCATGAGGAAAAAAACACCCACTAAAGAGTAGAGTTATTTCATGAATTCCCCCCAAAAAAGGAAATGCTGCACCTCCAGAGGTGTTCCAAACAACGGCCTTGGCTTCGGGGCTCTGGAAGTGCATCCTGCAGCCTGTTAATTGCAGTTTCCATTTCTGTCTCTGCACGTGTGCAGGATTCACACGCTGGCTGGGCTGTGATCATCCCGTCAGTGATCAGAGCCACGCTCGGCAGGGATAGTGAGAGCTGGCTTGTTTACAGCAGGGGCTGAAGCTCTACCAAAATCCACCCATTCTCATCAGCTTCAGTGCATTCAGAAGCAGCTGATAGTTCCCTTTGTCAGGGTGAAACAAGATATTTTTGAACTGTGAAACAGCAGCTGTCTCACTAAGCATGGAGGCGAGGAATCAGATTGTTGTGATGGAGGGTTGGAACCATGACCCCAAATGTGTCCGTGAACTCACATCCTGACCACAACTATAGTTGAAACGAGGGTTTCAAGGCAGGAAACAAAATTATTTGTTAGTTTAAATCTGGACTGATCTTCAGATTTAGAGTGAAAGAAGTTTGATATATTTATGTTATGAATTGTCATAAGAGTCAGACAGGTTGATCTAACACAGGGATGTTTTACCTTTCTCAGAAATATTCCTTGTGTTTTGAGATACACCTTTTAGGACCCTATGTTAAATAACTGGGTCCCTTTATTTGTCTTGGATTTTTTTCCAACCTCTTTGAAGAAGGGGGCTTTGATAGAGAAGAGGTGCTAACTGAAAAAAACCCCAGATGCTTCTATAAGTGTTTTCCTGTGTGTTTTGCAAGTGAGTGTTGTATTGAAAAAAAACACCCAAGTCTTTGCCTGACAAAACTTTAGTACTTGCACCTCCATTTGCCTGTTTTCCCCTCCTTTCTGAATGTGCTGAAAACTCAGCATGTTACCAACAGTCATTGGAGTCTTTTGAAGACCACAAGCTGTCACATTGTAAGAAAGGTGTGTGATGTTTCTTGATTTTTTTTTTCTTGAACCTCTTGCTATTTAAGCAACCAAGGTTGAGTGAGGGCTTCCCAGTGGATGTAGCAAGAAAGGCTGGGCTTTAAAAGTTGCCTAAAGAACAGCCTTGCTGTCTTCTGAACAGCACAGCCAAAGGAAAAATCACCGAGTGAGGATGAGCAGAAGCAGTAGACTTGTTTTGCAGTTATGCACAAGGAAAAACTGAAGTCATGGCCGATGAAGTGCCTCCAAAATACTTGCCCTATCAGGCAACTGGTATTTGGTTTTTGTTGCAAGCAAAGCTCAGTGCTCAGGCCAGCTGAAAGCAATTCACTTCTCGTTGGAAGAATAGTTTCTTCCTTTTAATCAGCTCTGTTTTAAATGATTTCCATTTTTAGTGCCTCAAATAGCCATTTTGGTTTGTCCTTCAGGCAGCCAGTATTTTCTCATGAAGAATGGAGTGGGTCTGCAGCCTTTAAAAGGACAAACAATAGCCTGGCAAACAAACACTTCCATGGCGTCTTGTTTTCATACAGAGCCTGCAACTCCCATGGGCTGCAAAGGAATAAAAACCAACAGCCTTTACCTGATCCAGCAGCTAGAAGAAGCAGTAAGTAACACAATTATTGCAATTAACCCAGTTTGGAGTAAAGGCCAAGATTCCTGGGTTTTCGTACTCTTTTTCCATTCCCAGTGTTTCATACTCTTATTTCAGCTTAGACAGGTGAGAGACTCCAGCTTCCTCTCTCGTCAAAATACCTTTTTATACCTCTTCAAAAGCTTCTCTACTGATATTAAGTCTTAAATAAGAGGGGAAAAAAGTCTTTTATATTTGAGACCCAATGTCCCTTTGTTCTACTTGAGGTCTGGCTTTCAAAACATTTCCTTACATTTGGATAACACAGCCTCATACGTGGGATTACAGAGAGCTGCCAGAGCTACTCATGTCTTCTCTCCCACCTCTCAAATATGACAGCTCAACTCTATTGATGTTCTTGCTGACTGGGTTTTGGGTCCTAAGGCCCTGCTCACTTAGTTGCAGGCTTGAATTTCCCTGTAGCTGTCTCAGATGAGCTAATGAAGTCAGTGCAGGCATGAGGCATCTTGATTTAGACACAGCTGAATTTGAAATGATTTTCGTGCTTCTGGGCATAAGCAGCTCCTACCTCATGGAATTATAAAGCATATTCTCCCGTGGACAGGTTATTCCACAGCTGACCATTGCATGTTTCTCCTGCAGCAGCTGATGTTGGCTGCTGTCTGAGACAGATGGAAAACTGGAAGGACTGTGACCTGACCCACTAAGGTAAATGTGTACTTTGTGGTGCCAAATGGCCTCTGGATGGGGAACAGAGAAGGATCACTTTGCTTTTTCCAAGTGTGTTGTAGAGTTTTGTGAATGACTGCGAGGGCAGTAAGGCCCTGTCCTGTGGTGCAGGCTGCCATTTACAGCTGAACAAAGTGGTAGCAAAATGGCACAGGAGCTTTCAGCCTGTAAATCACACTGCTTGGTGCAAGGCAGGGGCAGGGATTGATGGATTCAGAGCAAATTTTTGTAGAAGCTGTAGAATATAATAGAAATTCCATTATTTCTAGGAGGCCTTATACCAGAAGACGTTTCTGTAGATGCATATCCTATATTAGGGCTGTAAGTCCTCTGTAATGTGTGTTTTGTATTTGGCAGGATTTCTCACTAGTGGAAGGGTGAAGCACACAACAGGATTTCTGCTCTCACTTGTAACTAGTCCTGCAAGGAGGAAGCAGAGCACTGCTGGGTTTGACTCTCTTGTCCAGGGGATAATTTGGTAAGGTCTCTGGAACAGGTTAAAAATCAGAGTGGGTGAGCTGTTTTTCCAGAATAGATCCTCATTGAGCTATGCACCGAATTTCATCCAGATGAAACCTGCTCTTCAGTCTCTGCCCAAACCTCTTCTCATTGCTGACACTCCTCCCTCACAGTCTGTTGTGGGTCTAATCCTACCAGCTCTCACTTTACACCAGTTGTTTTGGTTTATACACAGGCTGGTGAGGGCTGGTGCAGGTCTCTTGAAGAGCACCAGAAGAAATTCCTCACCTTATGCCAAGATCTGATGGTGTCCCCATGGACCACAAGTAGTTGACCAGGATGTAGAGGAGCCACACTCTCCCCTGTGGTGATAGAGACAAACTATGTCCTCTGACTATCCAGATTGTGCCAGCTTTGAACAGTGAGGGGGTGGAAAATTCACCCCTAATGCAGTCCTGAGCCAGACTTGCAGAATTCCAGAGCTGGCCCTGGCACACTGCTGGGGACAGGTGGAAAAGCCACGAGCTCATGGGCACTGCAGTGTACACACCTGGTAGTGAATGTACAATTGTCTTTCATTTGTTTACTTTGGCCTTTTGATCACCACAACAGTTTGCATTAATTTTTTCTTCAATTGGTGCATCTATTCCCTTGGCCTTGGATCGTTGCCTTGGAAATGCACAGGAGACCTTCAGAGAACTGCTTATTACAGCAGCAGGTGTGGATAGTGCTGACCTGGACAAACCCGTGTGAGTCACCTACTGATGGTGAGGGTTGTAGGTGTCTGAATGAGTCACTGAAAGTGAGGGGATCCCACATTCCTGATCTCCCAAAGGGAAATGTTAAAGCCTTTGGGTGGCTTCTTGTGACTGTGCACCTGTAGCTGCTCCCATGGAGGACAGTGAGGTTTGTATGGGCAGGAAGCAGGTTAGAAGAGCTATTTGTATGTGTGTGGACCAGACTAATGCCCCAGCTGCCAGTGAGTTGGTGAGAGCAGGAGTTGGGAATGTCAGGAAGGAGGGTGGGCTCCTGTAAGGGGAGAAGTGGAGAACACTGTCCTCCTGTCTCTGGACAGGCAAAACACTTCTAGAAAGATGAGATGAGACACCAAAGGGGCAGGAGTGGTGCAATACTTTGATATGCAAAAAAGAACATCTGACAACCAGATGATGGTTTTCAGCAGCGCTGGTGCATCTCTTGGTAGCTCAGTGCCTGGCAACTTCAGTAGCAGTGCAGATCAACTGTAGGAACATCCCATATGGTCCAGAAAGCTGTTCATGCATTTCTTCCCTCTGCATTACTCTTGATGACTGTTTGAGATCAGACACATCTCTTATGAGCAGCAATCTGTGTGCCTGGCCTTACGCTGTTCCTGTAACGTGGAGAGAGGTGGGAACTGTTCCTCCTGAGGCACTGCCTGCACTGGGGAAATGTGCTGCAAAATTCCTCTAAAGCCACCTTTCCTTCGTGGGCAAGGGCGTGTGCGGTGACAGCATGTGACTGGTGACCCATGAATAAGCTAAAGAGTGCATTTGCATGAGACCAGCAATTGCCCAGGTGCTTGTCCTATATATAAAAATATATCTAAATACGTGTGTGCACCATTTTTCTGAACTGCTGGACAGTCCCTAAGAAATAAATGCACGCGTACCTGCAGTCTGGCCTTCTGTCACCAAATGTCACACCTACAGACACCTGTGTATGTTACAAGCCAGAGAAGGAGAATTAAAGAGAGGCTGCTCTGTCCTTGGGTGCAAGGAGACCACATCTCCAAAGCTGTAAAAGATCCACTGGGCAGAGGAACTGCAATTTGCAGTAACTTTTACAACACTGTCTTTAGTGCCAATTTCTTGCCAGTGCTGCTGCTCGGGTGGTGTCAGCCTGAAGCTCTTTTCATCTGAAGCAGGGACTGTGTTTGCCGGTGAGGCTGCTGGAATTTTATGGCTCAGTAGAGTGTTTTGGGAGAAGAGTGACTGCCTTGCTCTACTGCATTCATTTCCGTCATCCTTAATTAACAAATTAGAAGATATTTCTGGACTGAAGTCCTTCCAAGGGGCAGCTCCTCCAGGTTGCCTTTGAACCTGCTGCCCATGAAACCAGGGGGGAGCAGCAGGCAACCTTTAGTGGTGTTTTCTGGTTCCTCTCAGGCTGGACAGGAATCCTCACGGGCCTGTCATCACCCCATGTCCCTGTCATTGCCCCATGGCTCCGGGGTCATAAAAATGTGAGGGAAAAACTTCCAGTACACCCTTGGAGACATCGTCCCTGTCACAGGAGGGTTGAGCTGGGGTGGTTGTAGCAGTGAACCCTGCAGTGATGACCCCTGCCTCATAAGAGAGATGCTCCAGTCCCCCAATTATCCTCGGTGCCCTCCTCCTGCACCCACTCCAGAAGCTCTGTGTTCCTCTGAGGGGAGCTCACAGAATCACAGATTAATTGGGGTTGGAAGGGACCAAGGGAACAGAGATCAAGGCAGGGTCACCTGGAGCAGGAACACCTGAAACAGGAACGTGCCCAGGTGGGTTTGGAATGTCTCCAGAGAGGGAGACTCCACGCCCTCTCTGGGCACCTGTTCCAGAGCTCTGCCACCCTCAACCTAAAGAAGTTCTTCCTCATGGTGAGGGGAAACTTCTCGTATTTTAGTTTGTGGCCACTGCTCCTCATCCTGTCACCGGGCACCACTGAAGGGAGTCTGGCACCATCCTCGGACACGCCGTGGAGATATTTACATGGATTGATGAAATCCCCTCTCAGCCTCCTCTTTTCCAGACTAACCCGGCCCAGCTGCCGCAGTGTCTCCCCATACGAGAGAAGCTCCAGCCCCCAAATCCTCTCTCAGCCCTCTGCACAACCCCCTCCAGCAGCTCCTTGTCCCCCTGAGGGAGCTCCCCCTCAGCGCCGCCCCCGCGGTGCCGGCGGGGCCCTGCAGGGGGCGCTGTGCGGCGGGGCCGGGCCGCCAGCGGGAGGAGGAGGAGGAGGAGGAGGCAGCGAGTGCCCGGATCGGCCGCAGCCGCCGCCGCCGCCCCGCGCNGGCAGGGTCACCTGGAGCAGGTGACACAGGAACGCACCCAGGTGGGTTTGGAATGTCTCCAGAGTGGGAGACTTCAATCCTTCTCAGACACCTGCTCCAGAGCTCTGCCACCCTCCATGGAAAGAAGTTTATCACAGAATATTCTGAGTTGGAAGGGACCCGCAAGGATAACTGGGTCGAACTCATGTGTGAATGGTCCATGAAGAGATCAAACCCACAAACCTGGCACTACTGGAACCACGCCCTAACCAAGGGAGCTCATCTCAGGGTTCTTCCTCACGCTGAAGTGAAACTTTTTGTGGTTTCTTTAGTTTATGGCCATTACTCCTCATCCTGTCACTGGACACCACTGAAGAGAGTCTGGCACTGACCTGACACCCCATGGAGATATTGACAGGGATTGATGAAATCCCCTCTCAGCCTCCTCTTCTCCAGACTGACCCGGCCCAGCTCCCGCAGTGTCTCCTCATGAGACAGATGCTCCAGCCCCCAAATCCTCTCTCAGCCCTCTGCACAACCCCCTCCAGCAGCTCCTTGTCCATCTCGCCCTGAGGAGCCCAGCACCGGGCACAGCACTCCAGACGTGCCTCACCAGGGCCGAGTAAAGGGAGGATCCCCTCCCTCGTCCTGCTGGCCACGCTCCTCAGAGGCTTCTCCCCAGGAACCCCGCCGCTGCCTTTCCCAGCCCGGCCGGCCCCTGGAGCCGGCAGCGGGGCCGGGATCGGGCAGCGCCGGGCGGGAGGCGGGGGCGGCGGAGGAGGAGGGGCCGGAAGGGGATGTGACCGCCCGCCCG